>CM032630.1:11113498-11620998 GCA_019097785.1 Fraxinus excelsior
GATCATTGTATATACCAGAAGCTCAGTGGGATCAAGATTTATTTTCTTGTGCTATATGTGGATGATATTTTGCTTGCAACCAATGATAAGGGTTTGCTATATGAGGTGAAGCAATTTCTCTCAAAGAACTTTGATATGAAGGATATAGGTGAGGCGTTTTATGTCATTGGCATTAAGATCCATAGGGAAAGATCTCGAGGCATTTTGGGTTTATCTCAAGAGATCTATATCAACAAAGTTTTAGAGAGATTTCGCATGAAGGATTGTTCACCGAGTGTAGCACCTATTGTGAATGGTGACAGATTCGATTTGAGTTAGTGCTCGAAAAACGATTTTGGACGGGAACAAATGAAGAACATTCTGTATGCTTCAGCTGTTGGAAGCCTTATGTATGCTCAGGTTTGCACCAGACCCGACATTGCATATGTTGTTGGAATGTTGGGGAGATATCAGATTAATCCAGGTCTTGACCATTTGAAAGCTGCAAAGAAAGTGATGAGATATCTTCAAGGAACAAAGGACTATGTGCTCATGTACAGACGAACCGATAATCTAGAAGTGATTGGCTACTTCGATTCAGACTACGCTGGCTGCACTGATTTACGAAAATCAACATCTGGTTATATTTTCATGCTAGCTAGTGGAGCTGTATCTTTGAGAAGTGCAAAGCAAACATTGACTACTACTTCTACTATAGAAGCTGAGTTTGTCTCTTGTTTTGAGGCTACCTCAATGGTGTATGGCTTAAGAGTTTTATTTCTGGGCTTAGAATTTTGGATTCTATCTCTAGGCCATTGAGAATTTATTGTGACAATTCAGCTGCTGTTTTTATGGCTAAGAACAACAAAAGTGGGAGTCAAAGTAAACATATCAACAAGTATTTAGCCATAAGAGAACGTGTTAAGGAAAAGAAAGTGGTCATTGAGCACATCAACACTGAGCTAATGGTCGTCGATCCTTTGACAAAGGGCATGCCACCGTTGAAATTCAAGGATCATGTAGTGAATATGGGACTTGGTTCCATTATGTAATTTGCCATTGTATGAACAATGTTATTTAATGGAACTCTTATTCAGTTTGATATTTTCTCATTTGGTTTTGTGCACAATTTGTTTATTCATTCATTCATTTTGATAAATATCATAAAGTTTGGATCTCGAATAAACATAGGGTTTATTCATTAAGTTATATGGGATTGAGAGACTGTATACATTGTAATACATGGAAGATAATACTCATCTTTAGAGGACCTATCGCCATGATTCATGTATTTTGTTTCTTACTATGTGATTTATGGAATATACGGACCAAGTGGGAGAATGTTAGTTTTCTTAAATGTGGTCCATGATATTCCACAAGTTCATGGACGTGGGTAACTGCATCAACGGTTATGGAACCACTCACCCATTTCCTTGCTCAAAGAAAACGTCTTCTTGATGGATGAAGACATTATAAAGATGGAGCAACCCCTTTTTGGAAGGTCCCTAAGCTTGCTCTTCATCTTCAGAAAAGTTACACCATTAGTGAGTGAAGAGAAATGATTAAAAGCCCTTTTCAAAACCGAAACCAGAAATAGCAATGGCCGGAGGTACGTCTGTTTTATGCTTCCGCTTAAATTCGATTTAAATGTGTTGATTAGGTTGATAACATGTTTAGATCGTATATTATGTCTTACAGTTTTATGTCCTAGGAGGAAATACTTTACTGAAAAATAATTAATATGAACATAGTATATTGAAATCATTGTATTTTGCCTTCAAATTTTATTTTGGAAGGCACCAAGTTGTAATCAATTTCCTTAATATCAGCCATCACAATGTCTGTTACATTTGGTGTATATGAAAAGTTTGTGTGCCAGTACTTTTGATGATTTTTGTGAAACTCATAGTATAATTTAAATTTTAAAATAATTATGTTAATTAATGAAATAGTTTAAATTTATAATGCAATTGCAATTTTCTCCCATATTTTCGTGGGGAAGTGATCTTAGGATCTGTGGGCATTATGGATTATCTGTTGGAATGGGCCTTTGGATTGTGGCTTTTGGTACTTGTAGGCTGGTTATTATTATTTGTAAGGGAAATTTTCATATCTAAGGTGTATTCTTTACATCAATTCATAAGTAAGGTAAATAGTTTGAAGGGAAAAATTCATAAATCATACTTTAAGTTTACCATATTTCAAAAATAACAAAACATCTTTCACATTTCAAAAATCAGATTTTTGACCTATACATACACATATATTTATTTATTTTTTATTTACACACACACACACACATATATATAAAATTAACCCACCCACCTCCACCACCCTCGTCGTTCCGACGCCGGTGACCGCTCCGATTCCGGTCACCGTTTTCGGCGACTGCTCCAATTCTAGTGAATATTCCAATGACCGTTCTGCTGTCAGTTTATTCCGGCAACTGCTCTGATTCCGACAATTGTTCCAACTTCGTCGAATATTCCAGCAACAGCTCAGGTCATAGCCCAGGTCACAAGTCATAAATAACAAGTCACAACCCATGTCACAAGTCACAACGTATGATTTTTTTGTTTTATAACGAGTGATAACATGAAAAGGCTCATGCCTCACATTTTTGTTAATAGTCACGGGTGACTGTTCCGACAACTATTCCGATGACCATTCCAATGAATTAATTAATTTATTTATTAATTAAATATAATGAGATAACAATTATACAATTAATGATTAATGGTCATAGATACATAATTAATTAGTCACATATTATTTTTGAGATCACAAATCAAAAAATTTATAGGTCATGAATTTTTTATCGATCACTGATCAAAAATTTTGTAGGCCACGAATTATTTCGAGGTCACATATCCAATAATTACATGTCACAGTTATCTATCAGTCATATATTTTCAAATTTATTGGTCACGAATTAATTTTTAGTCACCATTTTAAGGTCACAATTAGATTTTTTTTGTGTGACCAACACCGACTTCTGTAACCACCCCCTGACCATCACCCATGTGTCCTTCACCGCCATTGTCGTTAGAACCAACAGCACCACCCCATGACCACCACCGACTTCTGTGACTGTTTCACCAGAACCGTTTCACTAAGTGCCACCAAAAAACAGAAACCCCCCAGTGCCAACACCAACTCCAACTCCGACACCCACCGCCGCACATATGCACACACATACCGTCGCACCACCATCGCACATACACACCACCGCTAATTCTCATGGGCGAGTTTCAGAACTCGATCCAATGGTACTAGTAGTTGTGCCGTGAAACACCAAAATCGGGCTCTGATGTACCTGATATCGCTTAAAAGATGTACATCTAAAAGAGGAGCTCAATTCCTCTGCCCTGTCGTGCTATAAGGACCTCGATTCTTCAGATCCACCAGAATAACTTGAGGATTTCATTGCCGGAGATGGAAATAGGCAGGAGAGCCCACCGACCGTGGGATTTTGAGATGGAGATGCTGAAGCAGAGCCTCCACTGAACAGAATAGAGCCTCCATGAACAGTTGCATCCTCCACATTGGGCTTTTGGTTTGACGGTTGTGATATTGTTGCCACCGAACAGAGCCTCCACGAGGGCTAGTCGCATCCTCGAATATTACTGTCTGCCTTGCTCGCCTCCACGAGTATATCACCACCACCATGGCGCCGCCACCACAACCACGGCGCCGCCAACACGAGAGAGACTCTGAGAGAGATAGAGAGAGGGATGAAGTTAGAGTCGAGAAATTATGGATTTAAAGGGTAGGGTATATATATATATTAATTTTTATAATATTATTATTAATATTTAATTAAATATAAAAAACATGTATCTATGTATAAAAAATCTGATTTTTGAAAATTAAAATATGAAATCTGATTTTAGATTTTGAATCTTGAAAAGTAGGGAATTGGGTAATTTGTATTAGTTTGAAAATTCAGAAATAGGGTATAGATTTAATTAATTAAAAATATTTATTAAATAAAGATAATAAAGTCACAGTTTGTGATCAATGGTCACATATTCATAATTATAAGTTGCAGATTTATTTACTGGTCACATAACATCAAATTAATTGGTCACATGTTATTTCGTGATCACAGATTTGTAGGTCACATATTATTTCGAGGTCACATATCATTCAAATTACATATTACATTTTATCTATGGGTCACATAAGTTACAATTTATTAGTCACAAAATACTTTTAGTCACATACAGCTAATATTTAGTCACAAATCAGCCAAATAGTTGGTCACAAACGACTAAATAGTTGGTCACATACACCTAATTGTTGGTCACACCACCACAGACACCACCACCACGTCACACCACCACCATCACCAACGGAGAGACACCACTAAATACACCGCCACCAGATCGTCGCACGCTGCTATAAAAATTTCAAATCGCCAACAATCTATGACAAACTCAGATCACCACCTTCACGACCACCACCATCTGCAAACCACCAACCCAAAGTCAACTCAACCATCGCATGTACCACCACCACCTTCGCGACCACCACCATCAACCACCACAAATCAAAACAACCAACAAAAAACCAAGCACGGTCGCGATTCAGAACATCTGCATCTGCATTCGGCATAGCTCATCGGGGCTCAGCTTATGGTGGTGTCTCGAGCACCGGAGCTTTATGTCAGTGCTACGTCGTCGAACCAGCGACGAAGAGATGAGAGGGGAGGGATCAGAGATTAACTTACAGAGAGATGGGAGAGGGGAGGGGAGACGCAGAGAGGTGAGGGAACGGTTTGTCATGGCTGCATATTTGTGGAGAACAGTTTTAGAGAGAGAAAATAATGAAGAGTTAGGGTTTGGGTGAAATGAAAGTCGATTTAGGATTTATATTTATTGATACCTGATTTATGAATAATGAAAGTTTGCACTTAAATTTTGAATTGTATTCTTTAAACCCCTAATTTTGTGTAATTTCCTCTATTTATTTGTAAGGGGACTTACAAAAGTACCCTTAAAATTAGGAATGTTTTGAAAAATCATATGAAATATTTTTTGGAAGTAAAAAATACTGTTTTAAATGAAAAAGTGGCAAAATTCAGAAAATGTGACACACAAACTAAAAAAAAAAAAGTGACAAACACTAAAATATCACTATCCATTTATGCAACACCAATAATCATATTCTTAACATAATAAGCATGTCCTGGACAATTCAGATGTTGATTATGTTAGAAAAATGTTTTAGAAAAATATAACATATCATGTCACTTTTTATCTTCTTAAAAAGGTGACAAAGATTAAAAAAAGTGAAAAAAACTTAAAATGTGACAAAAACTCCAAATAGTAACAAAATAAAAAATAAAAATAAAAAAACAATGTCACCTCCAAAAGTTTAGTGTCCCTTTTTTTTTTTATAAAAAAAATGATGTTTGTCACTAAAAAAAGTAATAGAGATTTCAAAAATGTAATTGATAAAAAAGTGACAAAAATTCAAAAAATACCTTACAAAACACACTTTAAAGGGAGTGGTTTGTCGCAACAAGAGATCACATGTACCCAAGAACACGAAGAATGGTCTTGCCCTCAAACTATGGCTAGAAGTCATGAATGTGGTTAGAATGACAAACATATGGACTCTGTGTATATACGTGAAAAAAAAATAAAAAATGCCGTACAATATCACAAGATTAAACATTTTTCATTCCCAGCCTCATTAAACTAACTTAACCAATATGCATAAAATATTGTAGATTGAAGGAAAACTATGAAAATCGACCAGATTAAGTCTTTTTCATGCTAGCAAACGCGGATATAGAAAGACATGAGAACCATGATTTAAAAAGATGAAACGACAACCCCAATAGAATATAAGCTGGAAAAAAATTGCTACCAGTGAGAACAACCAAGATGCAAATCAGGGCTACGCAACAGGTACGATAAACAAGAGTCAACAAAAGTAGCCATAGAACTATTGCAGTCCATTATTCCCAAAGATTTCGCAAATTGTAATCACATAATCACCATGCCTATTTAAAGATTTTGCACCCAAGAAGCTATCGAATTACCTGAACAGACACCCTTTTAAAACTCCGTCCATCATTCGGCATAAAAGTTAGCCAAATTCACTTAAATCATAGAAGGCCATTTATCAACAAAATATTTCAGTCTGCAATCGGGTAATTACCACGCCAATTAAAATAGAAGACATGTACAGACATACTTTTGAAAATGGAGAACTAACAAACAAATATTGATTTTGCGAGTGTAACGAATGAATTTATTTGTCTAGAAAATGTAATATTTATGCAACTCTCATCACTCAAACTAAGTAGATGCAATTATTGGATGTTCATAGAGATCAATAAGCTACCATTTGAACTAATGTTAAACCAAAACAACTTTTTAAATACTAAGTGAAAACCTTGACATCAATATCACAACTTATTCAGTACGGGACAGTCAAAAGAAATGGCTACTCCAATGGAGCCAAATCTCAAGTCGAAGAAAGATGAAGGGAAGCCCAATCTCATAATCAGAAGCTTCCAACAAATGCCCAAGCTCGGGCTGAGACTCACCACCAGATCCACGACTTCCTCCACCTCCAATGAAGATCTTATTTCTTTCTCAAAGTTCTTCATGAACGAGTCCAGATCTTGACTCATCGGATAAAAATTTGTCTTGTCATTTGAACTTTTCCGTCACTACATAGATAAGAAATTGGTGAAAAATGTGATGATGGACGGAGAGAGAAATTTGGGGTTTTCTATATTTTGAGGTTTGACATGTAATTAATACGATAATTATAATTATATTTAGTTTGAGAGTATTAATCAAAGATGTAAAATTTTTAGGACAGTGAGCTTAATTTCTCCAAGCTAAAAACTTCACATTTCACTCAAATCAAATGCTGAAGCCCTGAACCCAAATGACCAAAGGCTTTTTTCTCATTCTCTCTCCTCAAATGCCAGCGCTGAAGCCCTAAGCCCACCGCCGACTCTTTCCAATCAAATCTCCCACGCCGGAGGATTATTATTGTGGAGTGAAGCATTTTTTGCAGTAAGTTTTGGTTGTGGAAGTTTGCAGGAAGCGAGATATATATCTGTATGTATAATTCGCAAGCTTCAATTTCTTCCTTTTTATAGATTTCTTCCGATTTTTTGAGCTGTAGCGCAAGAACTGAAAACAATTGGCAGTGAGTTACTGTTCGCTTTAGAGAGGATGGAGCGGCTGCCGTTTATGATTGTGTTGGACCCATCGAGATGCTAGCGGTGAATTGCAGGGTGTTCTGGTGATGAAAAGGATCGCCGACCGCGCTTCTCCAAATCCTTTGGAGGTAATTTTTGTTTACATTTTTTTAATGAAATTTAAAGATAACTAATTTTCTTTTAGTACAAATAGCTTTTGGTTGATTTTATTTTACTGAACTATTTCATAAACTGGTTGTTTTCATTAAAAAAAATGATAGCGACAGAGACTAAGCAATTGGTGTTTCCAGGGGCGTTAGGGATTAGCTTTGGCTTCTTCTCCCTCCGATTAAAAAAAACGTTTCGATGATATTAAAAACTAATTTTATTGAGATTGGATTGAGCTTCTAATTTATGTTTCTTTTAATACATTGCCCGTTAATATCTTTTTTTTTTTCAATCAGAAATGGAAAATGGAAGCTTATTTAGTTCATTTGTGCCGTAATTCAGTTGCTCAATAGCTTACTTGACTCTTTGATAAAATTAATTCTCTAAATACAGTGCTTACTTGGTATGATCAATGGGAATAGCTAAGTGTATCCTTAGTATAAGTAGCTGCATTACCTGGCACATAGAAAAGAATAGAGATGCAAGGAATGCTGATTTTAGTTGTGTAATATCAAGTGCCATCCGATGAACAGCTATTTATATAAGAACAATGATTTGACTAACTTCATTAAGAACTCAGACTGGTACTGCAGAGGCTTTGCCAGGGTAAAAACTTCATTAAGATAGTTTTAGAAATTCCCTCGTTTTGCCCTTTACATGTTTTTTTTCTTTGCATAGGAACTTGCTCAGGAATGTAAAGCTGGATATGACAAGGCTATATTTAAAGTAATTGATTTTCCGTGTTTTTGGTCCATTTTAATGTTTCTTTTGTGTTCTTATGTTGTTTCTATTCTACTATTTAAAGCTTTGACCATGATGTTGTGCTCACTCGATCGAATCTTTTTATTTGTTGATAGGATGATTATGCAGGAGATGATGATGAGTACAAGGAGAAGTTAAAGAAAGAAAGTTCGGTATTCTTATTCTTAGCCACATAGGCTTCGTGTAGCATTGTTCTTAGTTGCATAAAAAATACAACTTCTTACATTTATGGGTGAAAAAAAATTATGTGTGTACACTCTGTAAAATCAGATAATCAATGAATCGTTTGTATCCATTTTCTCATTGATTTCCATTTATTTGGTTGGTGGTTTCAGACATGGAGATGGCAAGCCTACCGACAATGCAGCAAGACTCTATAAGTGGTTTGCAGAGGTAAAATATAATTATCGAGAGTTACCTTCTCCATAGGACTCTTCATTAGATTTAGGTTAATTTATATGTGCGATGCATTAGATTTAGTTTTAGGATGGACCCGGGAAAAGTCTTAAAAGTGAATCTAAGATATTTTAGTATAACTATGAAGTCTTGGACATAATGATAAGAAATTTGATTATGTGTAACTTTTAGGCTAGAATTTAGATTTCAAGAAAAGAATAATTAAAATAATAAGTAATTTGAAGAATAATTAAAATCCAAGCAATTTAAAGAATATGAACTTATTACCAAGGTGTTATTTATCTCTAATGTTAGTGGATTCTAGTTAAGGTTTTACATGTTCTTCATACAAACATTCAAGAATGAAATCCCCTTCCATCCTATAGCATGTATTAACTTTACAAACATTCGAGTTTAAACTTTAATATATTATGTTCCCAACCAAAAAATAATTAAAATAGTAATCCAAATTTTATTTTATTTAAATTTTAATTCAAATTAGCGATGCAAATCCATTGCTAATCATCGACCGATTTAATCCGTAGGTAATCTGTGACGAAAAAATTTGTTAATAATGTCGTTAATTAGCAACGCAAGTTGTCGTCGATAAACACCGACGATTATTTTTCGTTGCTAATTTAACGACGGCCGAGGGAATCCGTTGCTAAATTAGCGGCGAGGGTTTCACTATCGAATTTTTCGACGGATTGATTCCATCGGTAAAGGCTGTTTAGCTACGGAATTTAAGGCGTCGTCGACGGAGATTTCCGTCTCTGAAGCCGCTCTTTTTTATAATGTATGTGGCCTCACCGGGGTTGCACCCACAGTCTACGTGGCGCTAGATGATAGATTGAATAAAATGTGGAATTAAACCACTTATCATTTAATGCCACATTAGTTCCACTTAGACTGAGGTTGCAACTCCGGTGAGGCTAAATAACATTACTCGTGTTTTAAATATCAATTTATTACCTTTGTCACTATATTCACCATCGCCCCAAAGCTCTTTCTTTTAATTACTGAAAATGAAGAGCAAGTTTTTACATTTACGATTTATATGAATGACAGAACAAAATAGGAAGTGATCTCAACTTCTACTTGCTTATGCTTCCAATAATTTTTTTAATTGGTTTTTATAAATAATTACATGTGCCATCGTTTACTTTTATATGATTAGGGAATAAGATTAAGAGAGATTGGAGTTCTGCGCGATGTTGTATTTCAAAAAAATTAGATAACTGAAAAAAAATGTGAAGTTGCTCTTATGTAACTTATTCTGCAAATGTAAATTAGATAACTTTAAAACATTATTTTAAAGTAATCTTGACGACCGTTAATTACCTGCCAAATGATCGTCAATTTGTCGTGTGCGCCTTATATGGACAATTAGATAATTGAATTTACTCCCAGCAAGACCAGTACCTGAAGGAATTATTGAAAATTTCTAAAGAAAAATCGGATTTGGTACATATGATATTTGAGCGAGCAGAAACTGAACAAAGCTGCAAGGCAATTTCATTTAGTCTGCTTTATCAGACAGCTCTTGAGGAAATCAAAATTTTGAATCTTCAACCACGGAAGGTTGCATTATTATTATTATTTTTTTTTCATGAGGAATTACATCCATTAGTACTTGAGTTTCTGAGGAGTATATAAAGATGATAGTATGGAAGTTGTAAACAAGGGAGAATGCATGCATATAAACTTTCTACTTTATTGAAACCCTGAATTTTAGAATTCTTCAAAGTTGTTCACAGTTCCTTTTAAGAGTTCTAATCTTTGCTCGATGCAAATATACCAAGTCTTGTATCATCGAGCTTTTTGTCGATATGTCGTATATATAGCCCTTGTTTAAGCCTCCTTCTTTCCCCAAAAAAAAAAAAAAAAAAAAAAAAATCCTTGAGCGGTGATTTGATATAACTTCAACACATTCTTCAATAAAATAATAATAAACGCGAATCCAATTTTTTTTTTTTTTTTTTTTTTATTTTTCAACCACACATATTTCATCAATAAACTATTCAAAAATGGATTTTTGGACAGAGAATGGGGCTCAAACTAGGACATAATCTGCCGATGGATGTAGCACAGGCGGCCGTGGGTGCTCGTCGGGTGTTGGATCCATTCTTGATTGGGTAGCTGCAGTGATGCTAAGTATTAAATTGTGTAGCGATGGTGATATTAAATATAAAGTTTGGTGGCCATGGTAAAACAAAATAATAGGTGGCCATTGTGATACTAAGTTTAAAGTTTGTTGGCCATTGGTGTATTTAACCGTAGTATCTGATAATGCAGTTTTGGTTTCATAAATTCAGGTGCATTGATTGTTCTTTTAGCAAACCACCCACCATTTCTCCTCCTTTTTTACCCGCTAATTCCTTGTTTTTATCGTAACGATTTTACGACCATTTCGTTACATTTAGCCACACAAGATACATATCCAATTATTTATATTCAATTCATTTGAACAATCACAATTTTTATCTTTATTTTCGAAATTTTCACAGGATGTGAAACGAAGTCGAAATTTTGTATTTTTATTATCATTTTGAATTACTCATGACCTAGTTTCCCGGTCATTAACAGCGTTTCGTATGCTGTAACTGTTTTGCTATATCGTAATTGTGAAAGTTGTGACTAATTCTGTGTTAATTGTGATCGGTTGTGAGTTGATTACATATCATCACAGTTAAGATTGACTTGGTCACAATCAGTCACACTAAATAAAAATTTGATTACAATTAGGCACGAATGACACATGTCAGTGACTTGATTATATAAAGTGACTTGAGATTTTTCTAGATAGGTGTGGTGGTGTGGGGCAGGATGGGGGTGGCGTAGGGTAGGATAGGGTGGTTCCGCGAGGTGGGGTTTAATCTTCAGTTTTTAATTTATGAAAAATTTTGGGAGGGGGAGGTGGGTGTGTGTTGGGGATGGGGTGGGACAGGTGGATTAATCATGGGGGTGTGATTTCCCGTTTTTAATTTCTGGAAATTTTGGGAGTGGGTGGGGATAATTAATTTCAAATAATTATATATGTTATAAACATTTTTAATTGGAATTAACACATGAATTTTGAAATAATTTGACAAGTTTATTAGTTTTGAAATGTGATTTTATATGTAGGAATTATGTATTCTTCCATAATTTTTATATTATTATAAGAAAAATTTCAAATTAACGGTAAGACTCTGAATTGATTTTCGGCTAGTTTGTCAACATTTTTGAAATGTCAAAAATTGTTTTTAAGCTCAAAACATTGTTTTTAACGTATTTGAATAATTTTTTTAAAGTATTTTATCCGATTGAGAGAGCTTCATAAGGAAGTTGGAACTCTTTACAATAAGTAGAAGTAAAAGAAGAAACACCGTCAAACGTGTCTTTGTAATTTATTTATTGTCCACACTAAAAATAAATAAATAAATAAATAAAATAAGTTGACTGAGAAAGCTATTTGCTAGATCCAAATATTGACGAACATTAAATGGAAATAAATAGATTAGTAGCATATGAAACGGAAAGCCTACTATTTTTTAATTTTTTTTTTCGGGTTAATAAATTTGTATTGATCAAAATTGAGTACGAATACTACGGGAATACCCGTACATTCAAAGTAAAACATTTCAATGATCCAATGATTCAAAACAAGTATCGGAACATGAATCAAACATTAACAACACAAAGTGCCTAAATATTGATCGGATTCAAATTCCCCTAGAGGATATCTGTTGGGGGGTAAATGTCCCGATTATCCAATCGCACAAGATCTCACAATACTAACCAACTCAAGACCAAAACCAAAAGTGTAGCACTGTTCTATACAGTTCAATAGACCGAAAAAGGGCACTGACCGCAACACCCAAACTGAAACTGTAAAAGAGAACAACATATAAACCAAAACAAGGAATCCGGCCAATACTACACTAAGCACTAGAAATCCGATCGCATATCTGATTTACAGCAAAAGGAAAAAACTAACAGCCTTGAAGATTATGCTGTATCGAGCTTAGAGAGAGAAAACGGAGGTCACAGTGAAGGAAAATTAAAAGTCGAAAAGATAAAGCTGCTGGCGGATTCTGTCCATAATAGTACATAACCATACTGCTCGAACATGTCGGAGTACTGTAGGCCACATTTCGTTTCCCAATTATAGTAAAAACCAGCGACTATGAACAGATAAAGCTGTTGGATGATTTCCATGCTTCAACACTGCTGTTTTTGGCAGCATTGTTGGTACAGCAGGGCTGATTACATTTCCCAAATTGCGTAACAAAACAGCTGACCAAGAACCTGCTTCTTCAAAACATATAGGCCGCAAAACGGTACCATATTACCCAGAATCTATCCAGGGTTAAAGTCCCGTGCAGTCTAATACTTCCAACTCCATGTTAGCTAAACAAAGTAAAACGCAGGGCCAATGTATATTACAATTTGTACCGCGTATAGCTGGAAGGGATAATTGAAAATTCAAATCTTATGTGAGACTGAATTTGAATTTTCCAGACTTGGCCTAAAATGGCTAAGGGTCAACAAGCTGAGCAGTGAGCAGGTTGAGCATATTCAATGCAAATTTTCAAATGGGGAGGGAGAACATTTCAATTATTTCCCCTTACACAGGCTGTAAGTTGTACAATTATTATTGTATTTATTATAGGTTAGGTACACAATGAATTGCTCAAGTAAATGTCATATATATAAATGTTTTACCAAAAGATAAAGACACGTCGTGTTAACACTTTGCACAGTTGTTGACCCTCTTTTCTAATTGAAAAGGATAATTGATTTTGAAAGCGAAAAAACACTAGAAATGAATATTATCAAACTTTGAGGTTGTTCAGTTAATATTGAACTTGTAGTATAGTTTTGTCATTGACTCAGAAAATTGGAAATGGATGTTTGAAGATAAAAATATTATCAGAAAATTGACGATTCATTTTATTTATCCATCTTTCACAACTAAAAATGTGTGACCAAAAAGAAAAGTTAAGAAGATCAGACGGCTAAAGCATTAACATAGGCAAAATTTCCATAATTATGTCCAAATTAATGCAATTAATATTAAATCGAAAGGAAATAATAGTTTCAAGTACTGACATAGAAAGTTGACAATGAATTCTACAAGACAATATGACAGAGACATCTATCCTCTCTTTATTTTTAATTTCTACAGCAGACCAGTGAACCATGTTCATGTGTCATAGTGAATAGACTTGTCACAGTAAACGGCAATCAAAAGTTAAAAAAAAAAAAAAGAAATTACAGTCGACAATTAAGGAAAGTTGGCAATTAATTCTACAAGACAATATACGAACTTCAATGACACTACAGACCAGTGAACCATGTTCATGTATCATAGTGAATAGACTAATCACAATAAAAGGCAATCAAAAGTTACAAAGAAAGAAATCACAGTCCACAATTAAGGAAAGTGGCACTGGCATCACATGCATGGATTTTCTGTCAATTGTATTGATATTCCCTACCTAAGAAACTAGGTTACTAAATCCTTAGTGCTGTTTTTTCTGTTGCTGCGCAGGCAGCTTTGTTGCAGGCAGCTTTGAATTACTGAAAATGAAGAGCAAGTTTTTACATTTACGATTTATATGAATGACAGCACAAAATAGGAAGTGATCTCAACTTCTACTTGCTTATGCTTCCAATAATTTTTTTAATTGGTTTTTATAAATAATTACATGTAGGGTGCCTTTGTTTACTTTTATATGATTAGGGAATAAGATTAAGAGAGATTGGAGTTCTGCACGATGTTGTATTTCAAAAAAATTAGATAAGTTGAAAAAAATGTGAAGTTACTCTTATGTAACTTATTCTGCTAATGTAAATTAGATAACTTTAAAACATTATTTTAAAGTAATCTTGACGACCATTAATTACCTGCCAAATGATCGTCAATTTGTCGTGTGCGCCTTATATGGACAATTAGATAATTGAATTTACTCCCAGCAAGACTAGTACCTGATGGAATTATTGAAAATTTCTAAGGAAAAATCGGATTTGGTACATATGATATTTGAGCGAGCAGAAACTCAACAAAGCTGCAAGGCAATTTCATTTAGTCTGCTTGATCAGATAGCTCTTGAGGAAATCAAAATTTTGAATCTTCAACCACGGAAAGTTGCTTTATTTTAATTTTTTTTTTTCAATGAGGAATTACATCCATTAGTTTCTAATGAGTATATATAAATGATAGTATGGAAGTTGTAAACAAGGGAGAATGCATGCATACAAGGGCGGACGCACAGGTTAAAAGTTAGGAGGGCACAATCAAACTTGTAAAAAAGTTGAGAGAAATTTTACAATTAAAAATTTACGTCCAAAAAAATCATATCCCATGTAATTTTGCATCCAAAAATTCACATGGGATATGACTTTTTCGGATGTAAAATTTGAAATTTTTTTTATGTCATATTCCATATAAAACTTCCTAATAAAATGATGAAAACTATATTAAAAAATTTGTATCGCAAAAATAACAAATGTTAATAAAATAATTGAATTTTTTAAAAGAAAATGCGAATTAGACTTCTTTTTAAAACTAACATTTGATGCATCTTTAACTATTTTTTATATCTATTTGGACTATTCAGTATGCCTATAATATAGTTCTCGAAATAAGTTTTAAAATGGCATGAGCAATTTGTAAATTCGATTAGCGTACGATCATCGGATGATTTTTAAAGTTAGCATATTATCGAAATTTTCGAAATACTAATTTTGAACGGCCTACTTTGACAAGTCGTAACATTTGCTACGATTGATAGTTTCGTACGCCATTAACGACGTAGAAAACTAGACCGTGAACACTTCGAAATGATATTAAGAATGTAACATTTCGATTTCGTTTTACATCCCATAATAACTTCGAAAATTGAAATAAAAACATAAAATGTTTAATTATGGAAAAAAAAAAAAAAAATTGGAAGCGGAGGGCACTTGCCCCCCTAAGCCACCCCTAAGTCTGCACATGCATGCATATAAACTTTCTACGTTTTTGAAACCTTGAATTTTAGAATTCTTCAAAGTTGTTCACGGTTCCTTTTAAGAGTTCTAATCTTTGCTCGATGCAAGTATACCGAGTCTTGTATCATCGAACTGTTTGTCGATATGTCGTATATATAGCACTTGTTTGAGCCTCATTCTTTCCCAAAAAAAAAAAAAAATTCTTGAGCAGTGGACACTTCTTCAATTACACATTCTTTAATAAAATAATAATACACACGAATTTAATTTTTTTTTAATTTTTTAACCACACATTTTCCACTAATACACTATTCAAAAATTGATTTCTGGACA
The DNA here is from genome assembly GCA_019097785.1 of Fraxinus excelsior. Taxonomy (NCBI): domain Eukaryota; kingdom Viridiplantae; phylum Streptophyta; class Magnoliopsida; order Lamiales; family Oleaceae; genus Fraxinus; species Fraxinus excelsior. Next base: position 11,129,286 of record CM032630.1, read on the forward strand.
AAGAATGGGACTTAAACTAGGACATAATCTGTCGATAGATGCAGCACGGGCGATCGCAGGTGCTCGTCGGGTGTTGGATCCGTCTCTGATTGGATAGTCGCAGTGAAGATAAGTATAAAGTTGTGTGGCAAGGGTGATACTAAATATAAAGTTGGATGACCATGATAAAACAAAATAATAGGTGGCCATTGTGACATTAAGTTTAAAGTTTGGTGGTCATTGGTGTATTTAACCTTAGTATCTGATATGCAGTTTTTGTTTCATAAATTCAGGTGCATAGATTGTTCTTTTAGCAAACCACCCACATACCCACCTACCATTTCCCCTCCCTTTTTACCTGCAAATTCCTTATTTTTATCGTATCAATTTTACGACCATTTCATTATGTTTAGCCACACAAGATACATATCCAATCATTTACATTCAATTCATTTGAACAATCACGATTTTTATCTTAATTTTTGAGATTTTTACAGGATGTAAAACGAAGTCGAAGTTGAAATATTGCATTTTTATTATCATTTTGAATTAGGGTAATTGGCGCAAAACGTCCCTACCTATGACGGGTTTTGTGGAAAACGTCCCTACGTTTGATTTTTTGGTGCAGAACGTCCTTACCTTTGCATTTTCTTGCGCAAAACATCATTTTCACCAATTTTTAACCTAAAATGACTATTATACCCTCATATATAAATAAATAAAAAAGAAAAGAAACGAAAAATAAGGAATAAATTGCAATCTTACTCCTAATCTTTTTAAAAAATGTAAACTAGTCCAAAATTTATAAAAATATTAAAAAAAGAAAAAAAAAACTTTCTTTTCCTCCAACTCTCTTCTCCTGATTAGCTGCAGAACAGGGACGGGTTTCCAAAAAAAAAATTCAGGGCCTTTAACGTCTGCCCAACTGTCTAGTTTGAGCTCGGGAGTAAAGGAATTAGGCATGCCTCTATTTTTCTTCTTCGGGGTTGAGAATCGTCGGCAGTCACGGAGGCAAAGCAGCTGGTCAACTGGTCTAGGGCTCGAATCGAATAGCTGCTATCATGTGGAACTTCACAGACTCAGGGACGGAGGTGGCGAAGCAGCTGCGGCTTGTGAGACCTGAGTCGGAGGAGGTGGAGAAGGCTGAATTGAAATGGCAACTGAAGGCTGGAGCTGCGAGAATGAAGGTTTCAATCAAGACCGACCTAACGATCCTTGGTGCCTTCCATTTACAAACCCCAATCGCCTTTTCTGTGATTGAGATTAAATTGACTTTCTGTTATTGAAATTAAATTGATTTTCTGTTATTGAGAATTCAAAGATGGTGGAGATAATGAGTTAGAGTTGGAAGAGGTGAACTTTCTGGATGCTTGATGCCGAATGTGGAGACAATTTTGGGGTGGTTTAGCAGCTGGAGATGGAGGGGAATTTTCAGGTGGCATGGACGTTGGTGGCGGTGGAGGATGTGGAAGAGAGAGATTTTTTTTTTCTTTTTTTAATATTTTTATAAGTTTTGGACTCATTTGTATTTTTTAAAAATATTAGGAGTAAGATTGCAATTTATTTCTTATTTTTCTTTTCTTATTTATTTATTTATTTATATATGAGGGTATAATAGTCATTTTAGGTTAAAATTTGGTGAAAAGGATGTTTTGCGCAAGAAAATGCAAAGGTAAGGACTTTCTGCACCAAAAAATCAAACGTAAGGACGTTTTCCACAAAACCCGTCATAGGTAGGGACGTTTTGCGCCAATTACCCTTTTGAATTACTCACAACCTAGTTTCTCGGTCATTAACAACGTTTCGTATACTGTAACTGTTTTGTTATATCGTAATTGTGAAAGTTGTGACCAATTCTGTGTTAATAGTGATCGGTTGTGAGTTGATTACATATCATCACAGTTAAGATTGACTTGGTTACAGTCGGTCACACTAAATAAAAATTTGGTTACAATTAGGCACGAATGACACATGTCAATGACTTGATTATATAAAGAGATTTGAAAATTTTCTAGATAGGTGTGGTGGTGTGGGGCGGGGCGGGGTGGGATGGGTTAGAATGGTTTTGTGGGGGGGGGGGGGGGGTTTAATCTTCAGTTTTTAATTTATGAAAAAAATTGGGAGGTGGAGGTAGGTGTGTGGTGGGGATGGGGTGGGACAGGTGGATTAATCATGGGGTGCGGGTGTGATTTCGAGTTTTAAATTTTTGGAGACTTTTTGGGAGGTGGGGGGGTGGGTGGGGTAAGTGGATCCATGGGGTGAGGTGTGATTTCCAGTTTTTAATTTCTGGAAATTTTGGGAGTGGATGGGGATAATTAATTTCAAATAATTATATATGTTATAAACATTTTTAATTGGAATTAACACGTGAATTTTGAAATAATTTGACAAGTTTATTAGTTTTGAAATGTGATTTTATATGTAGGAATTATGTATTCTTCCATAATTTTTATATTATTATAAGAAAAATCTCAAATTAACGGTAAGACTCTGAATTGATTTTGGGCCAGTTTATCAACATTTTTGAAATGTCAAAAATTGTTTTTAACGTATTTGAATAATTTTTTTAAAGTATTTTATCCGATTGAGAGAGCTTCATAAGGAAGTTGGAACTCTTTACAATAAGTAGAAGTAAAAGAAGAAACACCGTCAAACGTGTCTTTGTAATTTATTTATTGTCCACACTAAAAATAAATAAATAAAATAAGTTGACTGAGAAAGCTATTTGCTAGATCCAAATATTGACGAACATTAAATGGAAATAAATAGATTAGTAGCATATGAAACGGAAAGCCTACTATTTTTTAATTTTTTTTTTCGGGTTAATAAATTTGTATTGATCAAAATTGAGTACGAATACTACGGGAGTACCCGGACATTCAAAGTAAAACATTTCAATGATCCAATGATTCAAAACAAGTATCGGAACATGAATCAAACATTAACAACACAAAGTGCCTAAATATTGATCGGATTCAAATTCCCCTAGAGGATATCTGTTGGGGGTAAATGTCCCGATTATCCAATCGCACAAGATCTCACAATACTAACCAACTCAAGACCAAAACCAAAAGTGTAGCACTGTTCTATACAGTTCAATAGACCGAAAAAGGGCACTGACCGCAACACCCAAACTGAAACTGTAAAAGAGAACAACATATAAACCAAAACAAGGAATCCGGCCAATACTACACTAAGCACTAGAAATCCGATCGCATATCTGATTTACAGCAAAAGGAAAAAACTAACAGCCTTGAAGATTATGCTGTATCGAGCTTAGAGAGAGAAACGGAGGTCACAGTGAAGGAAAATTAAAAGTCGAAAAGATAAAGCTGCTGGCGGATTCTGTCCATAATAGTACATAACCATACTGCTCGAACATGTCGGAGTACTGTAGGCCACATTTCGTTTCCCAATTATAGTAAAAACCAGCGACTATGAACAGATAAAGCTGTTGGATGATTTCCATGCTTCAACACTGCTGTTTTTGGCAGCATTGTTGGTACAGCAGGGCTGATTACATTTCCCAAATTGCGTAACAAAACAGCTGACCAAGAACCTGCTTCTTCAAAACATATAGGCCGCAAAACGGTACCATATTACCCAGAATCTATCCAGGATTAAAGTCCCGTGCAGTCTAATACTTCCAACTCCATGTTAGCTAAACAAAGTAAAACGCAGGGCCAATGTATATTACAATTTGTACCGCGTATAGCTGGAAGGGATAATTGAAAATTCAAATCTTATGTGAGACTGAATTTGAATTTTCCAGACTTGGCCTAAAATGGCTAAGGGTCAACAAGCTGAGCAGTGAGCAGGTTGAGCATATTCAATGCAAATTTTCAAATGGGGAGGGAGAACATTTCAATTATTTCCCCTTACACAGGCTGTAAGTTGTACAATTATTATTGTATTTATTATAGGTTAGGTACACAATGAATTGCTCAAGTAAATGTCATATATATAAATGTTTTACCAAAAGATAAAGACACGTCGTGTTAACACTTTGCACAGTTGTTGACCCTCTTTTCTAATTGAAAAGGATAATTGATTTTGAAAGCGAAAAAACACTAGAAATGAATATTATCAAACTTTGAGGTTGTTCAGTTAATATTGAACTTGTAGTATAGTTTTGTCATTGACTCAGAAAATTGGAAATGGATGTTTGAAGATAAAAATATTATCAGAAAATTGACGATTCATTTTATTTATCCATCTTTCACAACTAAAAATGTGTGACCAAAAAGAAAAGTTAAGAAGATCAGACGGCTAAAGCATTAACATAGGCAAAATTTCCATAATTATGTCCAAATTAATGCAATTAATATTAAATCGAAAGGAAATAATAGTTTCAAGTACTGACATAGAAAGTTGACAATGAATTCTACAAGACAATATGATAGAGACATCTATCCTCTCTTTATTTTTAATTTCTACAGCAGACCAGTGAACCATGTTCATGTGTCATAGTGAATAGACTTGTCACAGTAAACGGCAATCAAAAGTTAAAAAAAAAAAAAGAAATTACAGTCGACAATTAAGGAAAGTTGGCAATTAATTCTACAAGACAATATACGAACTTCAATGACACTACAGACCAGTGAACCATGTTCATGTGTCATAGTGAATAGACTAATCACAATAAAAGGCAATCAAAAGTTACAAAAAAAGAAATCACAGTCCACAATTAAGGAAAGTGGCACTGGCATCACATGCATGGATTTTCTGTCAATTGTATTGATATTCCCTACCTAAGAAACTAGGTTACTAAATCCTTAGTGCTGTTTTTTCTGTTGCTGCGCAGGCAGCTTTGTTGCAGACAGCTTTTAATTACTGAAAATGAGGAGCAAGTTTTTACATTTACGATTTATATGAATGACAGCACAAAATAGGAAGTCAGCTCAACTTCTACTTGCTTATGATTAGGGTTTTTATAAATAATTACATATAGGGTGCCTTCGTTTACTTTTATATGATTAGGGAATAAGATTAAGAGAGATTGGAGTTCTGCACGATGTTGCATTTCAAAAAAATTAGATAACTTAAAAAAAAAATGTGAAGTTACTCTTATGTAACTTATTCTGCAAATGTAAAGTAGATAACTTTAAAACATTATTTTAAAGTAATCTTGACGACCATTAATTACCTGCCAAATGATCGTCAATTTGTCGTTATATGGACAATTGGATAATTGAATTAACTCCCAGCAAGACTAGTACATGATGGAATTATTGAAAATTTCTAAAGAAAAATCGGATTCGGTACATATGAATGAAATTGCCTTGTTCAGTTTCTGCTCGCTCAAATATCATATCAATTGGTCTGCTTCATCGGACAGCTCTTGAGAAAATCAAAATTTTGAATCTTCAACCACGGAAGGTTGCTTTATTTTTATTTTTTTTCATGAGGAATTACATCCATTCTTACTTGAGTTTCTAATGAGTACATATTAGATGATAGTATGGAAGTTGTAAACAAGGGAGAATGCATGCATATAAACTTTCTACGTTATTGAAACCCTGAATTTTAGAATTCTTCAAAGTTGTTCACAGTTCCTTTTAAGAGTTCTAATCTTTGCTCGATGCAAATATACCGAGTCTTGTATCATCGAGCTGTTTTATAGGCAGTATTAATTCACATTTTGATAGAGCAAGGATGATCCACTAGATGTAACATCAAGCTGCACCCCTATATAAGGGTAGGGGGTGTTCCTTCCCAAACTTCATAACACACACACCTCACTGTTCTTCTATCCATTTTTCTCCTTCCTGATTCCCCTTTCGGCCAAAAGAAATATGGATTTGGAAATGTTCAATTATTATGCAAATATATATTTTTACATGTCGGGAAGTCAAGTGGATTTTCAACACAAAACATCATGTTGTATTTTGCTTAAACAATTCTTGATAAACTTTATTGGTAATGCCGAAGAATATCTTTCACAAAATCTACAGGCAAATCTTCAATTTCCTCCTCCTCCTCCTCCGCCTCCTCCGCCCCCTGGCTATGACATTTTTCTTAATACTTTTCAAAATTCATTATTTAGTGGACCAGTGGACCTTGCTGTTCTTTACAACGACATACACTTTCAATCGGAGGTAGGTAATACGATAATGGATCCAAATTTAAACATGGACCAGATGAATGCCATTGAGGTTCCATTTGGGCTTACCGGTATTTACAACGACATACACCTTCAACCGGATGTAGCTAATATGATAATGGATCCAAATTTAATCATGGACCTGATGAATGTCATTGAGGTTCCGATTGCAACGGTGGCAAACATGACAGATTTAGAAAGGATGGACTTGGTTAGAGCAAAGAATTTGAACTTACCCCTTCAGGCAGAGGTTCCTGAAATCGATTTATTTAGATACACACCGGATACCCTATCAGGTATATACATATTTACTGCATTATTTTTAGTTGGAAAAAATTGTTGTTGATAAAAATGTTGTCTTTTTTCTCAATATCATTTTCCGGATAAAAATTTCACTGAGATAAAAACCTTGAATTTATTTGATAAACAGCATTGTATGGAAACAACATTTGGGGCTTTGTGAGAACTGCAAATCGGGGAACACAAAAAGGTAGAGTTTTTCGTACAGGTGTTTCGCGTGCTAAAGTTGGTTATTGGAAATTAGATCAAGGTGTTACTCATATTGAAGGTGTTCAACCTGGACCACCTGTACATCAAACTGAAGGGACTAAGAGAAGGTTGAGATTTACCTCAGGTCATATGGAAACAAGACAGCCTACTACTTGGAAGATAGATGAATACACATGGAATGATAATGGATATTTGATTGTATGTTGCTAGCTTATTTATTGTTTTCTTTAATTCTTTATTTATTATTTATTACTATATAAACTAACCATTTTTTTTTTCCTTCAGGATCGTCCATATGTTTTGTTTAGGCTTTACCAAAATTGAACAAAGCACAAAGAAGTCGCATGGGTGATAATCGAATGGTATGACTTTTTATGTTGTGATGCATGCAGATAAACATGCTCTCGAGGTAGCATGTCGCAGTTGTTTGTCATAAAAAATGTCGTGTATTTATCAAAAAATCATATTTTTTATTTGACTATAAATCTTATTCTAAACTAATTTTGATCGTCGCGTTTGATGGTCCAAAGATGCTCCGACTGTGTCAAGTGTCCAAATTATAAGTAGTTATTACGTTGTGATGCATGGAGATACGTTATTATTAGTGTTATTAGTATAATTTGTGTTAAGAGATAAGTAATGACAGTTGACCGAGGCTTTATGTGCATAAATCTATGTGAAATATGATAAATAGCTTAACAATTTTTTTTATATAATCTTGAGTAATTATTTTATCTACTGAAGGTTGATTTATGCATGCCTTTTTAATGGACGAGACTTAAAAAATCCATAGTCCTAGTTACTTCATACGGTAATTAATAACTAAATTTTAAATGACAAAAAATTGTCTCAGTATATTCATGTTCCTTAAATAATTCTGGGAATTGGTATGCAGAATGGACAGCAGATTACATTCCATGGAGAAGCTGATGAAACACGCATGGAGAAAGTTTTTGTCGAATCTAGTGTTTGTTTGCACAAATCCAAGGAGATGGGCTTTTATTTTGTATGTCGCTGTCTTGAAGAAGCTTTATATTTCGAAGATTAAGATCCAATTAAAATTGAAAATATGGCGTTACGAATCCAAGGAGATGGGCTTTTATTTTGTATGTCGCTGTCTTGAAGAAGCTTTATATTTCGAAGATTAAAATCCAATTAAAATTGAAAATATATCGTTATTGGGTTTCACTCGTCTAATCAAAATAAAAAATAACGGCTAGTTTTTCAGTTTTAAACCAATTTTAATCTCTACTAAACAGGCTCTAAACTAAGTCCTGCTACTTTATGAAACTGTAGTCGAGGTTATGTGTTTAACACCATGGTATAGTATTGCTAGTGGGTGATCGTTGGGAACAAAACTGAGTTTTGCAGAATAATAAACAGAAACTTTTTGATGAATGGGAGAATATATATGATTTAAAAACAAATAAAAAAATAATTCTGGGAATTTTGGTCCATTTTCCTGAATTGGTGTTCCAACTTTTGGATTCTTCGACTCACAAAAACAAAAATTAATAATAATAAAAATAAAAAATAAAGAAAGAGGTTAGACGTCTTGTGCCATATGCCATTTACCATGAATTAATGCTTGTTGTAACTGGCCGTTTGGTTCATCCAAATCTACGAAAAATGGATGCTTACATAAATCATCATTCTCATTATCAATACACAGTCGTATTAAAATGGAGCTCAACCATTCCCATCGCTCACCGTTTCTATATATTCTCGACGTGGGCAGCTCCGTCATCTTCACAGCTGATCTTCCAACTGCAATTTTAGCATGAGTGATGCACATTTCTAGAAGAAACTAGAATGGTCGGGCTGCAAGAAACTAGAAATGCAAGTCTAGAATTCACTAGACTTTCTCAATCAACGAGCAAAATTTTCTTTATATATATATATATATTTTGTTTTTATACAAACTAATATTTTTCTTTTTATCAAAATGTTTTTGTTAGGATTTACAAGGGGTACGGATAAAGGAATTGAAACAACGCTTGGTTGCAAAATTTTGTGTTCAATTTTAACTATATAAGAAGACAAATTAATAAGGATATTGGGAAGTATTTGTATTTGCAATTGGGTAATACCACGGTTCTCGCCATTTTGATTTGTTGGCAGATTCAGGTATTCAAAATGCAAATGGTTCAAATATGACAAGTAGGTAATGAAATAATTGGTGTGTTTTACGTATGTTAGGCAAGGCCTTCGGCCCCGTGTGTTTTGATGCGTGAACCCTATAACAATTCAGTATAAATAAAAATATGAAATACGTTTATAATGATTCACAATCATCTCGAAACTTCATGGCAAAAAAGATATCGAAATTAAATTCTGAAAGTTAAAAGCTCGATTGAATATTATTGAAAGCCCAATAATAGCTATCCAAGAGGAGAGTGAATTTATTTTTAAAATTTTTTCGCAAGAATTAATCTAATTTCAATCAATTTAAAGACTAGATAGATTAATTCAAATAACGTACTCAAGTATAAAAGCGATAAGTAAAAGGGAGAGATGATGCAAACGATATAGTTGTGGAGGTTCGATCTCAAACACGATCTATGTCCCCTCTTAACAAGCTCTCCAACTTGAGCAATGTCGTTTCCACTAGTGTGATTGACTTATGGGGCAATCCAACTCTTCATAAAGCTTTCGATGACTTACAACCAAGGAACACCGATCTTTATACAATATTGAGTTTTACGGGACCTTAACACCACCCAATCGATTGAGTTTTATGGGACCTCAATATGACACAAAATTCAAATAAAAATGATTTTACAAGTAAAAGCTTCTCTCTTAGCAAATGATATAATCACAATTAAGTATCGATGGAGAAGTCGGTTAACACTTCAAAAAATAGCAGTATAGCTCAAGTGTTAGATGTAGAAAGACTTTTATGAAATGAAGATTTTCACTTAATTTGATCACTCAAAAAGTTATTCAAGAAATAAATACTCTGATCTTTTAAAGATTGAAAATAAGGTAGTTGAGATCAATAAAAGCTTCACTTAATGCTCAAAGAATGGTTGTTTCAAATGAAGAAGTATTGGGACATTTATTGCACTCGAGGGGGAAAATTCTACACATCCGGACGTCTGGTTTCTCATCCAGACGTCCGGTTGGGCAGTAATGCCCCCGGACAATTTCCTTTGTGATATTTTCATTCGATGCATGTTTTTGAAGGATTTTCTTACTTATTTTGCAAAGATAAGTACATTTGTAAATATTTGTTTATGGAGTTTGAGATACTAATCTTTTGAAAAATAATTTTTATGCGAGTATTCTTTTGAGATGTGAATTCGTTTTCATGCATAAAAATTATTTTTAGCTATTGTAGTTTCTAAGGATTGATGTATTTTACCTTTACATATGAATTCAAAGGATTTATATCTATCATCTTGAAGTTTATCAATTGATCTTTTCTCCAAAGTGATTTTGACGTGAATTCTCGATTTATGTTAGTAGATCATCAAGCGCTGAGATCATTCATCCATGTGCATGTCTCTTGATTTCAATTTTCGTATCTTCTCTTTTTGTCGATTTTGCAACTATCAACACTCGAATTCAATTTGTTAGCAATAAATGTAATTTGTTTGTGATAATCAAAACGAGACGTCAACATTTCCTCCTTTTCGATTATGAAAAACACAATGATTGCAACATATATATTAAACAAATTGATGAGACATAAAATAATAAGAGACATAAACTTTGAATTTTACGGATATTCCACCTGTCAGTATGCATATAAGATTCTTATAAGTTCTAGCGTTCCCCCTATTTTGTATAATCCATGATCTTCTAATATTTTTCATATTTTGCATAATCATATCATATCTTCCCCCTTTTAGCATAAGCAAAAAGAAGTAAAAGCATAAAGCGGAACAATATACGGCAAAAGAAGTCAACCATAGGGAATTTTATAACATATCATGCATTTAGATAGTTTCAAAATACTACAATGATAATTCATATTGCTATAATAAGTAAAACATCTAACAAATATGTAGGTAGTCTAAGGCGTCGGAGGCTGTGGCGGCGACGAAAAGCGAGCATAGAAGTCAATCCTGGATAATGATCTACTATGCCTGAATCTGAAGAAATAGGCTATCGATAGATGAGGTGAGAGAATCGATACGACCAGAAAGGAGATGATACTGCTCCTCAGTGATAGTGGAATACCCTCCTGATGAGCGAAGTGCTCGAGAGTCAGGAGCGCCTGAAGTGGGTGCAGGGGCTACAGACTCATCCTCAGTGTCATCTTTGGGCTCATCGTCGGCTTTGTCTTCAAAAGAAAGAGTAGAGGGGCTGGAGGTCGGGTCAAATCCTTTCATGTGGGCCACTCATTGCCAGTGTTCTTTTACTATTTTCATCCGTTTAAGAGTTTTGATATTGATAGTGTCGGTAGGTCGTGACTTAAAGACGGTTTTACCGTCAAGAAGAATGTTAAAGTGCTTAAAGATTTTAGTTAGAAGAATCCCATATGGTAAAGCTTTAACGTGTCATGATGAATGCACTAGTTTCATAACTCCTAGGGCATTGGTAGGAAAATCAACTTTGCGCCAGACAAAGAGTGAATCCAAAATAAAGAGATCGAAGTGATTAACTTCGTCTCAATGCCCCTTTCGAGGAAAAATAACATGAGTGACGATGTTTTGTAAAACTTTGCATTGAAGACTTAATTGATGAGCACCAATTTTGGTAATATTCTTGACAAGCTTCAGAAGGATCGTAGTCTTCCACGTTTGGTGAAAATTTATGTTGAAATACTTCCAAATCATAGGGCTCGAGATGGAGAATATCACGAATGAGTGTTTTTGTGATGGAAATACGTACACTTTTGAGTAAGCATGTAATCTCGTTTGAACGAGGTGCAATATGCATTTTGTGATAAAATTCTTTCATGAGTCGTGGGTATGCGAACTCTTCTAAAGTAGCAGGGATACCCAACCCATTTTCTCAAAACATTTTTCAATATGAAATGCTGGAGCTTCTATAGAAAAATCGACAAAATTGATGTTCTTTCCGATGAGAATGGGTGATTTGTCAAAGGGATTCGCCGACACCTCTGGCTCCAATTCTAAATCTTCTTCAAAGGATGATGGAGGAGGTCATCCTGCGGTCCTTTTCAATCGTTTGCCACGTTGGGATCCCGACATTGAAGTTGATGAACAAATATTGAAAAGTTGCGGAATTAAGGCTAAATTAGGTCGAATAAGAGAAATTTCGAGTTGTAAATTATGAATTTGAGATGGTTGGAAGTGTTAATTCATTTATTTGTCGAATTATAGACCCAATTCGTGTTTTGGAACTATTTTGAGGAGTAAAATTGATGGATTTAGGAGTTAGGGCATGAAAATCTGGAAAAAAGAGAACTTGTGGAGAATGAGTGTGGTAAAACGGTGGATTTTTACAATTGTCCAAGAATTTTAAGAGGGAATGGTGAAAGAGAGAGATGTAGAGTGACTTTAAGTTGCGAGTTAAAAGGAAAAAAAAAAAGGACTGGTGGAATGAAAGGACTGGTTCACGATATAAAACTGGAGAAACGCTCATCCGGACATCCAGATGGCTATTCGGACGTTCAGATAAACAGAACATAAATGTTCTGTAAATCTAGACAATCTTGTCCAGACATCAGGATGATTGTGACTCGTCCAGATCATCATTTTTTTCATAATAAACTTAATGATAAAAATTTAATGGAGGACATTATTTTTGTCGATAATTCCTAAACCTCGTTTAATGAATGTGAACCAATCGAATGCGAGAGGTTTGGTAAATATGTCGGCCAATTGGTTCTTCGTGTTAACGAATTCTAGCGAGATATCTCCGTTTTGAACATTATCTCCAAGAAAATGATGTCTAATTTCGATGTGCTTAGTTCGAAAGTGCAACACGGTATTTTTAGACAAGTTTATGGTGCTAGTGTTATCACACACGATAGAAACATGATCGTACGATATGTGAAAATTGCTAAGAGTTTTTTTTTCATCCATAGCACTTGTGTACAACAACTTGTGGCCAAGTTGTATTCAGCATTAGCCTTAGAAAAGGCCACAGAGTTTTTTTTTTCTTGCTAAACCATGAAACTAGGGCGAAACCTAGAAAGTGACAAGTGCCGCTAGTGCTTTTCCAATCAATTTGACATCCGGCCCAATCGACATCAAGTAACTAAGTATATCAATGTCAGTTCTTGTTGGATGCCAAAGTTATAAGGTTTGGGGCCTACTAAGATATCAAAAAATTCTATTAACGGCCTTAAGACGGGATTCCTTAGGATTAGATTGAAATCTAGCAACATATACTAAACATAATATCGGGTCTACGAGCGGTTAAATATAGAAGAGACTCGATCATACCTCAATATTTGGTAACGTCCACGGAGATGCCTTGACCATCTTTGTTAAGCTTTACCGATGTGCTCATCGAAGTGTTTATAGGCTTTAGATCATTCATTTTGAACTTACTCAATATGTCTAATATGTACTTATTTTGATTTAAGAAAATATCATCATATGTTTGATTAATTTGAAGTCCGACAAAGTGCTTAAATTCCCCCATTATACTCATTTCAAATTCATCGCTCATACTTTTTGAAAATTTTTCAACAAGACGAACATTAATTTCACCGAAAATAATATCGTCCACATAAATTTGAAAAATGAGCATGTCTTCCTTATGGGTTTTGACAAAAAGTGTGGTATCCGCTTTTCCAATCAAAAATCCATTTGAGATTAAAAATTTGCTCAACCGTTCGTCCTAAACTCTAGGAACTTGTTTCAAATTGTAAAGAGCTTTTTTAAGTTTGAGAACATGATTCAGATATTTATGATCTTTAAGATTGGGAGGTTGCTCAACGAAAAATTCTTCTTGAATAAAGCTATTTAGAAACACACTTTTAACATCCGTTTGATAAAGAGTAAATTTTTGTGACATGCAAATGCAAGAAGCATGCGAATGGATTCTAACCTAACAACCGGTGTAAATATTTCCTCTTAATCAATGCCTTTTTCTTGATTGTAACTTTGGGCCGCCAATCTAGCCTTGTTACGCACAATTATTCCATTTTGTACCAATTATGGTTTGATCGTTTGGTTTAGCGACTAAATTCCAAACATGATTTATTTCAAATTGATTTAGTCTTCTTGCATTGCTAGAGTCCAAAACTCATCAAAGTCAGCTTCTTTAAAATTTTTGGATTCGATTTGTGAAATGAAAACACAACTACCGAGGTGATTTCTAAAGGTGGTTCTAGTGGTAATACCTTTGGATGGATCACCTAAAGTTGGATCTCCCAGGCGAGTATAATGTTTTGACAACATTTAATGTATCTGATCTCTCTCTCTCTCTCTCTCTCTTTTTGATGCAGGTAAAGATTCGAGGATGAATCATTTTGAAGAGAGAGGAAATAATGTGAGCACAAAATCAAGCGCATCAAAGTCGAGTCCTGCGAAAGACCTGTTGATGGTCGAAAGCGGGCCGACCCGATGGATGATATGTCGATCTTGACGCCCAAAGAAACAACTTTCATGAAGAGCTCGAAGGCCAAAACTAAATGGAGCAACGTGATTTAAGCCACAGCCGGAGACCACACAATTTCCTACCATGTGACCGCATGGTAGAAATAGGTACGCGGTTGCATGCCTATGACCCGAGAGCAGAAAGCCACAAATGATAAGAACCATGCGACCGCACTAAGACATACCATGCGGCCGCATGGTTATAATCCGACAGCACGAGTTTCAAATTTTGGAAAGTTCCTAATTTTTTTAGACTTCTATTCTAATTGATATTTTTGCAATCTTGGACGTATTTTGAATGAATTTTAATAGATTCTTAGGTTTAGTATAAATAGGAATTATCTTCTACATTGTAAAACAATTTTGATATTATTTTAATTTGAGAGGCAAATTGCTTTTACTTCATTGTTCTTCATTGGACAACTTATTGAACTTATCAAGGTGATTCTTGTGGCGTTCAAATTCCAAGTGAGATTCTAAATCGTTTAATCAAAAGGGTCAACATTTCGCTTTGAATTGTTGGTTGTTTTGATTCGACATTCTCGAATCAAATCCAAACTTGGTTTACTTTGGCGTTCTTGGGTTCAAAAAAAATTCAACGTGGGTTTTCGTAGTTAGCACTACTTGGGTTCGCATCATTTGGTATCAGAGCTTGGCTCCAAAGAAATCAAGGTTCTATCTTCTTTTAATTTTGTTTGAGTCTTTGCTCTCGCTTATTAATCGTTCTTCGCGCTCTTCATCAATTTGAGTCATTGATCTGTTTTTCTTTTGTCAAAATCTCAAAAGGTGTTTTTGGGCTCAATTCTTGTCCAAATCAACTTTTGTTTTCTTTATCGATCTCGTAGTTGAATTTTGAGTAAAAAAATTCCGAAAATTCAGTGATGTGCAAAATCTTAAAAAAAATGGTCAAAAAAATTATTATTATTATCTATCTCAGAAATTTCCAACAATTTCATTGTTTTCGTTATGTCAAATTCAATAACCACTTTCTTGAATGCAAAACATCCTCCAAATTATCCAATTCAATTCCTTGTTTCTTGAGTCTTGAAATTTCAAAATCTCACCCAAATTTCTATTTGAATTTCACGAGAATAATTCGTGGTTGAGTTCTATTTTGTCCTTTGAAGCACTTGGGTGGAAGCTTTGAGTGGAAAAGGGCAGTGTGGTAGGAACGATAGAGGAAAAAGCCTAAAATTTGAGTGATACACGAGAGAAAATTTTTGTAAGGTAGAAAATTAGATTTTTAAGGATGTCTAACAATGAAGTAGCAACACCAGGGCGAAACAACAACAGCAACCAAGCCAACATGTCGATGAAATGATTCATTGGTTTGAATGGTTGTTTGAGGATGTGAGGGATAGATTGGACAGGTAGGAGATCGAGCTTACGGATTTGCGTAGGAGAATTCCAAATGCACAGAGGCAAGGTAGATGGTAATATGGGTAACATAAAAACATCCATTCCACCATTTAAGGGAATGAGTGATCTGATAGCGTATTTGGAGTGGGTGAAAAAGGCTGAGTTGATCTTTGACTGCCACAAAATTCGGTGGAAAAGAAAGTGAAGATAGAAGTCCTTGAATTCACCGACTATACAATCACTTGGTGGGATCAAGTGGTGACATTAAGGAGAAGAAACATGGAAATACAGATCAATACATGTGAGGACTTGAAGGCTATTATGTGAAGGAGGTTTGTACCCAATCACTACTACAGAGAGCTTCATCAAAGACAACAAGGTCTCTACCAAGGGTTGAAGAGTGTGGAAGACAATCATAAGGAGATGGGTTGTTGATGATTAGGGTGGATGTGCATGAGGATAGGGAGGCCACCATGGCCCAGTTTTTGAATGGATTAAACAGGGATATAGCTAATGTGGTTGAATTGTAACACTATGTAGAATTGGAAGACATGTTACACATGGCTATGAAGGTAGAAATCAATTGAAGAGGAAGGTAATAGCAAGGTATCCTTCGCGTGCTTCGAGTTCTAACTCAACTTTGAAATCGAAGTGGGACAATAACAAAGGAGATGAGGTTGTTTCTAAGGGAAAAACTGAATTGCCAAGGGAAAAAGATGAAGGAGCTAGCAAGAGGGTGGACTCACGATCGTCAAGGAACCAAGACATCAAATGTTTTAAGTGTTTGGGGTCATGACATATTGCTTCTCAGTGTCCAAACAAAAGAGTAATGATCTTAAAGGATAATGGAGAGGTGGTGAGCGAAAATGGGAGTGATTATGAAGGCATACCGGAATTGGAGGAAGCTAGTGATGAGGGTTGAGTGAAATATGCGGTTACAGAGTTAATGGTCATGAGGAGAGCTCTCAACACTCAAATCAAAGCCAATGACTTGGAATAACAAAGAGAATATTTTTCATACATGGTGCTACATCAATAATAAGGTACGCAGCTTAATCATTGATGGTGGGAGTTGTACAAATGTAGCCAGCACTAATCTTGTGGGAAAATTGAGACTAACGATGTCTAAACACCCAAAACCATATAGGTTGCAATGGTTAAATGAATGCATGGAAGTTAAGGTAAATAGAAGGGTGTTAATAAATTTCTCAATTGGTAGTTATCATGACGAAGTATTGTGTGATATAGTACCTATGCATATGTGTCACTTCTTGTTAGGAAGACCGTGGCGATATGATAGAAGGGTGATACATGACGAGTATAAAAATAGGTACAACTTTGTCAATGAGGGAAAGTCTATTACACTTGCACCTTTAACACCGACACAAGTGTATGAAGGCCAAATCAAATTGAAAATTGAGGAAAAAAAGATAAGGAAAGAAGTAGAGAAAATAGTAAGCAAGAGAGTAAGAGAGAAAATAATGACGTGGCTAAAAGAGATGAAAAACGAGAGGAAACACATGAGAGAAAAGAAGAAGAGTCCTTCGAGAGGAGATAAAAGCCAAGAGTGAATTTCTTTGCAAAAGGAAGTGAATTGAAAACGGAAATTATAGAGAGACAACAAATGATTATTTTGGTCTACAAGGAATCAATCCTCAATGTTGAGGGATCTAACACACACCTCCCTAGTTTGACTATTTCTTTATTGCAGGAATTTGATGATATATTCCCAGAGGACATGCACAGTGGGCTACCACCCATTCAAGGCATTGAGCACCAAATTGACTTTGTACCCGACACAGCCATTCCAAACCGATCAACTTACCGAAGTACTCCCGAAGAAATGAATGAACTTCAAAGGCAAGCGGAGAAATTGATGAGCAAGGAACGTGTGAGGAAAATCATGAGTCAATGTACCATGCCCATGCTACTAGTGCCAAAGAATGATGGATCTTGGAGAATATGTGTGGATTGCAGGGCCATCAATAACATAATGATAAAGTATTATCACCATATTTCGAGGTTAGATGTTATGTTGGATGCATTACATAGTGCATGCATATTTAGTAAAATTGAAGTGGTTACCATCAAATTTGCATGAGAGAGGGAGATGAATGGAAAATCGCATTTCAAACTAAATATGGCTTGTATGAATGGTTGGTCATGCCGTTTAGACTTACTAATGCGCCGAGCACTTTTATGAGTGTAATGAACCATGTTTTGCGTATATTTATTGGTAAGTTTGTTGTGGTGTACTTTGATGATATTTTGATCTATAGTAAGGACCTCAATGGACATATGGAACATTTGCGTTGTGTGTTTGAGGTATTAAGAAAAGAACAACTTTATGCTAATTTTAAAAAAAATGCACATTTTGCATGGAAAATGTTGTATTTCTTAGATATGTGGTAAGTGCTAGGGGAATTGAAGTAGACGAGGAAAAGATAAAAGCTATTTAAAAATGGCCAATATCTAAAACTATAACCGAGGTAAAAAGTATCCATAGATTGGCTAGTTTCTATAGGCGATTTGTAAAGGATTTTAATACAATCACCACACCACTCACGGAAATTATTAAGAAGAGTGTGGGTTTTAAATGGGAAAATGAACAAGAGCATGCATGCAATACTATTAAGGATAGGCCGTGTCAAGCACCGCGTTTAACATTACCTAACTTTGATAAAGCGTTTGAGATTGAGTGTGATGCATCAGGTATACGCATTGGAGCAGTTTTAATGCAGGATAAGAGGCCGACTGCATGCTTTAGTGAAAAGTTAAGTGTGGCAGCACTCAACTACCCTACATATGATAAGGAGCTCTATTCACTTGTTCAAGCATTGGAGACATGGAAATATTACCTGTGGCCAAAGAAGTTCGTGATTCACACCGACCATGAGTCATTGAAGCATTTGCAAGGTCAAGGTAAGTTGAACAAAAAAAAAGCCAGATGGATGGAGTTTATATAGACATTTTCTATGTCATCCAATACAAACAAAGTAAGGTGAATATAGTAACGGATGAGTTGTCTCGAAGATATGTGCTTCTTACATCTTTAAGTGCCAAATTACTTGGTTTTGAGTATATTAAGGACATGTATATGGGTGACTTATATTTTGCCAACATACATGAATCATGTAATAAAGGGCAATAGATAAATTCTTTTAGCACGATGGGTATTTGTTTCGGGAAAATAGATTATGTGTCCCTAATTGTTCTATGCACGTTTTATTGGTTAAAGAAGCACATAGTGGAGGATTAATGGGACATTTTGGGATAGCAAAGACCTTAGAGATATTCGTGGAGCATTTTTATTGCCCTGAAATGAGGAGTGATATAGAACGAACTTATGATCTATGCATAACTTGTAAACATGCTAAGTCTAAGGTACGACCCCATAGATTGTATACACCCTTACCCGTTCCTAGTGAACATTGGGTTGATATTTCTATGAATTTTGTGTTAGGTTTTCCTAGGACTAAAAAAGGTTCGGGATTCTATTTTTTAGTGGTAGATAGGTTCTCTAAGATGGCACATTTCATTCCATGTCATAAAATTGACGATGCCACTAACATTGCTAACTTGTTCTTTAAAGAAATAGTGCTTTTGCATGGTGTTCCTAAGAGCACAGTGTGTGATAGAGATGTTAAGTTTCTTAGTCATTTCGACGGGTTTGTGGGGTAAGTTAAACACAAAATTGTTATTTTCTACTACATGTCACCCACAAACCGATGGATAAACCGAAGTAGTCGATAGGACCATGATTCAACTGTTACGCACTGTTGTTAATAGAAATTTGAAGAGTTGGGAGGACTGCTTACCTTTTATTGAATTTGCATATAATAGGACTGTACATTCTACTACTTCATGTTCACCCTTTGAAATTGTTTATGATTTTAATCCACTAACACTATTGGATTTAATTCATTTACCTATGAATGAACGAGGTAGTTTAGATGGGAAAAAGAAAGCCAAGCTGGTAAAGTCACTCCATGAGAAGGTAAGGTTGCAAATTGAGAACAAAAACAAGCATTATGTAGTGCAGGCAAACAGAGGTAGGAAAAGCATTTCATTTGAACCCGATGATTGGGTTTGGGTACATTTGAGAAATGAACATTTTCCATAGCAGAAGAATCAAAGTTGCAACCACGGGAAGATGGGCCATTTCAAGTTCTTGAAAAGATCCATGACAATGCTTACAAGTTGGATCTCCTAGGCAAGTATAATGTTTTGGCAGCATTTAATGTATCTAATCTCTCTCTTTGATGTAGGTACATATTTGAGGACTAATCCTTTTGAAGAGAGAGGGGATGATGTGAGCATGAAATCGAGTGCGCCAAAGTGAAGTCCTGGGAAAGACCCGTTGATGGTCGAAAGCAGCCCAATGACATGTTGCGAGCAAAACACGTGAAAGAGGCGACGTGATTGTTAGATCAAGCAACGATGGATGATATGTTGATCTTGACGTCCCAAGAAACAACTTTAATGAAGAGCTCGAAGGCTGAAACTAAATGGAGCAACGTGATTCAAGCCACTGCCGGAGACCACACAATTTCCTACCATGCAACCGCATGGTAGAAATAGGCATGCGGTCGCATGCCAATGACCCGAGAGCAGAAGACCACAAATGATAAGAACCATGCGATCGCACTAAGACATACCATGCGGCTGCATGGTTATAATCCGACAACCAAAGTTTCAAATTTTGGAAAGTTCCTAGTTTTGTTAGACTTTTATTCTAATTGATATTCTTGCAATCTTGAACGTATTTTGGACTAATTTTAATAGGTTCTTCGGTTTAGTATAAATAGGAATTATCTTCTACATTGTAAAACAACTTTGATATTATTTTAATTTGAGAGGCAAATTGCTTTCTATTTCATTGTTCTTGATTGGACAACTTATTGAACATATCAAGGTGATTCTTGTGGCGTTCAAATTCCGGGTGAGATTCTAAATTGTTCAATCAAAAGGGTCAACATTTCACTTTGAATTGTTGGTTGTTTTGATTTGACATTTTCGAATCAAATTCAAACTTGGTTTACTTTGGCGTTCTTGGGTTCAGAAATTAATTCTACGTGAGTTCGCATCTCTTTCAGATACATAAAAATAAATCCCATCATTTCCCTACAAAAATTTAAAGATTCTTCTAATATATAAAATCCTTTGAAAAGGGGATCTGTAAATCTTTCTACTTGTTGCAATACTTCTGGCCAATAGTTTAATAAACCATGCTTTCTACCCTTAATTACTGCAAAGAAACTAAAATTTCTACTCTACTTGATAGTAAATATGTCTAAAATGGTTAGCTAAAGCATTAATGCTGTCTAATTTTTGTTTAGAGTCACGAGTCATTTAGAGATTATCTAGTAGACAACGTTCCCTTTTCTAGAAGTCTTTCTAAATTATTTCTTCTGAGTCGGAGATTAGATCCTTGTGGGGCTACTCTTTGAATGACATTCTCAAAGTTCATCATCATCTAATCCATCTGCACCATGAAAGTAATGAGTTAGAAAATTAATAACTTGTCTACTTATATTATCTGTCAAAATATTATTTTTTTCCGTTTGTGTTCTATATTAATTTTATAGCTGTTTAATATCTCATATTAGTTTTAACCATCTTTTTATGTCTTATTTTATCAAAATTTGTCTTTTTAATAAATTTTACTATTGCTTCACAATCTGTCCTAATGGTAAATTCGGTATTTAAAAATAATTTAAAGGTTTCTATACTATGTATGATGGCCATTAATATAAAATTCTAATGGTGGTATATTTTTAAATTTTGCTTTTATCTTCTTAACTAGTTCTATATTTGAACGATTAAAATATTTAAGTCATTTAGTATACAACTTATTATACAATGGTCCTACTTTCTTTTCTAAATCTTTAAGCATAATTCAAAATTCCAAAAAAGGCTTGTAGTTTTTTAGTTTCTTCTATTTTTTCTGGAAATTGTAGAATTGTTTGTACTATATGTGGTTGCAGCTGGATTTTTCTTTCTCCTAAAACTATTCCTAAAAATTCAATTTTTGGCTTATTTATTTTCATTTTCTTATTACTTATAATTAAACTGTTTTCTATAAACTTATTTAAAACTATTCTAAATGTTTCATATGTTCTTTCTGATTTTTTACTATGTACCAAAATATCTTCTATATACACACAAATAAATGTAAAAGAATTAAAAATACTATCAATCTTTCTTTTAAAAATAGAGGGTGCATTTTTAATCTAAAAGACATGACTGACCATTTACAATGTCCTATTGATGTTGTAAAAGTTGTCCAAGGAATAGAGTTTTTTACCATTTTTTTGTTGTTGCTAAAATCCAGATTTACAGTCAAATTTAAAAATATTTTACTATTTTATATTTTATTTATTAACATGTCTTTATCTCGTATCTTAAATCTCCCTTCTACAATAGTATCACTTAGTCTTTTGTAATTTATAATCATTCTTGTTTTTCCTCTTTTAATTTCACTATGATTTCTAACAATAAAACTGCTGATCTATGTTAACTATTAGATGGTCTTATTACTTTTAAATCTAATAACTCTTTAATCCGTATATTAAAGTCTATATGTCTTGATTTATATGTTTAATTTGTGCTGTTCTAATTTTTATATTTTCATTTATGATTTCTAATTTAGCTTCTAATTTATTTTTATCCTAATGTTTTATAGGGTCTTCTCCAATTATTTGTATTTTTTGAGCTAATTCTAAAATTCTATCTATGCTATCTACTTTAGATGATGTTTTATTGAGAATTATTAACTCTTTGGTTCTTGGTATGAATCTAGAGATAAATGCTTTAAACATTCTAAGCTTCCTAAATTATCTAAGTTTTCATCTTTTGGTTCTATGTGTATTCATCTATCTACCATCTTGTAGGCTTTCCACCAGCCATACAACTTGAGAAAAATCTAAACTTTTTCTTAGTCCCTTTAGAAATAAATCATAAGATGAATTATTTTGCTGGCTCTCCACCTGCTAGGGGTGTCAACGAGCCGAGCTAAGCCACGAGACGAAACTTAAGTAGAAATGGTTTGGACATTTGTTGGCCGGAGCCAAGCTCGACAAAAAAACTGAGGCTCGACTCGAGCTTTCGGTTCAGGCCTTAACGGGTCGAGCCGACTCGTTCTTTTTTTTATTTTTATTTTTCATGACAAATACAATTTTTTTTAAAAAATTTAAAATTTGTGAGTCATAGCTTGCATGACTAATTTTACCAAGTTTCGAAAGCCCAACCTACTTTTACGGCATTACCGCGGCAATATTTAGGGGGTTGAATGGATGTGAACTTTATAAGTTCAATGACATTGTAGACTAGTGAACCATGTTCATGTGTCAAAATAATTTTTTTCTTTGTCTGGCAGCAGTACCTACCTAAACCTATTAATTTTATTTTATGGCTTAGTGAATAGACTAATCACATTAAAAGGCAATCAAAAGTTACAAAGAAAAGAAATTACAGTACACAATTAAGGAAAGTGGCACTGGCATCACGTGCATGGATTTGCTGTCCATTCTATTGATATTCCCTACCTAAGAATCCTTAGTGCTACACAGGACGCAGGCAACTTCAAAAAAAAAAACTAATTTTTTTAACTCGGCTCGACTCGTCCAGGCCGAAGTGTGGCTCAACAAGCCACATGGGTTGGTTCGGGCCGATGGCCCAAAATGGGGTTCGGCTCGAGCAGCTTAGTGGTCCCGACCAAGGAGCCAGCTCGGCTCGAGATTTTCCCAGTCTAAGCCACGGGCTGCCAGAGTCGATAAGCTACTTTAACATTCTTACCACCTACCATATTACCTGGGAAACTATATAGTATCTAAAATAAAAAAATAATTTCTTGTCTTATATGCTTCCATTAAAATTGCAACTGAAAATAATACTGCAGGCTAGTTTTAGCTTTTGCGGGCTAGTTTTGACATGGGTCCCTTAATTTCTTCTTTTGGTGAGGTGGAGGTATACGGGTGTGCATTTTGTATGGAAACTTTTAGAAAAAGCTGAAGTCTAAAATGGTGATGTGGTGAAGGGATTACCAAAATGTACAACCACGCTATATAGCCAGAGTCAATGATAGATTTTATTTCTCGGCAAACACTTGGCAAGTTTCCATTGGACAGTGGGGAAAAGTACACATAAAAACACTCAATCACAGACTGCCACATCAGTTTATTTTTTATCCCTGTTTGTTTAGCATTATTCCCAAAATGTATAATACCAATAGCTTTATCAATTGTACAATATCTGACAATTTGTATGAGAAAGGGAACTATAAATTTGGATAGGCCATGGTGAAACGTTATATCAAATTGAGTGCAAGGTCGAATCCAAGAGTTTGACTCAGCACGGCCGACCATTAACATCTACCGTCGACCACAATAGAATATTAAGAACCCATTTGATACCCATTTTCGCAAAAAAATGCATTTTGAAATATTGATTTGATGGAGAATGTGTTGCTAAAAATAAAGAAAAATTTTGAATTTGTGTGTAATATTATTTTATTGAAGAATGTGGTTGAAAAGAAGAGAGAAAAAATGGGATCAAACAAGGCTTAAAGTTTAAATATAACAATTATTTTGTTCAAATTGAACATATATAATTATGTTATAAGAATAAATTAGACTCATACGACCTGAGAAAAAATCTCAACTTTCTCTTAGTCCCTTCAGTCAAATGTGGAGGTCGTCCACGTAGAGAACCTTCGACATTAGTAACTCCAGGATCTAATTTCCAAAATTGGCTTTAGCGTGTGAAACACCTATATGAACAACTCTACTTTTGTGGGTTCCCCAAGTTTTCCCTCTCAAAGCCCAAGACTCCCAACTTATTTCATTCTTCCAAGTAGAAGGAGATATCAATGATGTTGCAAGAACAATTTTATTTGTTCTTCAAGTCGAAGGTGATTCTAAAACCTATAAGGAAGCAATGACTTTTAGAGATTTCATATTTTGGAAAGAGGCAATAAATAATGGGATGGATTCTATTATTTCAAGTAACACTTGGAAAATAGTTGATTTACCAAAAGGATCTAAATCCATTGGTTATAAATGGTGTTTAGAAGGAAATCTAATTCCGATGAAACACTCAATACCTATAAAGCTAGATTAGTAGCTAAAGGGTATTGTAAAAAAGAATGATAGATTATTTTGACACATGCACATATGGCTAGAATAACCTCGATAAGGATCTTGTTTGCACTAGTATCTATATATGATTTACATGTTCATCAAATAGATGTCAAAACGGCATTCTTAAATGGGAATCTCGAGAAGGAGGTCTATATGGAACAACCAGAAGGTTTTATTCTACTGGAAAATGAACATAAAGTGTGTAAACTAATCAAATCCTTATATGGATTAAAACAAGCTCCTAAAAAGTGGCACGAGAAATTTGACTTCAAAGTGATGTCAAATGGCTTTATTCATAATTCAGTAGACAAATGTCTATATACTAAAGTAGGTGATAATGTGTTCACAATAATATGTCTATATGTTGATGATATGTTGATCATTAGCAATAATACAGGTAGTATCAAAGAAACGAAGAAGTTTCTATCCTCCATGTTCAAAATGAAAGATCTTGGACAAGTGAATATTATCCTTGGTATCAAAGTTAAGAAGGATAGTGGGGGTTTTACTTTGGGCCAATCACATTATGTTGAGAATGTGATAAATAAGTTCAAATACTTAAATATTAAAGAGGCTAATACCCCGTTCGATCCAAGTATCAAATTGATAAAGAACTATGAAAGAGCAATAGATAATATGCAAGTGCAATTGGAAGTCTTATTATGCAGCACAATGTGCGGGACCTGATGTAGCATTTTTCGTGAGTAAACTAAACATGTTTACTAGCAATCCAAGTTCTGAACATTGGAAGGCCATCGGTAGGGTTCTTGGTTATTTGAAGAAAACCAAAAAGCTTGGACTACAATATACAAGGTTCTCTAAAATCTTGGAAGGATATACTAGCGCGAGTTCGATATCAAGTGCAGGAGAAAATAAATCCACTTCAGGTTGGATATTTACTCTTGGAGGAGGTGCAGTTTCTTGGAAGTCTAAGAAACAAACTTGCATTACTCACTCAACAATGGAATTGGAGTTTGTAGCATTTGTCGAAGCTATAAAAGAGCCTGAGTGGCTAAAAGATTTGTTATATGAAATATGTTTCGATATAAAGGATATTTCTTCAATACCTATTTTGTGTAATAGTCAAGCTACTCTTGCTCGAGCCTATAACGAAGTATATTATAAAAAGTCTGGATACATGAAATCAAGCATAGAATAATTGTTCTTATATTTGTTAAGTCTAGCGAGAACTTAGCAGATCCATTTACTAAACCTCTCAAGAAAGAGTTGGTAATATTAATATCAAGAAGGATGGGTTGAAACTCCTTAATTAAATCCACTAATGATAGCAACGCTACCAAAATATACTAAACAAGTATATTTAGATTCAAGGGATAATAACAAATCATTCGATAAGTGGATGTATCTCAACACTATTAAATTATTTAACCCTATCATTGATAAATAGTGTTGGTTGTTACTATTGGAGGGATGAGTTATATTAAAACTCTTAATGAAGTTCAGTACGGGGTACAAGTATCTCTAAAAGTAACAAAGATACTAGAAGAACTTCACCTATGTGAACTTCGAGGTGGTGTCACCTCATTAGAGAGTTTGAGTTTCTCTCTTTAAAAGTTTGATGAAAATTGATTAGTGCAAGGTCATATTAGCACTAAGCGAGTTAGATGAACTTTTGAAAAATTAACACTTGTGTGTGTGATTTCATCGGTATTGTCATAAGAAATAACTGGTTCAAAGCGTTCTAGCTACCTAGAATTTCAATAATGCTTTATGGGATTTGCACTATGGTTAGATTCAAATATAGAGATATCTCATCTTTATGCATAAGTGTTGTTATCTTGAATATGTGGTTAACCTTGATTTTGAACAAGTGGGGGATTGTTGTAATCTTGTTGTTCAAAACCAAGCTGGATGAAATTGAGAAAATGGGAAATGCACTGGAAATTATACATATGCTAAGCACATGCCATTTGGTTTGGAGTTACATAGGGCAAAGGCAAAAATGCCTCTACTGTGTGTACGCGCACGGTTTGTACTGTGCGTGTGCACATGCTAATTTTTTAGCCGTTGGCAGAATTTTTCATTTGAAATTATGGTAGTTTTTGGGCGAACTCTTGCAACTTTCCATGAAAAGGTGGAGCCAACTTGTGCAGGGATGAATGAAAACTATATGTGTGTGTGTGTGTTCATCCCAAATCAAGTATGAATGTGAAAATCATTCTTTTATTCATCCAAGAAATCTGAAAAATTGTTGTCACATTACATATTCAAAATCTTTGTTTTCACTTGTTCAACATTTGAAGATCACTTTGTGCTTTTGGTGTTCTTCATTCAAGGCTTGAAATCTTGAAAACTATTTGCCAAATATTATCCTTAAAAGAATTGGAGGAGGAGACAAATATCGTTTGAGGACAATGATTCAATTTTCGTGATCAAGTCTTGTTCTTGTTTCTATATCCATATTCATCTTGTTCTTTATTCTTCATTGTTGTATGATAAGTGTGTTTTTGCACACTAATTTAACACTTAAATAAGTTTAAAATTGATTAAATGAGCGAACAATTATGTAATTATTGCTTTTGTAGGTAAAAATCATCAAAGGACATATAACAAGACAAAATGGAGGAGAAGAGGATCAGAAACATGCAAAATTGTGAATTTGAGGACCAAAATGAACTATGGCATAAAGTTTGAGGACTCAGGATGCAATTTATGAAGAGTGTGATCGATATGAAAGTCGAGATTTGAGGATTAGACTGTACAAGATCAAAGGTTAGGGACCAGACGTGCGCAATATCTTGGAACTTTGGCTACAAAGTGAAGGAATTTTGACTTTAAAAGGATTGTGGGCTGTTTTAATTCTTTCCAAAAACCTCAGGGACCTTTGTTGCAATTTTTCTAGGTTTTAGTTTTTAAAACCAGCAATAGGCAGCCCCTGTTTTAATTCATTTTCTGCTTCTGCCTTTTTAGGGAAATACCTAAAAATAGCCTAAAATTGAAGCCATAATTCAAGAATGACCTTTGACCATTTTAAAATTCTAAAGTTCCTAAAATAGCCTCAATATAAAAGTTTCAAACAAATCATTCTAATATAAAATAGATTTTATTTTAGTCCTTAAAAATTTTATTCTAATCAAGGATTCGACTTTAGAATTAAAAAATAAAGTATCTTCACTATCAACTCTGGGAAAACACGTAAATAGCCTAAAATTGAACCCATATGTCAAGAATGGTCTTTGACCATTTTAGAAATTTAAAGTTCCAAAAATATCCTCAGTACAAAAGGTTTCAAAACAAGTCATTCTATTATAAAATAGATTTCATTTCAGTCCTTAAAATTTTTAATCTAGGATTCGACAAATTCTTTTGGAATTAAAACTTAATTTTTTTCACCATCAACTCTTTCCACCTTAATTGAGTCCGGAACATTTGATATGATTTTGTATTTTTGCTAATAATTATAACAATTGTATTTTTATATTAAAACCCCTCATTTAGATGATATCAGAGCCCTAGAGATCATGTAAATTGAAAATACTGAGGATATAGAAAATGAAGTTTATGAAGGAGTAGAAGGATATGCTTTAAAAAGAAAATTTGATTGAGATAAATTTAGAAAAATTAATAAAGCAAAATTAAATCTTAAACCACCAGGAGAAAATAGATTATTTAGTATTTTAGGTTCAGCCTTTAGAAGGAAAAAGTTAGTTACTAATGAATATCATGATATAGAAAAAGTCATAGATGTTAAACATGCACAGAGAATTCTTAGAAAAACTAAAACAAGAAAAAAGAAGTAAAATATGTTATGTCTATCTTGCTGGAGTACAAATAATAATAAAATCATGTTTTAAAGAATGAATTAATAGTCCTATAATACTTGATTTACAAGATGAAAGATGTATAACCGTAGAAAATGAAAATTTAGGAATAGTTAAAAGAAATTTAACCTATAAAATATTGAAATTTACTTGTTATCCAAGATATTGTGTGCATATAAATGATAAAAATCTAGATGATTGTCTTAGTCTACATTTTAAGATGACTGATAAAATATTAAAAGATGATAATAAAGTTTTTACTATATTATATCAAGGATTATATTGTTATACAAATAGTAATTATGGAAATATATATAAGGAAATCGATGAAAAATTAAAAGATATAGGAGAAACAATTCTACTTAGAAAACAAGTTATAGAGGAAAAATTTTGAGATAGGACATGATGATGCTATAAGTATTGATTTAATACCAAAACAAATAACTTATAAAGAAAATAAGATAATTATTGGAAGTAGTAGTACCGCAAGACATGGTATTTCAACAATAAAAATAGTGGTGTCTATGGAAGTAAAGGAAAATTATTTAATAGAAATAAATGGATAAATGAAAATAGAATATTTATTGATACTGGAGCAAGTCAGTATCATATTTGCTCTCCTATAGATGAAAGAATTAAAAAGAAAAAAGTAGAACCCTATAGTTATAGAGATTTTGAAGGAAAAATAAACTCTTGTGATATCATAGGACAAGTTCAAATTAAACTTGGAAGTTTATTATTAAATATAGAATGTTATATAGATAATAATATGAATTTTGATGAACATCCAATATTATTAAGAAATTCATTTTTAGATAGTCTAGATAATTATAAAATAGACAAGGAATGAATTATTATTATACATCAAGGAATAACTAAATATTGTCCTAAAGAAAGATGAGTAGAGAAATAAAATTTTCAATAATTATATATATTCAAATAACTGTATTCGAATAAAAAATAACTATTTGTGCTCTAATTGATACACGAGCTGAAATAACTGTCTTTAAAGAATTCTTATTACCAAAATGGATAGAAAGCAAACAATAATTAACTCTACAACGAATAACTGGAGCAAAAGAATCATTAAAATACAAAAATGAAAATATAGAAGTTATCATAGGATCTAAAATAGTAATCATAAAAAAATGTTTACCAATATAATATAAATGATTGTGATATTATTCTAGAAAATGACTTTTTACAACAGTTTAGTCAATATAGTCAAAATATTTGTACTATTCAATTAAGAACTCCATGTGGACATTTACTAAAAATTGCTAGAGAATTTAAACAATTCAGAGTTCAGCCAGCTCAGTCGTGGTGAAAAGATAGAATATATACCAAAATTACTCAAATACTCAATCAGAACAATTATTCTTGACCAAATAAAAGATCTTTTAACCAAAAATTATAATGATAATTCATTTGAAAAATGGGAAAAATAAAAAATTACAGCTAAAATAGAATTACTTTAACCTACAATCATTATTAGAGTCAAACATATGCTTTATAATCAAGAAGATAAAGAAGAATTTCAAGTACAAATTCAAGAACTTAATCAAAAATTTATAAGAAGAAGCAATAGCTCTCATAGTAGCCTAGCTTTTATGGTTAGAAATCATGTAGAAATAAAAAAGAGGAAAACCTAGAATGGTAGTAAATTATAAAGAGCTTAGCCCTTGTTTGACACCCATTAATTTATCATTCTCTTTCGCATTCTCATTCTCATTTTTCATTTCAACCACACATTCTCCAAATAAAATAATATTACACACAAATCAAAAACTTTTCATCACTTTTCCACCACACATTCTCACATCAATCACTATTCCAAAATTTCTATTTCTCCCAAAATGGGTTTCAAACAGGGGCTTAATAAAAATATTAAATTTGATAGATATTATCTACCAAACAAAGAAGTCTTAATAAACATAGCTAAGAATAAAAAATACTATTCCAAATTTGATTGTAAATCTGGATTTTGGCAAATCAAGCTTGAAGAGAATATCATAACATTAACAGCATTTAGTACCCCCTCAGGGACGTTATAAATGGATAGTTATGTCATTTGGATTAAAAAAATACACCACAAATTTATCAAAGAAGAATTGATGAAGTTTTTAAAACTTATAATTTTCTTATTGTTTATGTTGATGACATACTTATTTGTTCAGAAACATATAAAGATCATCTTAAACATCTTAGAAGCTTTGCTACACTTTGCTCAAAAGAAGGTATAATACTTAGTCAGAAAAAAACAGAAGTAGCAAAAAATGAAATTGAATTTTTAAAAATGATAATAAATAGTGAAAGAATAAAATTGTAAAAATTTGCCAAAACTTAGACTTCTAGATGAAAAAGATAAATTAGTCGTACAGACAGATGCATCATATTTATATTGGAGTGTTTTATTAAAACCCGATTTAAATGAAATTTGTAGAAACACTAGTTGAACATTTAATAACGCTGAAAAAAATTATTCAACCAATGAAAAGGAATTATTAGCAGTTGTTAAAGGGATAAACAAATTTAAAATGTTTTGGTTACCCAAGGAATTTATTGTTCAAACTTATAATACTATGGACTAGTAAATAATAGATTACCAAATTCACCCCAACACAGAAGATTGCACAGATGACAAGTATTATTATCTTTTCATAATTTTAAATTTCAATATATTAAAGGAAATGATAACTTATTTGCTGATTTCTTGAGCATGAATCATGAATATGAAAAAAATTGAAACATTTACAAAGGAATTACAAAATTTTATAACAGATTTTAATACAGATTAACTTGCTGTCCAAGAGGATCATCTTGATATTCGACAAATTTTGTGCGATTTATCAAACAAAGTTGTTGAGAGGAAAAACGATTGAGAAATTAAATAATAATAAAGAAAAAATAGTTGAAAAATTGACAGAATATTTAGACTTTTTAGTAACTTGCAGCCAGGAGCACCCTCCTTTAGAAAAAGTTGAATACAGCCGAAAGGCTAGTCACATCCCATTTTGGGAGATTAATACATTCACCTCAAGTGGAGATTCGAAATTTATAAAAAATGACTATCTTACCTCGCAAGAGGAAAAAATCATAAAAAATGGTCCACAACAATCAACTGTCAGTATTGACAAATTGTTAGAAAAATTTACTTGTGGAAAAGGAGTCACTCACCTTTTAGGTGAAACATCCTTATCAACATGCTCATTGGAACAACCTACTGTTATCATTGAATTCCAAGAAACTAAAAAAGCATCAACTGGTGACCTCAAATCACCAAAAGGAATAATTACAACTTATCATGTTAGAATCAATCTTCATCCCCTGGAGAAGGAGTACTATGAATTCTGGGTATATAATTTTAGAGAATGAAGTTCTCTTTACTTAACAGCCCTTTCAACGGTGATTTATCCGAGGATTAGTGCGGTTCAAGGTGTAGATCATAGTATTGTTCGAAAATTGGCAACATTTGGATTCTTAAATTGACTCTTCCCAGGAGCAAATCTAAAAGAAATTGAACAATTTGACAAAAAATTCGTTAATTGTGTTAAAAATTCAATGATAAACAACCAATTGAATTGAGATTTTACACAATTAGTCCTGAATATAAGGAACTAGAATGGTATGGAGAACATCTTCTCGTCATTATTCGAAAAAATAATGGAAATCCACTCAAGGAGATTCAGATTTTGAAAGAATTGCCCACTATCAACAAAAAAATGGATGATTTACAGACGAGCTCTTGGAATAAAATCAGTCTGATCAACAATGTAATTCTTTTATGGAGAAAATTACATGGTATATGGAATGAGCAATAATTGGATTCTTATCTGTAGAGGAAATATAGAATAAAAATTTTTTGAAGAAAAGATTTGTAAAATTGTTAATGATCAATTTCTTGAAAGTGAGGAATACATAAAAGAAGCTTGCAGATTGATGGGACACGTCCACAAATAAAGGACGATAAGAAAGCAACATCACAAGACCGCACCATGTGAGCATTAAAAAAATAGAAAACAGTTGTTAAAGCTAGAATAAAAGTTGCCGACAAAGTACTTTAATTATTTTCAACCACTTTGAATTATTGTACTTTTGCTTTTGTGTTGTAAAATTTTGATTGACCAGAAGCTTCTCGGTGAAGTGCGAGTTTCTCTATAAATTAAGAATATTCTTACTTGAAGAAACATGACCAAAAAATCCACAGAAAATATATATTCTCTCAAAATGATCTTTGTAATCACTTTCTTAAAAGAGTAGAAACCACTGTTTGGAGTATCAATCTTTGTAAAAATCTTTGTATAATAGTTTTCAAGCTATCATCAGATCAATAAAGTCTTTGAGTTTGAAATAAATCTTTTATTACGCTTTGAGTGTTGTTCTACACAGTGAGTTTGTTTGAGAGTTTTCAGTGCCCTTGTGTCCGTTTTGCTGTAATGCTGTTGGACTTTGGCCAACTCTTGTGACGAAAGTGACCAGGAATGTATAACATTCTTGCTATTTTGCGAAGCGTGGTAATGCCCTTCTTTTAAGCTACGAAGAAATTTATTGTCGGAAAGTTTGTTTGAAAATTATTATATAAAAGTTTTTATAGGATTGTATACTTGGAATAACTTTTCGTAATGGAAACTTATGAATTGTATTATAGAATTGTACATTTTAGATATACTAATAGTATTGATTATAGTCACATAATAGATATTTCAGAAACTTATGATAGTTATACTAAAGGAATAAATTTCATAAAAAGAGATTCTAGATATTATAAAAAATGTCTTACAATTGCTTATTTTGGGTTAAAAGAAATATTACCTAAAGAAATAATAAAAATGATTATATTTTTCTAGTTAGATAGTGAAAATAGTGAAAAAAATATTTGAAAATATAGAGCAATATGAGAATTATAATAATGTTGCTGAATTATATGATTTTGATCTTAGTTTTGATGATAAAGAATAAAAGAATTAAAAATATTCATAAATATAATTTAAAGAATCACTTAAAAAATTATAAATGAGAAAACCAATAACGAATAGATTACCACAAGAATATAAGAAATTAAAATTTAATCTAACATCAAAATTTTATATATCTGTGATTAACAATAAACTAAATCTTTTTAAATTAAAAGAATATTTAGAATATACAACTATTAAAGAATAAAAATATGTCTGGAATAACTAAAGAATTTTGTGATAATAAAATAAAAATTTTAGAAGAATAAATAATAACCAGAAGTAATCGAAGAGAAATTGAAAAAGAAATTTTTAATTGGAACAAAATTAAAAATGAATTAATAAAAAATGAAATTACAAGAGAATTAAGAAGAGAAGAACAATTAAGGAAAGAAATAAAACAAATAATAAATAATATAGTGGCAAATCCCCTAAGCCTACCAAACTAATATGAGTTTACCAACAAAAATAAGATTTGATAAACAAGAAATAAAAAATATAAGACTACCAATAGAAAGTTATCACACTAAAAGATTTAATACAACTATGTTTCAACCTTTAAGCTCATCGAAAAATACGGATGAATTATTAAATATGACTACAAATTGGACTAATACATTTTTATGGCAACAATTAGGACAAATAAAGTCTAAAGATATAGAAGTTATAGACGAAATTAATAACATAGATCCAAAAGATGAAATAACTAAAAAAAGATTAGAAGTTTTAAGTAAAAATATGTCTAAACAATTTAATAAAATTAAAGAACAAGTTAATAATTTAGAAATGTTTGATAAAGCTAAACTTGAAGAAATTCAAAATCAAATATCAAAAATTGCACAGAAAAATAGTATTAATAAAATTGCAACTTTAGAGGAAAAATTAGATATTATTAATTATAAAATAGGTATTTTATTAGATAAATTAGGATTTGAAAATATTAAACCACCTTATAAAAGATCTAAAGGATGAGTATGAATGATAAAATCAATTTAATTGAAAAGGGTATAAAAATAATTGAAGAAGAAATTACTAGATTTGAAATAAGTTATGAAGAAGAAAAAGAAAAATTACAAAATAATTTCTTAAGAATAGAAAATCTTTTAAATAGAATAATAGAAAACTTAAATAAAGAAAAATCATTTAAACCAAATTATACTGAAAAACTTAAAGAATGAAAATTACAAGATCATATTTATACCTAGATTGTGAATTAGATGTTAGAAAAACTATTAATGAATGGAGTACTAATATGTTAGCACACTTTAATTATAATCGTAGTAATACAGATAATAAAAATATAACTGAATATTTATTAGCAAGTTTTAAAGGAAATGTAGCTAACTGGTACGGAGGATTACAAGATACAACAAAAAATGTTTGGAAATATAATATTGAAGCAGGATTTGGAATTAACATAAGTGAAGGTATAAATAGAGTTGTTACAAGAATTTATAGAAAATTTGCAGAAGAAGATTGGGTAAACGAAAGTACTAAAGCTAAAGCAGAAGAAATAGAAGATGCTAAGAATAGAATGGAACATTTACAAATTTGTAATATGTGTTATCTTAATAAATATTGTTGTGAATATAGTAAATATTATATATAATGTTTGGAAGTGAAATCGATAAAAATTATTATAAGGAAGTTTTTATTAGAAAATTACCACCGCCATGGAATAATTATTTTCAAAATAAGATTAGAGAAAGACAAATTGGAAGAAATACAGAAACCTATACTTTAGGATTCATCATAAGAACTATAAGAGATGAAATAAATGCAATGTGTAGCAATCAAATGATTTATAAACAATCAGGATTTATACAAGATAGAATTTGTTGTCAAGACACTGAAGTATTAGGAAGTTAGGAATGTCATGATTATAGACGAAAAAGAAAAATAAAACATAAGAAATATAAAAAATATAAAAAGTTTAAAAAGAAATATTAAAAAGGAAATATTTAAAAATAAAATATAAATCTTATAATAAAAACTCATTAGATAAAAAAGATGTAATTGTTGGAATTGTAATGAAGAATGACATATAAGCAATGAATGTCCAAAAAGGAAAGTTAGAGTACTAATTACAGATTTTGAACAAATTAGAGATGAATGTGAAGAAGTTAATTTTGAAGAAATAGAAACTGATGAAGAGATTTTTGAAAAAAAAAATAGATTCGGATGAAATATCTAGTGAAGACGAATAGAAATAGAAAAAATAAAATTATTCTAAGCTTGAGGATTTATTTTGCAATAAAAGACCTATTTCATTAAGGGTAAAATTGACTTTTTAACAAAAAAACTTAAAAACCCTTTGTTGACCTACCATTTATGAAAACCTTCCATCAACTCTTTCCACATTTCTTGACTTAATTGAGTCCGAAAGAATTTGATATTGATTCTAATTAATTTTGTTAATGAGAAGTCCTAAAACTTATAGAATTTATGAAATCTATAAGAAATTAAGATATAAATTAACTTTAAGATTTTATATATCCATAACCAATAATAAATTAAAACTTTCCGAATTAAGAAAGTATATAGACTACACAATTGTTTAAATTTTTATTTTTATTTTTGTTCATAATTGAAATTGTATTTTTGTTTTCTTGACCCCCCCCCCCCCCCCCCTCCTTCCAAATTTTGGTATCAAAGTCATAGAGATCATGGAAATTAAAAATACTGAAGATTTAGAAATTTAGAAAAATCAATAAAGCAGAAATAAATCTTAAACCACTAGGAGAAAATAAATTATTTAGTATTTTAGGTTCAGCTTTTAAAAGGAAAAGGTTAGTTATTAATGAATATCACGAAATAAAAAAAGGCATAGATATTAAACATACACAAGAAAAAATAAAGTTAAATCTAATAACAAAAAGAAAAGTTAATGAATTTTTAGTAAAACTAAAACAAGAAAAAATAAGTAAAATATCTTATATCTACCTTGCTGGAGTACAAATAATAATAAAATCATATTTTAAAGAAGGAATTAATAGCTCTATAATACTCAATTTACAAGATAAAAAATATATAAGTTCAGAAAATGAAAATTTAGGAATAGTCAAAGGAAATTTAGCATATAAAAAATTAAAATTTGCTTGTTATCCAAGATATTGTGTTCATATAAATGATAAAAATTTAGTTGATTGTCTTAATCTACATTTTAAAATGACTAATAAAATTTTGAAAGATGATAATAAAGTTTTTACTATATTATATAAGGATTATATTGTTATACAAATAGTAACTATGGAAACATATATAAAGAAAAGCCTTTTATAAAAATTGAATAAGAATTTAGAAATATAGGAGAAGCAATCTTACCTAGGGAACAAGATATAGAGAAAATAAAAATTTTTGAGATAGGACATGATGATGCTATAAGTATTAATCAATCTATAATACCAAAACAAATAACTTATAAAGAAAATAAGATAATTATTGGAGATAATAAGTAAGAAATAGTATTTCAAAAATAAAACAAAATAAAAATAGTAATGTCTATGGAATCAAAAGAAAATTCTTTAATGGAAATAAATGGATAAATGAAAACAAAATACTTATTGATACTGAAACAAGTCGGAATCATATTTGCTCTATTATAGATGAAGGAATTAAAAAGAAAAAAGTTGAACCATATAGTTATAGAGACTTTGAAGGAAAAATAAACTCTTGTGATGTAATAGAATAAGTTCAAATTAAACTTGGAAGTTTATTATTAAGCATAGAATGTTATATAGATAATAATATGAATTTTGGTGAACATTCTATATTATTAGGAAATTCATTCTTAGATAGTTTTGATAATTACAAAATAGAAAATGAATGAATTCTATTGCCCTAAAGAAAAGTGAGTAAAGAAATAAAATTTTCAATAACTGTATTCGAATAAAAAATAACTACTTGTGCTATTTATTGATACAGGAGCTAAAATAACTATTTTTAAAGAATTTTTATTATCAAAATGGATAGAAAATAAACAACAATTAACTCTACAAGAAATAATTGGAGCAAAAGAATCATTAAAATTAAAAAATGAAAATATAGAAGTCGTCATAGGATCTAAAATAATAACTAGAAGAAATGTTTACCAATATAATACAAATGATTGTGATATTATTCTAAGAAATGACTTTTTACAACAATTTAGTCAATATAGTCAAATATTTATACTATTTAATTAAAAACACCAAGTGGACATTTATTGAAAATAGCTAGAGAATTTAAACCATTCAGAGTTGAGCTAGCTCAACGTGGTGAAAAGATAGAATTTATATCAAAATTACTCAAATATTCAATCACAACAATTACTCTTGATCAAATAAAAGATCTTTTAGCCAAAAATTATAATGATAACCCACTCGAAAAATGGGAAAAATCAAAGCAAAAATAGAACTATTGGAACCAACAATCATTATTATAGTCAAATATATGCTTTATAATCAAGAAGATAAAGAAGAATTTCAAGTACAAGTTCAAGAACTTGTTAATCAAAAACTCATAAGAAAAAGTAATGGCATTTATAGTAGCATAGCCCTTATGGTTAGAAATCATACAGAAATTAAAAAAAAGTAAAACCTAGAATGATATTAAATTATAAAGAACTTAATAAAAATACTAAATTTGATGAATATTATTTACCAAATAAAGAAGTTTTAATAAATATAGCTAAGAATAAAAAAAATATTATTCAAAATTTGATTGTAAATCTGGATTTTGGCAAATCAAACTTAAAGAAAATAATATACCATTAATAGCATTTAGTACCCCTCAAGGACATTATGAATGGATAGTTATGTCATTTGGATTAAAAAATGCACCACAAATTTATCAAAGAAGAATGGACGAAGTTTTTAAAACTTATAATTTTCTTATTATTTATGTTGATGACATACTTATTTGTTCAGAAACATATGAAGATCATCTTAAACATCTTAAAATATTTGCTACACTTTGCCCAAAAGAAGGTATAATATTTAGTCAGAAAAAGACAAAATTAGCAAAAAAATGAAATTGAATTTTTAGGAATGATAATAAATAGTGATGGAATAAAATTAAAATCTCATATTTCTGAAAAGATGATTTTATTTCCTGATAAACTTGAAAATAAGCAACAAATTCAAAAGTTTTTAGGATGTCTTAATTATGCCGAAAGATTTATAGAAAAACTTGAAGAGAAAAGAAATAAACTTCAAAAACTATTAAGAAAATCAAATAAGATTGGATGGAATGAAGAACATATTCTTTATGTTAAAAACTTAAAAGAAAATTGTAAAACTTTACCTAAACTTAGACTTTCAGATGAAAAAAGATAAACTAATTGTACAAACAGATGCATCAGATTTATATTGAAGTGCTTTATTAAAGACCGATTTAAATGAAATTTGTAGATATACTAGTGGAACATTCAATAATGCTGAAATAAATTATTCATCTAATGAAAAAGAATTATTAGCAGTTGTTAAAGGGATAAATAAATTTAAAATGTTCTTCTTACCCAATGAATTTATTGTTCAAACTGATAATACTCAGTTTAATGGATTAGTAAATAATAAACTACCAAATTAACCTCAACATAGAAGATTGCACAGATGGCAAGTGTTATTATCAGATGACAAGTGTTATTATCTTTCTATAATTTTAAATTCGAATATATTAAAGAAAAAGATAACTTGTTTGCTGATTTCTTGAGTATGAATTATGAATATGGAAAAGATTGAAGTATTCACAGAAGAATTGCAGGAACTTTTAACAAGTTTTAATACCAATTATCTTGCAGTTCAGGAGAATCATCTGGATATAAGGCAAACTTTGTGTGATTTATCAAGCAAAGTTATTGAAAATGGAAGAAAAATTGAACAACTTAATGAAAACAAAGAGAAAATTGTTGAAAAATTATCAGAATGTCTTGATTATTTTGCAGCTTATTGTCAGGAGTTCCGTCCTTTAGAGAAAAGTGAATATAGCCAAAAGGCTAGTCATATTCCATATAGGGAAGTTAATACATCCATTGAAAGTGGAGAATTGAAACTCAAGAAAATTGACTCTTTTGTCTCTGAAGAGGAAAAAGTCATTAACTAAGGCCCACAACAGTCGCCGATCCCTTTGGACAAACTATTGGACAAATTTTGAAATGGAAAAGGAACCATTGAGACCAGTTCTCAAATTTCCTTAACAAAAGGTCATTGCAACCACCGGCTCTTTCGAGCAAATTTCAAGATTATAAAAGTGGAAAAGGAGCCACTCACCTTTTAGGTGAAACATTGACTAGAACAACCCACTGTAATCAGTGAATTTCAGGAAAATAAAAAATCTTTTACTGGAGACAAAAAGTCACCAAAAGGATTAATTACAACTCATCATGTGCGAACCAACCTTCATCCTATGGAGAAATATTATTATAAATTTTTAGAATAGGTGTATAATTTTAGAGAATGAAGTTTTATTTATCTCACAGCCCTTCCTATGGCAATTTACCCAAGGATAAGTGCTATTCAAGGAGCAGATCCAACCATTGTCAGAAAATTGACAACGTTTGAATTTCTAAATCGATTCTTCCCAGGAACCGATCTTAAGGAAATTGAGCAATTTGATAAAGATTTCATCAATCGTGTTAAAAAATATAGTGATAAACAACCAGTGTAGTTTAGAATTTACACCATCAATCCAGAATATAAAGAACCATAATGGTATGGAGAACATTATTTGATCACCATCAGAAAAAAATAATGGGATCCACTTAAGGAAATTCAAATTTTCAAAGAATTGCCAACAATTAATAAAAAATGGATAATTTACAAGCGAGCTCTTGGAATCAAATCAGTTTGTTCAACCCTGCAATTTTTTTATGGAGAACAATATACGGTGTATGGAATGAGTAATAATTAGATCCTTATGGCAGAGAAGATAAGACATCAAAAATCATTGAAGATAAAATTTGTGAAATTTTAAATGACCAATTCCTTGGAAGCGGGGAATGCATTAAAGAAGCTTGTAGATTGATGGGACACGTCCACAAGTAAATGACGATAAGAAGAAAACAAGACAGCACAATGTGAGCTGTAAAAGAAAGAACAACTGTTAAAGCTGGAATAAAGTACCGACAAGTGCTTTAATTATTTCAATTACTTTGAAGAAATTATTGTACTTCTACTTTTATGTTGTAAAAATTTGATTGGCCAGAAGATTTTTGATGAAGTGCGAGCCTCTCTATAAAAAGAAGACTCTTCTCATTTGAAAAGGCATGACCAGAGACATGACAAAAGAACAAGTTTAAACCACAATCTTGAAATTATCTTTGGAATCGCTTTTATTAAAGAGTAGAAACCACTCTTCGGAGTATCAATCTTTATAAAAATCTTTGTATAATATATTTCTAGCTATCATCAGATCAATAAAGTCTTTTATTGCTCCATCATGTCTTGCTTAGTGCAAACTGCCTTCAACATTTGATCCCATGAATTTGCAGTCACATTCAGAACATGAATTTGCAGTTACATTCAAAACTCCCAGTTTCTTTTCGAACCTTTTAAATTGTTCTTCATGATTTTTGCCAAGAGTTCCCATTTTCTTCACCAACTCACGTACTGCTCTGATACCAATTGTTATGGTTGGAGCTCAACTTCAACCAAAACCAACTAACCTTCAATCAAAATCAACACACAATTTAAGGTACTAAGCAGGGATTCCATAACCCATCTGGGATTTCCTCATTTGACTAGAATTACATAGAAACAATGAAATGTAAATTGTATTCCATAGATTGATAAGTTCTATTACAATGTAGGGTATTACATGTAAAAGATAAATATAAAAGAGAAGAGATAGACTAGTAGAGGAAGAACAGAAATGCAAAAGAAAATGAGAAGCAGAACCGAGAAGAAGAACAAATAAGAAGAATACCACAAAGGGAAGAAACGCAGCAAAAAATAGAGAAGAAGGAGAAGAACAGTAGAGGGAAGAAAATACCGAGACAGCAAAGCCTTTTTTTCCAAATTCTATCCCTCGTCTTCAGAACATAACCATATAAACAGCCTAAAAGTAAAGGGCACGGGCCAGCCCACTTATGAGTCCATGACACTCCCTTCTTCCATCCCCTCCGCAAAAAAGGAACACCCTGAGCCGCTTGTCTCCTCATGTTGCCCTAATAGGCCCGAGTTAGTTTTCAATTAGGCTTTACATTGCTCACATGAACTAATTGTTTTCAATATCTCAGTTCATATTTAAGAGTTATAAAATTTTCAGATATAATTAAAATTATATATATTAATAATAATATTATAAAAATTATTTTACGTATACACCTGACTATCATTTATCCTACCAAGAATTATTCTAGTGGTACATCACCACTTACACAAGGGTATCCATAATGGACACTCGGCACCCTTCTATTAGTAGGGTATCAGTGGAGCCCGGCACCCCACCAATAGGAGGGCGCCGGGTGTCCATTATGGACACCCTTGTGTAAGTGGTGATATACCACTAGCACCACCCATCCTATCAAACCCTAATTATTTCTCAATATTTTCTCTCTCTCTGTACAGACATAGCCGACCCTCTCTTTCCCTACCCTTTCTCTCTCCCATTCTCCCCTCTCTCTCTACACAGCGACTAAGCAACGATAATGAGTGCGACTAGAAAGACGGCGAAAAGTACTGTCCATAGAGTGACGAGACAAGCGTCGCTCAACCGTTGTACAGCGACGCAAGGGAGGAGCGACTATGGGTGTTGTTACTTCCCATGTGAAACCAAGTGAGCCACTGGGCCACCGTAGATTAGATCATCATTGGTTCAGCCGTGATCAAGATCTGCTGCAGTGGTCGAGATTTGTAGCACTGCGATTTGGTGTAAATTTTTTGGGCGTGTTTTTAATTGATGGGGTGGGGGCTATGGTGTTTGGGTGGCAGTGGTTATGCTAGATCTTGTGGTAGCTTTAGTTTTGTTGGTGGCTGATTTTGTTGCTAGCGGTGATGGTTTTGAAGTCCAAAATGGTAGTTTGTTGGAGGTGGCAGTGTTGGTTTGTTCCGGGAGGTGATGTGATTGTTGGGTTGGGTTGTGTATGGTGGTGTTTTGATTGATGCGGCGATGATGGTGTTATTGTTGATATAGGCGGTGGTAGTAGTGTCGGCGGCAGATTTGAGGATTTTTTTTTTGGTGGGGTTGTGGTTGTGGAATGGTAGGTTGGTGGTGGTGGCTTTGGTTTCAGTGTTTAAGATGATGGTTTTGCTGTCGAGATATGGTGGTGGTGGATAGGTGGCAGTGGTGGTCACGGATGTCGGCGGTGATTTTTTGTGACCAAAAAATAATGTGTGATCTAAAAATTTGTTAATTTATTACCAAAATTTTGATAATTCGCGACTTAAACATAATTTGTGGCCAAGTAATTTAATATTCTGTGACTATGAAATAAGTTTTAACTTATAAAATTTGTGATATGTGATCAATGAATAATATGTGATTTATTAATTTGATAAATTTGTGATTGTGAACAAATTTGTGTCCTATAAATTTTTTAATTGTGATCGAGAAATTATTTTTTATCAATTAATTCGATAATTTGTGATCAAATTATATAAAAGTGTGTCCTTATATTAATTTATAAAAGTATATTTTTATTTAATTATTTAAGCAATAAAATTTAATAAATATCTGATTTTTGAAATTTTAATACTTTAATATTAGTTTTGAGATGAGTTATAGTTAAATTTTTATGAATTTTTTCAGGTAGTTAGGCACATTACCCTATGAAAATGATGAATTAGAAAGAGGTAATTAGGCAACTCAATGGTATTATTCTAGTTTTCAAGGTCCTAAAATTAAACCCTCTCCAATTTTAATTAATTTCGAATTAGAATATGAGTACTTCTTTCACTATTAAATTGAGAGCGTGACAGCACAAATTTTGACATATTTTTTTTTATGCTAGTCAAAGTATAAAAATCACTTTGCATAATTTTGAGGCTGGTTAATAAATGTCGAATATACGATGAATATGACTCTACTTTTGAGCTTGAAGTTGTATAAAAGAGTAATGTACTTCCGATATGTAACCTCATAAGTTACTGTAGATGTGATAAATAATAAAGGACATGGATCTCAAATTTATTCTAATTATTTGAATATCATCCTCAATCGCACTTTGATTGTAACAGTCATGTATGAAGTCATATTCACATACATTTTGAAATTATCAAGGAAAGAAACTCAGAATTTTATGATTGCATTGTGAGTAGTAGATTAATTGTGGCTTGATTAAAGTGGCCTTAAGTAAGCATGTTGTACAACTAGTGATCTTATTTTGTGACAATCATTATA
This sequence comes from Fraxinus excelsior, assembly GCA_019097785.1. NCBI lineage: Eukaryota > Viridiplantae > Streptophyta > Magnoliopsida > Lamiales > Oleaceae > Fraxinus > Fraxinus excelsior. The sequence goes on from CM032630.1 coordinate 11,172,954, forward strand.
AAGTCAATGATTTATTGAAATATATCTACAAATAAGATATTATAAATCTGGGTGACTTATTAACACTTGATTGTGAACCTCTTAGTAATTACATCATTAGATAAAATGCCTCGAAAATAGTATATTGAATGGTTTTATTTGAAAATTTAATCATTGCTTTGAAGAGAAATTTATTTACTAAGGTTATATTTTCGATGCGTCTTTCTACTTCAAATTAAATTCCATAAATAGGTAGCAAGCTCAGCTACCGATAATGTCGCTTTTATACGTTTATTTTGGTTCACAAGCATAAATAATTGTCGATAAACATTCAAAATAGAGTTTAATTTGTATAAATTGTGATTGTAGGACCAAAATGAAGATTATAGTGGAAATTAGAGGAAAAATAGAGAAAATTGGCTAAAATGAGGAAAACGAAAGTTCAGGGACCAAAATGCAAATAACCAAAAGATGACCCGATGCCAACTCAAGAGCAGACACGAGCTTAATCATAAATTGAGGAATGCATGAGATGATTGGAGGAAAAGAATGAATAAAAGAGGTCAAGACAAGAGAAATGTGAAGTTGAGGGACCAAAATGAAGAATTTGTATAGTTAATTATACCATGCAGCCTCAAGGTATAATTAACCATGCGGCCGCAAGCATGGTAACAGGGAAAAAAGTGAGGAAAAAATTTGTTCCTTGCGACTGCACGGAAGGATTTCGACGCGAATTTTTTGGTTTCTTTATCCGACTCCAACTTGTATTGTAATGATTCTAGCGCAACTATAAAAGCTCAAATACGTCCAGAAACTAGGGTTACACCTTCCTAGAGGGAAAAACAACCTTTTTGAGCAAGAACGAATGCAATGACGAAGATTTTTACTCCAAGATCCAAGATCTCAAGCTTTACATTTAAGAATTGGGTGATATCTTTTCCTAAATATTTTTTTTGTTGTTTTAATTTATTAATGCTGGCTAGGCTTTTATTGTACTAGGTGAACGATGAACCTCGTAATGTGAACCTTTAATTCTTTGTTTTGCAATTTGATTTTAAACACGAATGTTGGATGTTGAATGATTTATATTCACTTCATCGTCTCCATAATTATATGTGCAATGATTTTGTGAGTTTGAGTGGTCTATTTCATGCATTCGAAAGAAGGAAAATAGATTCTACAATGTATAAATCATCGTAAGGTTCGATAAGGGATAGAAATATACCGATATGCTTTACGTGAGTCTTTAAGTGTTCATAAAACGTTATGCATTCTTGTATATTGGCATTTGTCATAAAAATATAATCAAATGATATACGAAAATAGGTTTAACTCTACTCGAGAGAGATTATTGAATATTTTAGGAACATTGACTCGTCAACCGATTCATCGTGCTATCAAATTGTGAAATAAAGGTTAAAAGTAAACTTACTTGGTGATTCGGGATCCTAGTACGCTTTTGATTCATAGATTTTTTCAAACATTTGCATTTAGTTGTTCATTTTCATTTAACTTACATTCGTAGTCTAATTTAGATAATTACATAGTTTAATCATCTCATTTGATTTCCTTAGTTTCGGTTAAGGTCGAGATAGGTAAAACTCAAACTAATTCAATCTCTGTGGGAACGATACTTTGACTTAAAAAACTTATTTTATTACTTGAACGATCAGTACACTTGCGGTAATTAAAGTCGAATATATTTTCGGCATGTCGAGTTTTTGGCGCTATTGCCGGGGATTGGGATTTAGTTTAGTATTAGTTATCTTGACACTAATTAGACATTTTTGTTATTTTGTTCACTTTTATTTTCGCATTTATTTATTCCATTTAGTAACTGAGTGTTATTGTTTTTCGGTTCTCAGTATTGTATGCCAAGATCATATGGAGGTTAATTGATTCCAGCTGACCCTGAAATCGAACGCACTTTCTACCGATTGCAAAGAGAGACTCGAGAAGCACAACAACACCAAATGGCTAACGAACAGGAAAACCCCACTTTTCCAGCCAATGAAGACGAAGTTGTGGATGAAAGAAACATGCTTGTGGGGGATTTCATGATTCATCGTATCATTCAATGTCAGTCCAGCATCATCTATCCACCATTTGGGCAACCGAACTTTCAATTGAAGACTAACGTCATACATTTGTTCCTAAATGGGCATCAGTTCTATGGGAGAGCTGAAGAGAACCCGCACACTCACATTTCTCGATTCTTGGAGATATGCCAACACTTCAAATATCAGGGTCTTTCAGATGATGCTATCCGATTGAGACTATTTCCACATACTTTGAAAGATAAGGTAATTGAGTGGCTGGACTCTCAACATATTGCTAGCATCACGACATGGAATGACTTGGCTCAAAAAATTTGCACCAAATTCTTTCAACCAGCCAAGGTTGCGAAATTGAAACATGACATTTATGTTTTTCGTCAAGGCAACTCTGAGTCGTTTGATGAAGCTTAGGGCAGATTCAAGAACATGCTTCGGAAGTGCCCACATCACGGGATCAGCAAGGGACTCCAGGTTCAATACTTCTACACTGGGCTACTTACATCTTTCAAAAGCATGATCGACTCGTTTTCCAGTGGTTCAGTGTATACAAGGTTAGTAGATGATGCATTAAAGTTGTTTGAGACAATTGCCAACACTTCAGCAATGTGGTCATCAAAACAGGAAGTTCAAAAGATTCAATCTTGTCTGCAAAAATTGATTCATTTTTTCACAAGGTAGAAAATATGTCACAAACTGCCAATGTAGCGCAAACTAGAAGATTGAGTTGTGAAGAGTGTGGGGCTGATCATACAATAACAGATTGTCCAATTCTAGCACAAGGAGTGGAGCATGTTGATTTTGCATAGTGGGGGCAACGCCAACAAAACAATTAGTTTGGAGATACTTATAATCCGAGTTAGAAGAAGCACACGAATTCTTCATGGAGCAATTAAAATCAACAGAGGCCACAGGGCCAATTTCAGCCTTAAGAGAAAAAGATTCAACTGGAAGAGATGTTTGCAAAATACATGGAGGCCAACAATTATTTCATGAAGAAAACAGAAGCAACACTTTGGGATCATAATGCTGCTATAAAGAATTTGGAAGCTCAAATGGGGCAAATGGCTATTGCAGTGACTAACAGACCACCAGGTAATCTACCTAGCAACACTGAAATCTACCCAAGAAAATACGCCAAAGCCATTACAACTGGAGTGGGGTGCAACTACCAGAAATACATGTCAAGAGGCCAGACACGGTTCACGACACAACAACGCCTTTGGTAAAAGATGAATATGTGGAAAAAGATGAATAAACACCGAAAACTACACCAAATGAGAATTCAGATACATCAGTGGGTAAAACAACAAATCTGGTGAATCCCTACGAGCCACCCATTTCATTCCCATAACGATTGAGAAAGCATAAATGGGAGCAACAATATAAGAAATTTCTCGAAATCTTTACGAAACTCCACATAAATATCCCATTTGCGGAAGCACTGTTCAAAATGCCTGGCTACGCCAAATTCCTAAAAGACATTATTTTCAAAAAACGAAAGTTAGAGGACCATGAGACAGTGATGCTAACAGATGAGTGCAGTGCCATAATTCAGAAAAAGCTCCCACAAAAACTGAAATATCCAAGGAGTTTTACTATACCTTACACTATTGGTGAATGCTACTTTGATAAAGCTCTTTGTGATCTTGGTGCAAGTATTAATCTAATGTCTCTATTTGTTTTCAGGAAACTCGGACTAGGCAAAACCAAATCAACCATGGTAACAGTGCAATTAGCTGATCGATCGTTGGCACATCCGAGGGGGTTAATTGAGGACGTTCTAATCAAGGTGGACAAATTCATTTTCCCAGCCGATTTCCTCATCCTGGATATGGAGGAAGACAAGAATATCCTACTTATCTTGTGCAGACCATTTCTAGCTACCAGTAAAGCTCTAATAGATGTTCAAAAGGGAGCTGTTACATTTGAGATTTAGCGAGGAACATATCACTTTCAACGTTTTCAATGCTATGGACTATCATGTCGAGTCAGATAGTTGCTATCAAATTGATATAGTAGAGGAGGTGATGCAAGATAAAATTGTGTTTCAAAACTTTTCAAACACTGCTGATGACCATAATGTGCATACTCAACCCAAACAAAATCATGAGAAGCAAGAAGTCTACATTGTTGAGTTTGAGGCAGTTGATGAAGGAAAAACAGATGACACAGACAAAGATGAGGCTAAAGTTTGGGAAAACGCTGCAGCAAGAAAGAAAAGGTCATTAAAGAAACTAATTAGGACTTACAAGGCTATATTCAACGTACCTTAATAGACTAACACGGTATAGTCGAGCTATAGACTATAAACAAATGTTTGTTGGGAGGCAACCCAACAATTCTTCCTTTTTATTTATTTCGCTTTATGCATTAGTTTCGAAATTTCTTTTTCAAGTTTTTTTATATAATTTTTAATAAGATTAATTTTTTTCATCGTCTCTACAGGTAATAAAAGAGTTTATGCATGGTCCATGCTTCTTTTTCCTCCACTATCTTCACCTTCGCATCCTCATGGATCATGAGAGTATTCTTCACCATTTGTTCTTTATCTTCTATGAATTTGTTCTTAATTTTATGCGCTACTAAGTTTGCATTTTATTATTCTTTAAACATTGAGGACAATGTTCTATATACGTTTGAGGGTGAGAATATGTCAATATGTCATTTATTGATCATGTTACTACATTTTTTTTATTTTTGTGTGATTGTGTGAAAAAAAAAAATTTATTTCCTTTTGCTGAGTCATTCTTAGTTTTACTCATTTCTAGTAGTAATTTAGAATTTTGTGTGCTTGTGTGGGTTTGACAATTTTGCTAACCATGATGATTTCTATTGGGCTATATGTGGACCATGAATTGTGAAAATCATGCATCATTAAATGGATTAAAACATGTTTATGTGAAACTTGATTTATTTTGCGCACGACACTCATGTTTGTATATTTGGCTAACGAGTTGACTTATTACTTAGAAATAGGTGAACTTAGAAAATCCAAAAAAAAAAAACATTTCTTGTGCTAAATCATGACCAATTTTTATAATAGTTTGGAGGTGATTGAACTGTTGCAAGGGAACACTGATATAAGTAGGGGCTCTATGCATAATGTTATGTGTGGATTGTCTTAAACCAATGAGATGAAAACAAAGTGAAAGTTTCAAGTTAGGTTGTAGTTTTAGAAACTGGGTGTCAAAAAGATAAGGGGTATTGCACTAATCACTGAATAAACAAAAACACATGTTCGAGCATGTATAACTCGAGTGATTAAGTCTGTAAGGGTTTAAAACCCGGTGCCCTATCTCTAATGCGAGGCAACTAACTCAGTTTAATCTAAAGGGTTGAAGAAATCAAAAAATAGGAGAACCTCTATTTATTAAAGTGTAAAATTGTAATAGTATGATTCATCCGAACTAAGAGAATGAATGACCAGATATAAATGAGTTCAGCTTTAGAACACACCCCGAGATAATTGAGTGAAAATAATAAGTTTGGGGTGTGTGTATCTTTCGAGCGATAAGAGGAAAAATCTGATTACATTGGGTCGGGTATGAGTCAAACATGATCCTAATAAGTTGGTATGAATTTAAACACACACACTTCGAGTTTTGCATATAAAATGTGGAGATTGATTTGATTATTCATGGCTGTAATTGTTCTTGTGTTCTTACTAAGTTCCAATCCTAAGACACGGCGAATTGTTGAACCATGTGTTACTTGGAAGTAAGTTATGAATTTGTTTGAGGACAAACAATGATGCAAGTTTGGGAAGTTGATAATGGCCTTTTCATACGTTTATTTTGGTTCACAAACATGAATAATTGTTAGGACAAAAATAAAGACTATGGTGGAAACTAGAGGAAAAATAGAGAAAATTGGCTAAAATGAGGAAAATGAAAGTTCAGGGACCAAAATGCAAATAACCAAAAGATGACCTGAGGCCAACTCAAGAGCGGACACGAGCTTAATCATAAATTGAGGAATGCATAAGATGATGGAGGAAAAGAATGAACAAAAGAGGTCAAGATAAGATAAAGGTGAAGTTGAGGGACCAAAATGAAGAATTTGCATAGTTAATTATACCATGCAGCCGCGAGGTATAATTAACCATGCGGCCGCAAGGATGGTGGCAGGGAAAAAAGTGAGGAAAAAATTTGTTCCTTGCAGGTGCATGGAATATGTCCTTGCGGCCACAAGAAAGGATTTCGGTGCGATTTTTTTGGTTTTCTTATCCGACTCCAACTTGGATGGTAATGATTCTAGGGCAACTATAAAGGCACAAATACGTCCAGAAACTAAGGTTACGCCTTCTTAGAGAAAAACGACCTTTTTAAGCAAGAACGAAGGCAAGGACGAAGATTTTCACTCCAAGATCCAAGATTTCAAGCTTTACATTCAAGAATTGGGTGATGTCTTCTCCTAAATATTTTCTTTGTTGTTTTAATTTATCCATGCTAGGCTAAGCTTTTATTGTACTAGAAATATACCGCTATACTTTACGTGAGTCTTTAAGTGTTCATAAAACGTTATGCATTCTTGTATATTGGCATTTGTTATAGAAATATAGTCAAACAGTATGCGAGAATATGTTTAACTCTACTCGAGAGAGATTGTTGAATATTTTAAGAACATTGACTCGTCAATCGATTTATTGTGCTATCAAATTGTGAAATAAAGATTAAAAGTGAACTTACTTGACAATTCGGGATCCTAGTACGCTCATAGATTTCTTCAAACATTTGCATTCACATCGCAATTTGCATTTAGTTGTTTATTTTCATTTAACTTGCATTCGTAGTCTAATTTAGATAATTTCATAGTTAAATCATCTCATTTGATTTCCTTAGTTTCGGTTAAGGTCGAGATATGTAAAACTCAAACTAACTCAATCTCTGTGGGAATGATATTTTGACTTAAAAAACCCATTTTAGACACCAAAGTGCTCTCATTTGTAATCCTTACCTTGGAGTCTGATTCAAGTTCTAATTGTGGTTGTTCTTGAGATTGAAATGCTAATTTGAGAAGAGTAGCCCGTGGGCTTGATAAAATAAAGATAAGTTGGCTTCAGTTTTTACAGATTTGTTTGATTTTGTTTTACTATTGATATGTTCTGCTCAATTTTATTGTAGTGGCACATATTTGTTGATTGGATTAGTGAGCTAATCATATGAACTCCTCCCAACAATTTCGTTTCAGCTAAAACATATTATAGTGGATTATCTCATCACAATAATCATTATTTAGTACCAAAATAACTAGTATTTACAAAAACAAAGTGATAAATAACAAATACTAAGCTAGTCTGCATATGGGAAAGCTCAATTACCTCAAAATTAAGGGCAACCCGTGTTTTATAAGACTGCAATTTCTCCATTATCATCTGAATACTCAACTCTGCTTCCACAACAAGCCGATGCCCTCTAAGTACTAAGTAGTACTTATTAGGTTGCTCCGCCAGCGAAATCCCCAAAAAGTCACGCGAAATTCATTGGCGTTCACTTGTTCTAAATTATCAATCACTGCAAAAGAATAATTTTTTTTAAAAAAATGTTAAAACAGATCCCATGACTCTACAGACGAAATTAGCATCAAACAGCTAAGAAATAAAGAACGAAACCACACACACATACCTCTAGTCATAGCTTTATAGAAGCTAATGGTGGCTTTCCAACGCCCTTCCTTGACGCCATTGATGCCCTCAGCGCACTGGGAAACTTCAGTGAGGATTTGACTGTTGACCGTTGTGCCTGCGTTTGCTTGCCAGTGTAAAATCCTATACACAAGCAAAACGTATTGCTAAGATTATTGTATATATATATATATATATATATATATATATATATTAGGAGAATCGACAAGATTAAAGGTTAATTGAACGCATGGAATGAGAAAAAGGAAGCAAGCAAGCAAGCAATGGAAAAATGGTGGCTTTTCTCAACTTTTTCACCATTTATAAAAAAATTTGAGTTACCATTTGATCAAGGGCAGACCCACTAAGGGCTCGGGGGGCAACCACTCCCACTGGGCCAAAAAAAAATTGCCTTAAAAAAAATTCCCACCGAGCCAACAAAACTGCCTTAAAAAAAAAAAAAAAAAAACCCATCTTCTTCCCAACCCAAGCCGGCAACCCCCCAACCCATTACCCAAAATTCTCTTCCCATGTTCCCCTATTCCCCTTTTCCCTTGAATCCGATTCCTAAATTCAGAAATTCTAAAATCCTTCAGCTGCAGCAGCTTAGCTCCAGCCTTCAAGAAAGAATCCTTCAGAAATATCTCAGTCTCCGACTCTCCAAGAATACCAGTACTTACCACAAGATAACCGGGTTAGTATTCTTTTCATTCATCCCCATTAGGCTTCAACTTCTGCTAATCTGCTTCGAGCTTCAATGGAGCCAAGGTCTGCCTTGGGAGCTTCAATGGAATGGAGCCAACTTCAAAGAAACATTATTAATAACAAATTAACAATACCGTTCTTCTTGGTTGCAGGATTGGGGTTCTGCCATTACTGTCGCATGTCGCTGCTATGTGTAGAGTATCTCCGATTTTAGGTATAACTTTAGAGGCTGAAAATATTATTCGGGTTTCGTGAGTGAATGATTGGGGTTTTCCCTTTTAAAATACCAAACGAATTCCAAAATATTTGTGGCTTGTGGCTTCATTGGATTGTATTTAGAATTAGATTGTTTCTCTTCCCCCTAGTTGCTAGTTAGTCAGTTGAATCTAGATACTGGATTGCTGATGGTATATATAATATAGCTGAAATTGAATGCCGATGGACTTTCTTGGAGTTGGATGGATGGTGAAATTGAATGAATTGAATGCTGATGGAGTGATGGTATTATTATTAGTATATAGCTAAGTCCAGTCCAATCCAGTCTAATACACACAGTAATTTGATCTATCTACTATCCAAAGAACCTTTGCCATTTCACTGTTGGTATATTTATGTGTTCTTTGTTTAATATGTAGGAAGATCTGTTGAAATATTTTAAACGAGTATCTCAACATTCCATTGAAGTAAATGTTGAGGCAAAGAAACAACGCATTGATAAAATTTCAATTGAGAAAAATGTCGAGCCAAATGAAGCAATTGTTGAGGATGCTACTATTGGAGAAAATGACGAAGCAAAGGAAGAAAGTATTGATGACACTCGTTTTCCCCAAGAAAATGATGGAGCAAAGGAAACAAGTATTGAGCATATTGATATTGCTCAACTTCCCACGGATCCCAGATTAAGAATTCCAATAATGGATTACAATGTTAATCTTCAAGATCAAATAAGAAGAGCATACTTGCAGAGAGGTCCTTGTTAGCCTTGGAGCCATGTGTTTCCACGTAAAAAATCAAGGCGATTCATTCATGCTTGGTTTAATGAATATGGCGATTGGTTAGAATATAGTATAAGCAAGAATGCTGCATTTTGCTTATATTGTTATCTTTTGGGACCAAACAATGGAGAACAAGGAGGTGGTGATGCTTTTGTGAAAGAAGGGTTCCAAAATTTTAAAAAGAAGGATAGACTTGGTGTTCATGTTGGAGACATCCATAGTGCACACAATCAAGCCCGAAGCAACTGTGAAGTCTTGATGAATCAAGAGCAATATATTGATACAATTTTCTGCAAGCAATCAAAACAAGCCTGGAATGTATATCAAATTCATTTGAATGCATCCATTGATTGTGTTCGACTTCTTTTACGTCAAGGAAAAGCTTTTCGTGGTCATGATGAGTATGATGAATCAAATAATCAAGGTAACTTTCGTGAACAATTGAAATTTCTAGCTGATCATAATGAAGGAATTAAGGTTGTCACTTTGAAAAATGCTCAAAAAAATCACAAACTAACATCACCAAAAATTCATATGGATATTGTAAATGCTGCAGCTGTTGAAACGATTGATGTTATCATCAAAGATATTGATGATAGATTCTTTTCAATTTTAGTTGATGAATCTCAAGATATCTCGGTGAAATAGCAAAGGTATGTTGTTTTACGTTATGTGGATAAGACGGGACATGTGGTTGAACGATTTATTGGGATTGAACATGTTTCCAGTATTACAGCTCTATCACTGAAAGCGGCTATGGATAAATTATTTTCAAGATATGGGTTGTGTATATCTAGATTGAGAGGTCAAGGTTATGATGGGGTGAGTAACATACAAGGTGAGTTCAATAGTCTCAAAACACTTATTTTGAAAGAGAATCCAAGTGCCTTTTATATTCATTGTTTGGCTCATCAACTACAATTAGCTCTTGTAGCCATAGTAAAGAAGCACAAGAAAGTCCAGTCACTCTTTAATTTGGTTTGTAGTGTGGTGAATATTGTTGGAGCTTCTTCTAAACGTTGTATATTCTTCGAAAGAAACAAGAAGCCATTATTTTTGAAGCACTCAGTAATGGTGAGATTTCAAGTGGACATGGTCTTAATCAACAAGGTACTATTGTGCGTTTTGGTGAGACACGTTGGGGATCGCATTATCGTAATTTGATTAGTTTGATTTTGATGTTCTCACCTATAATTGATGTCATTGAAATGATTTCGGTTGATGGATCAACACGTGAACAAAGATGTGAGGCTAATAATTTATTAGACTCAATACAGTTCTTTGAGTTTGTGTTTAATCTACATCTCATGAGAACCATTTTAGGGATTTCAAATGAATTGTCTAAAGCATTACAAAGAAAAGATTAGGATATTATAAATGCCATGAGTTTAGTGTCAATATGCAAAAAGAGACTCCAACGGATAAGGAACAATGAGTTGGATTGTTTTTTGGATGAAGTCATTTCTTTTTGTCAAAAGCATGATATTGATGTTCTTGATATGGATAGTGTGTTGTACACTCAGGTCGCTCAAGGCATAATACTGAAGAAATGACAAATTTTCATCGGTTCCGTGTGGATTTGTATTATTCTGTCATTGATATGCAACTTCAAGAATTGAATGGTCGTTTTTCTGAGGTAAGTACAGAGTTACTCCTTTGTTTAGCATGTTTATGCCCCGATGATTCATTCTTTGCTTTTGACAAGGATAAATTAATTCGTTTTGCTAAGAATTATCCTAAAGATTTTTCAAAAGTAGAGCTCATGACACTTGATGATTAGCTTCGAAACTATATTGTTGATATGTGTTCCAACAAGGAGTTTGGAGAATTGAAGGGACTTCGCGAACTTGCATTGAAGTTGGTTGTAATCAAAAGAAATAAAGTGTATCCGTTAGTTTACTTGCTTGTGACTTTAGGATTAACTCTTTTGGTTGCTACTGCTACAGTTGAAAGAGTATTTTCTGCTATGAATATTGTGAAGAATGGACTGCGTAATCAGATTGAAGACCAATGGATGAATGATAGTTTAGTTGTGTACGTTGAAAAAGATATATTTAAGAAAATTACTAACAATACTATTATACAGCGCTTGTTTGGAAAATGTAATTTAAATGATGTGGAATTTTTTTAGTTTTTTGGAGAGAGTTAACAGCCACGTAAGCGTTCCATACTCCACGTAGGCACACATTAGCAACGGAAGTTAGTCGGTGTGTAATGGAGTGCAAATGTATAAAGTTCAGTGAGTAATGGGGTGCAATTTGAAGTTTAATGAATAAATCATGACATTATGCAAAGTTCGGTGTGTATTCAAACATTTAACTCGTGGACCAGTGCAAGCAAATAGGCCAATTTAATCCTGGAGAATCAGAAAGGGTAGTGAAAGAAGCCAATGAAAGAGTACCTCAACAGCCTAATAGCCATAAAAAGAAGAGCAGATATTCCAAGCAAAATGCACCATACTACACGTCTCCTTGACGTCTTACGTTTGATATATTGCCAAATCTGCAGAATTTAAAATGCAACATCTTCCTACTCTTCTATCCCATAGGAGAAAAAAGAGATATTCTCTACCCTTCAATTTATTCGTGTTTAACAAATCATAATCAGTTTGAAGGAATTGACAAACTTTTATCCTATAAATGAAATTTACACGAGTACAAGCATCATATTTGCTTGATTGTTATTATTTTAAGCAGTTATCTTGAACATTACAAAACAGTCAGCCTGATAGAGAAAACGAAGCTTAATCTCTAGTAAAAAATAATCTGAAGAACAAAAAGCAAATGACGGGTGAGTATAACCCCATTCCTGCTCATCAGCACATTCATAAACTGGTCTTTTCTTCCCCAACTTAATTTCTCCCACCAATTTTGTATGATAAGGACTAACGCATGAATATAGGTCTCGGCGCCGAGGTAACTGTGGTATCACTGGGGATTTCAGCTGTCTCAATGCAACAGAAAAGGATCAGGTAAAACTATCTTGAAGTGAAAATGCCTGAACAGAATTAAACAATCTTTCGGAAAAATGGCATCTGTGAGCATTTAGATGAGTTAGCAGTTGCAGCAGAATGCACTCCTAGGCCATTAATAAATGACGTAACAAAGTGCTCTTAGTTCCTATGGGGTCCCAATGTTCAAAATAAAGAATCTTAAACAATAATAAACTCAAATTGATAGTAGCAAAATATTCTTCTAATTTCAAGATATGGTGATAGTATTCCAATTACAAAGGTTCACGACCTTAACAATGTTGTCTAGATGCACGAGTCCCAGAAGACAAAAACAAGAAGATATATCAAAAGGCTATTCCTCTGCACTATACTTAAAAATCTTGTAACATCCAGACTAACGTGATTTTTTCAGAACTGCCAAATTCTTGGATAGATAGGTTAAAGGCTTGATGCCCTATAGCAGTACACGAGACTACGTCAAAAAATTTATTTATATTAAGCCCAATGCATGCCAGAAATCCATTGCAACTCCAGTTAACAAGGAAGCCAGTTCATTTTCCGTCCCCCGAGGAGGTGTATTTGAAGGTGAGAACTGCATTGGCCTGTCAAAAACCACTTTCAGATAGAAGAAAAGATAACTAAAAGTTGAATGTTGAGAGCAGATAAGAAAGAATACTGACCTCCAGTGGGCCCATCGTTAATTACAAGTCTGAAGCCATTCTGGAGGCCTTCTTGTTTAGCAACGAGCTTAGCGGTGTAAAGAAGCTGGCCAAGAATCCCAATATGCCTCTCTTCAGCCTATAAACAAATGGTCACACAAGTGAATCCAAAGACCACACAAGAAGTTTCTTTAAAGTTTATTGTCTAGGAAGGATCAAGTTCGAAAGAGAAATTGAAAATGCGCCTTCTTTCACAAAAAAATTTAGAATGAACCTCATTTTCTTTGATAATCCTCTAATCTCCCTTGTTCTATCTTTTTTCCGTCCACCCTTTATTTATTTTTCTTCGATAATCCTAATCTGCCCTTGTTCTGTACTCTCCACATCACCCTATTCCCCACCCCTCTTACACTCCTTTCACTTGTGAAGTACAGAACAGGTAAAAATAGATTGTAAGAAATTGGTTTCAGGGAGAGCATGAAAACTGGATAAATTCTATCTTCTTTATAACACAAGAGTTAAATTATGCGCTAGATAACTGTTTCCTTAATTACTAGAGAGTTGGGAAAATGCAGACACGCTCCAGTCACGCATTAAACCAAAATCAGAGTAGGAGCAACTACGATTGCGATTGTTTCAAAGCAAATTAGATTGACATTAATCAGGGCACAAGTGCAGTTTAAAATAGAATCAAGCCATTCCCTAAATGGTGAAACAATGGAAAGCTTAAGTTGCCTTCAAGGATACGGAAAAGTACCTTAGAAAGTCTAGTCAATCCATCCTTCATTTTAGGGATAATAAGTATGTGCGTGGGTTCCAGTGGATTTACGTCCCTAAAAGCTAGAACCTGCCAAAAAAATAAATATTGATGAATTGACAACACAAATTAAAGCTTAGAGACTCAAATATGAAATCCAAAAAAAATTGCTCACTTGTGCAAACAAATAAAAGCGAGTAGACACATTACAAATTGATTATTGCAGAAAAGAATGGTAGAAAGAAGAGGAAATGATCTAAGGACCAACTTTGAGAGATTTAGAAAAGTCTTGCCTTTCAATATTATGTAAACAAGCCTTCTTTTTATTTTTTATTTTTATTCTTTTTTTTGGGGGGGGGGGGGGGGGGGGGGGAGAAATAACCCACCCGTCTTCATCTCCTACCTCAATCCCACCTTGTCTCTCCACCCCCTGCCTTGTCTTCCCCCCCTACCCCCCAGCAGTTAGTCAGGAGCTCAAAACCCAATATTATTTTTGATCTATTATAGTAGTGTGTATCAAACACATAATAGAACTAGAATGGTCAAAGGTTTATTCACCCGTTCAGCCTTGTTCTGGTTTCTCTACTAAAACTCTGCCTAGTTCACATTTCATCTACAAATGATCAAAACCAAGCCATTCAAATTATCCAGAGAATCTTTAATCTCAAATAAGCCAAGATTATAAGACACATCATGATGGTGACCGACAAAATCATATACCAAATAATAAATACAACACAATATTATCCATTATAGTAATAATCTAGCAAAAATCCAATTTGAACGACAGAGAAACCCTTTTTTCTTCATTTCTTGGCAAAAATACAACACAATATTTTCGATTATTTATAACAACGTATTTTCATTTCAAGAAAATCATACAATTACAATAAAATCAAACAATGAATACTTAATAATAACCTTGTCATTCTCGTACACAATGTCAGCCGGTATTTCCTTGTTGATTATCTTGTCAAATCTTCATGTCATCAACCATAAAACAAAAACAAACAAAATCCATAAACCATAAACATATTTTATATCTATATAATATATCACTAAAAACATACATAAAAATCAAGTAATCTATATATAAAGAGAGAGGGGATTACATGGTTGAAGATTCAGATGAAACATCAGAGAGATTAGCCTTTATCTCAGAAGCCATGATGGAGGCGGGTTTCCCGTTTGTGAGGGGAGGAGGCGGGTTTGGGGGTATTTTAAATACCTTTGTCAAAGCAACCATTTTAGAATTTGCCCCTTTTTTTTAATCATTCACCACAATAGCCGTTTTGAGGTGGAATGACAAAAGTACCCTTAAAATAATATACAATTACAATTATATGTTAATGTTTAAAGACAATAATACCCTTTTTTAAGTTATATAAAAGGCCAAACACTTCCCACTTAAAATTTTAAAATCAAATTACTTTCTTTATCGATTTATTCCAACACAGATAAAAACAGTTTCATTTTTCATCTGTTTCAAACTTGAAAACAGACAAATTTATCAAACGATCAACAAGTAAATATTATTCACAGCCATCAGCGAAATCGGTAAGTATATTTACGTATTTTTAATTGGGTTTCGATGAAATTATAATGTACATTTTATTAATTTTTAAATCTTTTTTCTATGTATATGAAAAATTTATATTCTTAAATGGAACTATATAATTTTTTTAATAAAAACGAGCAAAAAATTTCACTTGTGTATGAGATTTTTCAGACAAATTTTATGATATACAGAGAAATCGCACTCCCGCAAGTGCGGGCCCGGACGTGCGGGCGTGCGGGTCCGGACTTCCGGACGTGCGGGCCCGCACGCCGCACGTCCGGGAGCGTCCCCACGCCGGAGTGCGGGCCCGACTCCCGGACGTCGGGCCCGCACGCACCGTCCGGGCCCGCACGTCCGACGTCCGGCCCGGCACGTGCGGGCCCGCACGGGCCGCACTCCCACCGGGTTGAAAAATTTTCGTTAATTTTTTTTTTTTTAACAAAATATTTTGTCTGATGCAGCAAATATGGCAGTTGCAGTCCCAGTTCTTCACTTTGGTGAATTTGAAGAGGATGTAAATGGTCAATGGGAATGGAAATGGACAAGTGAAATACATGGCACAATTCCGATTTTAATAACATCGAGTACGTCGTATGCAGAAATGTACAGTGAGATACAGAATATGCTCAATGTCGATCCCGCCCAATACGATATGGAATTGGGATTTCTATGGAACAACGAACATTCATCAATTCCAGTTCCACCTGTAAAGGTTACATCTGAACATTGCATGAAGGCTCTATTTGCATTGAACCAATTTCCCATGACTACTCCTCTCTGCGTAAATTTAGTGAAAAGAATGTCCCCGATAGTGAACATGAAGAGCTCGATGGAGGGGATCGTAATGTGAATGATTTTTGGAACACAGTGGAGATAGCTCGTGAGGATGATGTGGTTTTCCCGATACAGTGGTTCCTCACCTCACCAATACGCACAGGATTCCCTCGATGGTTCATTCCAACGAGAATGAAAATGAATTTACGAATGAGGATTTGATTGCTTTATCCCATCGAAGACATGGGTCGAGTTCACAAGATGGGATCAGTACACGTACTTCTAATTGTTCCCGTACAGTTCCAGATGATGAAGATGTATATGTCGAGCAACTGTTCGAAAAAAAAAAACATTTGCAGGAAGCAGTGCATCGGATTGCTTTAAGAAACAATTTTGAGTTTAAAGTTAAAAAATCGGACAAGTCAACGTACACAATTGTCTGCATTGACGACGGTTGTCACTGGCGTTTGCGAGCGACAAAAATGGACACGAATGAGTGCTTTGTAATTCGTAAGTATGCACGGGGGAACATACTTGCGAAGTGGGTATTCGTCGAAATGATCACAGGAGGAGGAAGGGGGAAGGGGGGAGAGAGGGGGAGGGGGGGGGGAAAGGAGAGAGAGAGGAGGGGGAGGAGAGGAGGGGGAGGAAGGAGGGGAGAGGAGGAGGGGGAGGGGGAAGAGGGGGAGAGGAGGAGAAGAAGAGGAGGAGAAGGGGGGAGGAGGAGAAGAGGAGGGGAAGAGAGGGAGAGGGAGGGAGAGGAGGGAGGAGAAAGGAGGGGGAGAGAGAGGAAAAGAGGAGGGGGGGAGGGGAGGAGGGGGGAGAAGAGGAGGGGAGGAAGGGGGAGGGGAAGGGGGGGGGGGGGGGAGGGGGGGGGGAGGGAGAGGGGGGGAGGGAGAGAGAGGAGAAAAGGGGGGGGGGAGGGAGAGGGAGGGAGGAGGGGGGGAGGGAGGGAGAGGGGGGAGGGGGAGAGAGGGGAAGGGAGGGGGGAGAGGGAGAGAGGAGGAAAAGGGAGGGAGAGGGAGGGGGAAGGAGGAAAGGAGGGGAGGGAGGGAGAGAAGGGAAGAGGGGAGAGAAGGGAGGGAAGGAGGAGGGGGAGGAGAGGGGGGGGAGGAGAGGAGAGGGGAGGAGAGAGGGGAGAGGGGGGGAAAAGGAGGGGGGAAAGGGGGGGGGCTCTTCCTTTTCCCCTTTTTCCTGAGGACCCTTTTGAGGGGGGGGGGGGAGGGGGAAAGAGAGAGAAAGAGGGAAGGGGGGGGGGGAGAGAGAGAGAGGGAAGAAAGGGGAGAGAAAGAGAGGGAGGGGAGGGGGAAGAGGGGAGGGGAGGAGGGGTCTCTCTCTCTCTCTTCTCTCTTCTTTTTCTCTCTTCTCTCCCCTTTTTCTCTTCTTTTTTTCTCTTCCTTTTTTTCTTCTCTTTTCTCTTTTTCTTTCTTTTTCTTTCTCTTTCTTCTCCTTCTTCTTTCTCTTTCTCTCTTTTTTTTCCTTTTTCTTTCTTTTTTTCCCTTTTCTTCTTTTCTCTCTCTCTCTCCTTTCTCTCTTTTTTCCTTTCTTTTCTTTTTTTTTCTTTCTCTTCTCTCTTTTCTTCTTCTTCTTTTCTCTTTTTTTCCTTTCTTTTCTCTTCTCTTTTTCTTCTTTTTTTTTTTTTTCCTTTCTCTTTTTTTTTTCTTTTCCTTTTTCTCTTCTTCTCTTCCTCTTTTCTCTCTTCTTTCTCTCTTTCTTTTTTCTCTTTCTTTTTTTCTTTCTCTCCTTTTTTCTTTTTCTTTCTTCCCTTTTTCTTTTCTTCTCCTTTTTTTCTTCTCTCTTGTCTTCTTTCCTTCTTTCCTCCTTTTTTTCTTTCTTTTCTTTTTCTTTCTCTCTTCTCTTTTTCTCTCTTTCTTTTTTTTTTTTTTTCTTTTTTCTTTTTTTCTTCTCTTTTTCTTTTCTTTCTCTTTTTTTTTTTTTTCTTTCTTTCTTTCTTTTTTTTTTTCTCTCCCCCTTCTTTTTTTTTCTTCTTTTCTCTTTTTTCTTCTTCTTTCTCTTTTCTCTTCTTTCTTTCTTTCTTTTTCTTCTCTCTCTCTTTTTTCTTTTTTTTTCCTTCTTTTTTTTTTTTTTTCTTCTCTTTTCTTTTTTCTTTTTTTTTTTCTTTTCCTCTCTCTTTTTCTTTCTTTCTTTTTTCTTTCTCTCTCTCTTTTTTTCTTTCTTTTCTCTTTCTTCTTTTTTCTTTTTTTTTTTTTCTTTTTTTTTTTTTTTTTTTCTTTTTTCCCTCTTCTTCCCTTTTCCCCCTTTTTTTTTTTTTTTCTTTTTTTCCTTCTCTTTCTTCTTTCTTCTTCTCTCTTTCCTTCTCTTTTTTTTTTCTCTTCTTTTTTTTTTTTTTTCTCCTTTTTTCCTTTTTCTCTTTCTTTTCTTTCTTCTTTTCTTCTTTTTTCCTCTTCCTTCTCCCTTTCTCTTTTTTCTTTCTTCTTTTTCTTTCTTTTTTTCTCTTTTTCTTCTTTTTTTCTTCTTCTTTCTTTTTCTTTCTTTTTTTCTTTTTCCCTTTTTCTTTCTTCTTCTTCTTTCTCTCCTTTTTTTCTCTTTTTTCTCTTTTTTCCCTCTCCTTTTCTTCTTTTTTTCTCTCTTTCTTTTTTCTTCTCTTCCTCTTCTCTTTCTTCTTTCTTCTTCTCCTTTCTTTTCCTTTCTTTCTTTTTCCTCTTTCTTCTTTTTTTTTTTTTTTTTTTTTTCCTTCTTTTTTCTTTTTTTCTTTTCTTCTCTCTTTCCTCTCTTTCTCTTTTTTCTTTTTTCTTTTTCCTCTTTTTCTCTTTTTTTTTTTTCTTCCTTTTTTTTCTTCTCTCTCTTTTTTTTTTTTCTTTCTCTCTTTCTTTTCTTCTTCTTTCTTTTTTTTTTCTTTCTTCTTTTTTTTCTTTCTTTTTTTTCTCTTCTCTTTTTTCTTTTTTCTTTTCTCTTTTTCTTTCTTCTTCTCTTTTCTTTTCTTTTCCCTCTTCTCTTTTCCTTCTTTCTCCTTTTTCTTTCTCTTTTTTTCTCTCCTTCTTTCTTTTTTTTCTCTTTTTTTCTTTCCTTTTTTTTTCTCTTCTCTTTTTTTCTCTTTTCTCTTTTTTTTTTCTTCTTTTTTTTTTTCTTTTTTCCTTTCTTTTCTTTCCCTTTTTCTCTTCTTCCTTTTTTTTCTCTTTTTTTTCCTCTTTTCCCTCTCTCTTTTTCTTCTCTTTTTTCTTTTTTTTCTTTTTTTCTTTTTCTTTTTTTCTTTTTTTCTTTTTTTTTCTTTTTTCTTTCTTCTTCTTCTTTTTTTTTTTTTTCTTTTCCTTTCTCTTCTTTCTTCTCTTTTCTTTTTTCTCTTTTCTTTTTTCTTCTTTTTTTTCCCTTCTCTCTTCCCTTTTTTTTCTTCTCTTCTTTTTTTTTTTTTTTTTCTTTTTCTTCTTCTCTCTTTTTTTTTTTTTCTTTTCCTTTCTTCTCTTTTTCTTTTTCTTTCTTTTCTCTTTCTTTTCTTTTTTTCTCCTCTTTTTTCCCTTTTCCCCTCTTTCTTTTTTTTTCTTTTTTTTTCTTTTTCTCTCTTTTTTTTCTCTTTCTCTTTCTTTTCTTTTTTCTTTTTCTCTTTTTCTTTCTCCTCTCTTTTCTTTCTTTTCTTTCTCTCTTCTCTCTCTTTTTTCTCTCTTCTTCCCCTTTCTTCTTCTTTTTCTTTTCTCTTTTTTTTTTTTTTTTTTCTTTTTCTTCTTCTTTTTTCTTTCTTTTTCCTCTTTCTCTTTTTTTTTTCTCTTTTTTCTTTTTCTTTTTTTCTCTCTCTCTTTCCCTTCTCTTTTTCCTTTTTTCCTTTTTTCTTTTTTTTTTCTTTTTTTTTCTTCTTTTTTTTTTCTTCTTTTTTTCTTTTTTTTTTCTTTCTTTTCTCTCTTTCTTTTTTCCTCTTTTTTCTTTCTTCTTTTCTCTTTCCTCTTCTTTCCTCTCTTTTTTTTTTTCTTTTTCTTTTTTTTTTTTCTTCTCTTTCTCTTTTTTTTTTTTTTTTTCTTCTTCTTCTCTCTTCTCTTTTCCTTTTTTTTTTTTCTCTCTTTTTTTTTTTTTCTTTCCTCTCTCTTTTTCTCCTTTTTTTTTTTTTTCCCTCTCTTTTTTTCTTCCTCTTTTTTTTTTCCCTCCTCTTCTTTCTTTCTTCTCTTTTTTTTTTCTTTTTCTTCTCTTTTTTTTTTTTTTCTCTTTTTTTCTCCCTTTTTTCTTTCTTCTTTCTTCTTTCTCTTTTTTTTCCTTTCTTTTCTTTTCTCTTTTTCTCTTTTTCTTCTTTTTCTTCCTTCTCCTTCTTTTTTTCTTCTTTTTTTTTTTTTTTTCTTTTTCTTTCTCCTTTCTCTTTTCTTTTCTTTTTTTTTTCTTCTCTCTTTTTCTTTTTTTTTCTTCTTTCTTTCTTTTTTTTTCTTCTCTCTCTCTTCTTTTTTTTTTTTTTCTTTCTTTTCTCTCTCTTTCTTTTTTCTTTTCTCTTCTTCTTGCGATGAAAATAAAGATAATAAAAATTACATAGTCTCTGTTCGAGAGTGTTTGATTTCGAATCCTTTCTTCTATGCTTTCTCTTCTCTTTTATACTTCTTGGACAGTTGTTGTAGAACCGCCTGAAACTACTCGTCGTTCGTAACTATCCACGTTTTCATCATGACTGACTTATCATGGAACTTTTGTTTCTAACGTCGTCATTACCTCCATTATCAGACTGTTAATACCTGGTGCTTCCTCGGTCGTGGGGCATGATGAGATTGTCATTTAACTGCTTGGGTAACCGTTGCTTGAATAGTACCATGTCCGAATTCTGGGCGTTCCGTAAGCTTGGCCGATAATAATGCTGTCGCCTTGAGTATTTAAATAATACTCGCTTAGAGCTTGGGCGTCCTATAGACTTGGGTGATGATGGACCTTCATTGCACAACTCTGTCTTGGGCATTTTTTTCATAGTTTTTATTAGACCTATCTTTCAAATTTCCTATTTGGGGCTTCACCTCTTAGGCTATCTAAGTGGGCCACATTTTTATGCATCAACAATTACCCCCCAATATGATAAAATTAATATTGATTATTAATCTTATGCCATTTTTATTCTTTGTACCTTCCACAATACTTCAATTCCTAAGCGGGGGGGAAAGAATTCCAGTTATGATTTTGTTTGACGGTGTCCTTATATATTCCAATAGGTGGGATGCAACACCGTTCTCATAAATCAAAGATACGCCACTTCTTCGCGCCATTACACCCACACTCTACATTGCCGTGTCTTCGTGAAATTGCTGTTCATCTTCTCACTTCTTCCCTCAAGCACAATATATTTGAGAGACTTGTGATACATGGCAACATCAGGGAGTTCTTTTGGTTTCGAAGATTATCAATTACTTCTCACCAAACCCTACGTATCTCCAAACTTCCTATCATCAACAAACTCTAATCTTAATGAATTTTATCTGGGCCCATCATTCAATGACGTCGATTCTGAGGGGCAGGCCTTGGTGGGCCAGTTGTTTCCCTGCACTTAAGACCCCCATTTTCTGAATCCCTTTCCATTAAAGCCAATCCAGGAAAAAAGGTATTCGTACTTTGCCCAAATCTGATGCTGCTTTTCGATTTTGGCATACACGTATGATGAAGGATGGCCCCTCCAAAGCAATTTTTGATCGTGCTAAAATAACTGACTTGTTAGAAATCGCGCTGCACCCCCTATTTTTGACTTCATGGTTTTCCCAATTGCTCTGAGCTTCTGGTCCTCGGAGTACAACACTTTCGTTTTTCCTCTTGGCCCAATGTCTATTACCTTAAGAGATGTTGGGGCTTTAGTATACCTTCCGCCTCTGGGCGATGCCATCTCTCCTAACATCATGGTTACCGGTGCTGCCCCAAAGTTCGACAAAAAGATCACTGACTCCTATTTAGGCATGCAAGACGTTTATAAGAACACCCTTATTGAACCCTCTCATGTCGAGCGTGTAGCCTTCCTTCGGGTTTGGCTTTGTAAATATGTCCTTTGTGTGCCCAGTATTAAACCTTCCATGTCTTACCTGCCTATAGCACATGAGTTAGCCCGTGGTAGGCCCTTGAACCTTTGTTCGCTCTTCCTAGCTGCCTTTTATAGAGGCATGACTTCTCTTCAATCTTAGCTGCGAAATGGTGCATCTCCCACTGGAAGTGGGCCTCTTTGGCTTGCCCAATTGTGGTTGAGGGCGTATTTTCCACAACTTGGTGTCCTCCCAACTCCCCCTAGACCAGTTAGCTACCATGAGCTGTTTGTCAATCAATTAAGCCCTGTGAGAATGTCCAGTAGGGAAGTTCCCTCTTTTATTCCTTGGATTCTATTCCCTCTTTCTTCTCCTTATCTATTCATCAAATTCCTATTTATGTACAACCTCCTTCCACCATGACTAATGCTAGTGTTGTTTTGCCTGTTTGGGCTCAGTTTCCGTTTGGGAGGGAACTCTTCCATGATATCCTAACTAGCACCAATGCCAAGGCTGGGATTGAGATATATGCTCTCCACTTTTGTGCTCGGCAGTTGGGTTTTGGCCAAACTTGACCTGTTCCTTTATGTTTTTCTAGGAGTTTGACAAACCGTTTTCGTACTATTACTAAAACGGAGGCAGAAGCCATTGATACTCGCAATGCTGCTTTGACCCAAAGTTTTTCCATGGCTCCTTTTAATCCTACTTCTGTCACTCACCCCCTGTTTGCTCAGCTCTGGCCGCCTGTGAAGTACAGGCTGTTTACAACCGATGTTAACCGTGCATACCACTTGCTGGAAAGTCCTGGACCTTCTTCTATTTCTCCTGTTCTTGCTAGTTCTCCACCGTCCGAGAACCCTGTTTTTCCTCCAAGATCTTCCAATGTTCGCGTTAAACGTGCTACAACCAAATCTGCCCCGTCTGGTTCTTCCTTTATTCCAACGGACACCACCAAGGATACTTCAGGCCGTAAAATGTCGACTTCTATTTTGCCAAGTCTGCCTGATGATGATGATGATGCTTCCCTTATAGTCAAAAGAAAGGTATTAGCTTTTGGGCCTTCGTGTAAAGTTTATTCATTCGTGGAAATCCTTCGTAAGTTAATTTATTGCTTGGACTTTACAGAAAAGAGTTGTTTCTCCTTTGAAGGCCCAACCTTCCTCTGATCTTGCTCTTCCAACTTCTACTAAGGTTTCCTCTTCCAAGTCGTTTGGAAAATGGACTTTAGCTTCCAATCAAGCTGGAGAAACTCCACTTTCCCAAGATATTGACCCCCGCGCGCGCGCTGAACCAGCAGGTAGTGCAGAGTATAGGGTATTCTCCTTTGTCTATATTGTTAAATTATGATTCATCCCAGCTTGATTTTTTTGCAGGGAGCCTTGTAGATTTGCCCCGTGGCGGGAGCGACAGCTAGTTCAGATAAATGGAAATCTCCTCAAGTGGTGAGAATGCTGGATAATGTGCTTCAGGCTACCCAACTATCAACGTGATATTCTTTGCTTCATTTTTCGTCTTTAACTTGTGCACTGTAGTGGGATTGCTGACTGCTTGCCTTTTCTTTGTAGGAAGCTGACTCTATTTTACGCTCTATTCAAGACGTGCTTACCTCTTGAGAGCAAGCGAAAACAAGCATGACTTCTTGCTTCTCTTTAGCTAACCGTCCTGATACCTTTTCAGAAGAGAACATGGAGGCTCTAAGGTAATCCCTACTCGGATATGTTGCCTTCATGGACATGGATGTCCATCGAGCAAGTGCTTCTGGCTAGAAAGATAAGTTTAAGCAGTTGAGTGCCAAATTGGCTCGCGCGCTTGAGCTTCCTTCGCTCACTGTTTCGGCTGATTTAAGACTGGCATTGAAGATTACTCATTCAGAAATCAGCTCGTTGATGACCAGGAACACCGAATTGAAAGCTGAACAAGTTCAATATCTTCGTGCTTCCAATGAGAAGACATCTCTGTTTCAAGAACTTAAGAAGACTAAGGTCCATTTGAACGAACTTTCTTCTGAGGTGATGGTTGAAGATTCCTTGATGACAACGTTAGCTGCAGAGATGAAGGAACTTCAAGCCCGAATGGATGGCTGCAGGGCTAGGTTGGCTGCAAAGAAACGCGCTGCTGCTTAAGAGATTAAACAGCACAAGCCTTTTGCTTGAGCGTTACACTAAATTAGAGGTTGATGAGGATTATGTAAGCGCGATGTCCAATGCTTCCAACAAACAGGGCGATGAGTGGGGAGAACTTAGAGAAAAGATGCGCTCTATAGGGGCAAGTTGTAATTAGGACATTAATTATTGAGATTCTTTTGTAGGACGTTTTCGTCCTCTACTTTGTCCTTGTAATTTAATCGGCCAAAACTTGTTATGGCAGCCATTCTTATTAATGAATTGATCTTCTCTTCACCCGTGTGACAATTTTCTGTACAATACTCTGAGATAGCATAATTGACGTATTCCGTCATCGTCAATATGTCTTAATAACTAACCTCGTATCTCGTCCTTGTGCATTTTTTTAGCGCACTTTTATGTAGAGTAAGACTCTTGACTTTCTGGCATCTCTTCGGAATTTGTTTTCCTTCAAGTTTAGTTACTGCACATCTGGCTCTTCATATTCAGACCTCTATAAAACTGTGCATTTGTTACGTGTTCATCCTCATTTTCCAGCGAATTGCTCTCCTGCTATTCCCCATAATATCAAAATGATGGGTCTTCTGTATTTAGGAGATCAACTGTTTTCCTTTGTAATAACCCTATCTTTTTCTGAGTTTGCTATCTGTTGTTAATACGTCATTTGGTGTGGGAGGTATAGGAAATGTTATCGGGTCAATGAATGTCTTCTCAACGCCTTTTCCATTCATGGTTTCCAGTGGGAGATCTGGATGCAAAATAATGGCCTGTTGATGACGTTTTTTGGCCCCAATAGCTTGCTGTGAGTGATTCTCAACCTCTCGGCCTGTCATCTGTCATCTGCAACAATGCATTTAGGAAGACCGATTTTTCTCTTTTTGTTGCAGTTGACATAAAAAACGATTATTGCCTGCTTTCAGTTGTGGCTAATCGTATTTTGACTATTTTGTCTCTCTGAATTTTTAAGAGACGTTATGGAGAAACGTCTAGGAGTACGAGGAAGGCCAGACCATCTTTTCCTGTTGTAGTTTATAAGAGAAGAATAATAGTATGCTTTGAACTGTAGCTTATGTAATATTTTCGCTTATTTTTGTCTCTTTTGATTTGTAAGAAATATTTGATAATAAGAGATCTTATTCGAACGTATTTCACTCTTGTTTACTTGAACATAATCATCCGCTTTATTTTTATGGTGCGTGCCTATATTTGTTCATCTTCCCATATGGAAGGAACATACTTTTTAAGATACTTACCATTAATAAATCTAACATACTTAGTACCATCTAAATCCTCCAAATGGTAAGCTCCATTAGGCAATACACTTGTCACTCTATATGGTCATTCCCAATTGGGCGACTACTTACCATACCTTGGATCTTTACTATCCAAGGGGAGTATAGTCTTCCAGACTAAATCGCTCAGGCTAAAAGACTTGGCTACTACTTTTTGGTTGTAGGACTTAGCCATTTTTCATTTTTAGACCTGCAATCTATCCAGGACGTCCAACTTTAACTCGTCCAACTCTAGTAAATTCTGGACTAAAGTTTCTGTATATTCGTGATCACCTAAATCATTCTACCAACCTACTCTAATTGACTGCACATTAATTTCCATAGGTAGCATTGCTTCTTGCACATAAGTAAGCTGAAAAGGGGTTACTTTGGTACTTGACCGTGGCGACGTCCTATAAGTCCACAAAGCTTTATTCAAACATTCATGCCAATTTCTGACATTTTCATTTATCATCTTTCTTATGATATTTTTTAGAATCTTATTAGAAGATTCTGCATGCCCATTAAACTGAGCGTACTAAGGTGTGGACTTTACTAACTTAACTCCGAACTCGCCCAAGAACTCCTTCACTTGATCTACATTTAAGGAAGTCCTGTGGTCCATCATTAGAGTTTGGGGTATCTCAAATCTATAAATGATGTGATCACGAATGAAATCTGTAACACTCTTTTGCAAGATCTCTTTTAAGGGTATTGCTTCCTCCCATTTAGTGAAAAAATCCGTTGCAACTATTATAAACGTATGTTGCTTGGACTATGGGAGATAAATCTTCCCTATCAAGTCTATCGCCCAACCTCTGAACGGTCAGGCTTAACGATGGGTGTCATTTCTCTTATTGGCGCTCTTTGTATTGGGCCATGCTTTTGGCATGCTAAACAACTCCTTGCATACTGAACACATGATTCTCCCATTTTAGGCCAAAAATATCCATTCCTAATGATCAACATTCACAAGCTGTAAATAGGCCCTCAGTTTCGTACATGTGAAATACAAAGCCAAACATAATTTTTCAATGGCAGAATAATTACATTCACATTTTGTCAACTATCTACTCAAGTAATAAATTGCTCTCTCCTCACCAAACTGGTCTTCCTGCGCGACCATTCCGGCTATTGATTCTTGTTCCGCCGTTACGTACACTTTCATTGACCGTCCTTGAGTAGGTGATACCAACACTGGAGGACTTGACAAATATGACTTCAGGCTATCAAAAGCCTTTTGATATTCTTCTTTTCAGATGAATTCGTCCTTTTTTTCAGCTTTAAGAGAGGTGAAAAACTTTTGTTCGCCCTGCGCAGTTAGAAATAAAACTTCTTAAGAAATTTATTTGGCCTAAAAACCTTTGCAGTTCTTTTTTGTTACTGAGTGGTTTAGCCTCTAAAATGGTCTTTGCTTTGTTTTTGTCGAGTTCGATCCCTCTTTTGTGTACTAAAAATCCGAGGAAATTTCCTGCACTAACCCCCGAATGCACATTTTAAAGTATTCAATCTCAATTTGTGTTGCCTCATTCGCTCAAATGAGCGTCTTAGTTGTTCAAAATGGTCTTCCTCTTTAACAAATTTGACCACCATATCATCTACGTATACTTTGACAAATTGGCATATTATATCATGAGAAATCAAGTTCATGGTTCTTTGGTAAGTTGCCCCTGGATTCTTTAGGCCAAAGGACATAACTACCCATTCGAAATATCCTAAAGATCAGGACATCTAAAGGCAGTTTTATGTACATCTTCCTCAGCTATGTAGATTTGGTTATAGCCTAAGTACCCATCCATAAATGAATACATAACGTGCCCGACAGTTGAATCTACTAAAGAATCTATTGTAGGCATTGGATATTCATCTTTGGGCGTTGCTAAGTTTATGTTCCTGAAGTCTATACACACCCTGATCTTGCCATTCTTTTTTAACACATGCACGATATTAGACAACCATTCAACGTACCTGATCGTTCTAATGAAACCTGCTTTTAACAATCGTTCTATTTATTTCTTTACTTCTGGCAACATATTAAGGGCGAAACGCTTAGGAGGTTGTTTATGAGGTTTAAAGATTGGCTTAGTTGGTAACCTATGCTCAACTAAATTTCTGTCTAAACCAGGCATGTGTTCATATTCCCAAGCAAAGCAATCTCTATATTCTTTTAATAAAGCTATTAACTTGGTACTTACATCTTGATCGAGCATCTGGGTGATGAATGTTGGACGGTCTTCTTATTCGTCGTCAATGTTCACCTTTACCAAATGATCTTGTGCTTGAGCATGCACAGACTTTGCAACTCCAATCGTCTCCTCGTCCACACTATTTGAAGATGGTTCTTCCTCCAAACAATCCACCTTTTTGACTTCTCGGCCAATGTTTTGCTCCAACTCAAACACGACTATTTTATTTCTTAGTGTCTTCATTGCCGTTTCCTCTTTTGTTATTTCCTTACACTCTTTATTAAAAGCCATCAATTTGGCTTTGAATGCCTGAATATCGACCAGTCATTTTGCCAATGATAATTCATTCGACTTTTTTAGTTATCTTTTTGCCAATTACTGGCTCCTCAAGGGCCACTATATTTGGCATCATTTGACTGAAGATTTCAGTAAGTGCATCTACTGAGAATGGTTCTTCGCTCTGTGTGACAATCTAGTCTCCTCTCCGTCTTGAACTACTCTGACAGGTCCATAATTTCCTTCGTACATGAACCTTTCCGCTGAATTTGCTTCTGCAACAAAAGGTCTATGATCCACTTGTATTACTCGTGCTTCACCTTTATCATTCTAGAAAACCAAACATTGATGGAGCGATGAAGGTATGCACCGACTTCCATGAATCCAGTCTCTTCCTAGCAACACATTGTAACTGGTTGGGCCATCAATTACAAAGAAGACTGTGGTCCTAGTAGTTGTTCCCACAATTATATCTTACGGCATAACCCCTTTAGCCGAAGTTGCTCCCTCGTTGAAGCTGATAAGAATGACCTCTATTGGGATCATATCGCTGTCTGTCTTTGCAAATTTCTTCATCATTCTGGACATAATAGTATTGATGGCTGCCCCATTATCAATGAACATTTTCTCTATTGGTACACCATTTACCAAGGCTTTCACGTACAGTGGCCTCAAATGCTTCGTCAACTTCATAGTTGGTCCCTTGAAGATAACTTTCTCAACTGCACATATCTCTACGTCATGTTTATCATTTCCTGCTTCATTTTCGTGTAACAGGTCTACGTACAATACCTCGTCTTGATTTTTTGTTTTGTTGGCACTTTCGCTACCCTTTTCCGACGTTTCAACTTCAGTTACCCAGCCAGTATGAGGGGGTAGTATTCTTGGAGGTGGCCCATATTTTTGCGCACGGGGTACTCTTATCCTTCTTTTTGGCATTCCATATAGTACATAGAAATCAAAGGAACGTTCAGATGGTTCGCCCAGAAGATCCACCTCGCGAATGCCTTTTTGATGCAGCTACTTTAACAATGTGTTGCGTGATACCCTTTTTTTTCTTCTTTCTGCTTCCAGGTCTCCATACTTGTCATGATATTATCCCCATCTTCGCTATGTGTTGGCCGAGATGTTTGACCCTCTTCGTATTCCAGTATGCATGCTTCTTCCTCATTTGTTTTCCTTTCCTCTTCTTCATTCCGCTTGCTTTTGAACTCGTTAGCTAATAAATAATTGTTAGCCACAACAAGAGATAAGGTACCAAACTGGATAGTGAGGGTTTGGCATGGATCTTTTTCATCTTTGGGATTCTCTATTCGTTCAAATTTTGACCTTCCAGAGGAGCTTTTCGACAGCCCTTTTATTGAATCACCTATGCTAGCCTCTTTATCACCCTTCAAAGTATTTTGGTTAACTACCTTAAACACTTTAGGCCCTTTAGGTCATAACGGTCCCTGCTGCTGCCTCATCATTCGTCCATAGTTACGTTGGAAATGCCTTTGCTGGGTCCTGGTCATCTCGTTAAAGGGCACCACTTTTCCTGCATTGTACTGGAAGAAATGCCATACATTTGGTTAGCGGGGATGCGGCCTGAATGTTCTCTCGCTGTTTATCAGCATGAATTGCCTTTCACTATTTATTGCCTCTCAAAGGGCCGTTCCCTATAAAATGGTGAATCCCGTCCCTCGCCAAGTTGGACATTTGGGGTAACATTGGAGCGGTGGAGGTACAGCTGTCTTCTTGATGCATTCACATTCTCCTTCACTTCCTTATTGTATCTGGCGCGTAGCACACCTCCATCCTTCCTGGATTCATTTCTTGTGATTCGATCAAAGATACTAGAATGAGTTCTATAACCTTCTTTTTCTCAGCCGTCTATGACTAACTTGAATTTAGGTAACCTACCTTGGATGCCAGATGCCACCATATTCACTCGTAGTGGCTGTGGGAAAGGATTTTCATCCACTGCCATGTTCTTCTTAACTTCGAACATAATTCGTCCTGATTCAATGGCATTCTGTAATACATGACGAAAAATCAAACAATTATTAGTCATGTGTGACCAAGCGTTATTCTATTTGTAATATTTTTTACCCTTGATCTGTTCAAGGTCTGACAATTTATGTTTATCGCTCAGCTTGATTTGCTTATCCTTATATAGTTTGTCAAATATAAGGTCATCCTTGGTCACATCAAATGAGAATACCCTAGCCTTTTTTGTTTTCATCTTTTATATGCTCATTCTTTTCTATCATTTTAGATTTGGCCACTACATGACAAGCATATGCTTCTCCTTTAACCAATTCGGCCAAACATACCTCAGCTTGATCGTCCCGTTCATTATCCACCATATAAACATCAAAATTTGGGTCTTTATAATAAGTCCTTTTGCTAGAGTTTCTCATCTGTTTTTCTTCTCTCACCAGGTGTTCATATCTAATTATGTTAGCGCTTAACTGGAATAAGTCAGAAAATTCTCTATCTTGGAATTTCTTTTTCAAATCAAAACTTAAACAGCTTTGAGCGATTCTAACGAATTTTTTTAGGCAAAGGCAGGAAACACTTATTCCTGGCTATTTTAAACCTTTGGAGGAAGTTTTCTACCCATTCATTTGGCAATTGACGTAAGTTCGCCAAATCAGCCAAGATAACTTCAGATTTAATTTTGTAAAATTGGGCGTGGAACAACTGTTCTAATTGTTGTCATGTTTGGATGGAGTTTGCTGGCAAATTAATGAACCACGAAAAAGCTACCCCTATTAGTGAACTTGTGAATAGTCTCATCTTATGGTAGTCAATTACCTTGCCACACTGTAATGTGAACCGCTATACATGTTCTAAAGTAGAAACTTCTTCCGTACCAGTAAATAATGAGAATTCTGGCACTTTATACCCTCTAGGCCACGGATACGCTTGGTCTACCCAATCAAGATATGGGTTAGTATAAGTCGGCTTGGTAAAAGGTCGCATCCCAAAAGCCATTTGATCTTGTACTATTTCTGCAATTTGATTTATCAACATAACGTTGGGGTCATATGGGACTCCTACAGGTTGATTCATTGGTGGGATTGCCTGAGGTATGATATTTGGTAGTTGGTTTGTGGCAGGAATACCGATACCTAAACCATTATTAGTGTTAATCCATCATTACCCAGCATAGCGTTCTGTCCATTGATTTTGGGTTACCCCCCGAATTTGGCGTTCCATTGTCGACATTTAAATTAGCCATTCAACTACCTCACTGGTTTGAAGTAGAGGGTCCAAAGGGTGGTTCTGCTACTTGATTTGGACTTAGGTTTGGGGAATTATACCCTACAACTGTCCTATACTGAAAGTGACTCCCTATGTTCGGCATAATTGGTTGACACATTTGGCCTACTAATTTATTCATGACTTCATTCAAATTGTTTAACTGTTTGGCCATGTTATCATAATGTGCACTTCCACTTTGCATAAACCTTTCCATGTTATGAACATTTCATAAGTTTACCTACTCAATGACGTCTTGGGTGAGTTCATTTAACAACGCGCGCATGGTCTTAGGACTCATTTCCGTCATTGGTTCGTAACGACTTTGACTTTGTCCATCTGTTCCTGAAGAGTTCTGCTGCTCCTCATATCTCTCAATTACAGACTGGACCAGTCCCTGGCTTGCTAGCTCTTTATCAGAGTTTCTATGAGGCATATTGCTTTCACTTTTGTATCTTCAACACCAAAGGTCCCACTGGGCATGCCAAATTGTTTCGCGCGGAAAGTCGGGCCTCGCTAACAATTAAAGAAAAACTCAGATGATTGTGTAAGGAACAGACCTCTTGAGACAAAGTCCCAAAAAATGGGTGTTTTATTGAAAATTCACAATGGATGAGAAAACAAAATGCCTTCAAGGGGTGCAAACACACAGAACGATTGAAGGTTAAATGCGATGAAAATAAAGATAATAAAAATTACATAATCTTTGTTCGAGAGTGTTTAATTTCGGGTCCTTTCTTCTATGCTTTCTCTTCTCTTTTATACTTCTTGGACAGCTGTTGTAGAACCGTCTGAAACTACTGGTCACCCTGTAACTATCCACGTTCTTCATCATGTCTGACTTATCATGGAACTTATGTTTCTAACTGTCGTCATTACCTCCACTATCAGACTGCTAATACCTGGTGTTTCCTCGATCGTGGGGCATGATGAGATTGCCCTTTAACTGCTTGGGTAACCGTTGCTTGAAATAGCACTATGTCCGAATTCTGGGCGTTCCGTAAGCTTGGTCGATAATAACGTTGTCGCCCTGAGTATTTAAATAATACTCACCTAGAGCTTGGGAGTCCTATAAACTTGGGCGATGATGGGTCTTCATTGCACAACTCTGTCTTGGGCTTTTTTCCATAGTTTTTCTTAGGTTTATCTTTCAAATCTCCTATTTAGGGCTTCACCTCTTGGGCCTTCAAATCTCCAAGGGGTGCAAACACACAGAACGATTGAAGGTTAAATGTGATGAAAATAAAGATAATAAAAATTACATAATCTCTGTTCGAGAGTGTTTGATTTCAGATCCTTTCTTCTATGCTTTCTCTTCTCTTTTATACTTCTTGGACAGCTGTTGTAGAACCGTCTGAAACTACTGGTTGTCCTGTAACTATCCACGTTCTTCATCATGTCTGACTTATCATGGAGCTTCTGTTTTTAATTGTCGTCATTACCTCCACTATCAGACTGCAAATACCTGGTGCTTCCTCAGTTGTGGGGTATGATGAGATTGCCCTTTAACTGCTTGGGTAACCGTTGCTTGAAATAGCACTATGTCCGAATTTTGGGCGTTCCGTAAGCTTGGCTGATAATAACGTTGTTGCCTTGAGTATTTAAATAATACTCGCCTAGAGTTTGGGAGTCCTATAGATTTGGGCGATGATGGGTCTTCATTGCACAACTCTGTCTTGGGCCTTTTTCCATAGTTTTTCTTATGCCTATCTTTCAAATCTCCTATTTGGGGCTTCACCTCTTGGGCCTTCAAATCTCCAAGGGGCGCAAATACACAGAACGATTGAAAGTTAAATGCGATGAAAATAAAGATAATAAAAATTACATAGTCTATGTTCGAGAGTGTTTGATTTCGGGTCCTTTCTTCTATACTTTCTCTTCTCTTTTATACTTCTTGGACATCTGTTATAGAACCGTTTGAAACTACTGGTCGTCCTGTAACTATTCACGTTCTTCATCATGTGTGACTTATCATGGAACTTCTGTTTCTAACTGTCGTCATTACCTCCACTATCAGACTGCTAATACCCAGTGCTTCCTCGGTCGTGGGGCATGATGAGATTGCACTTTAACTGCTTGGGTAACCGTTGCTTGAAATAGCACTATGTCCGAATTCTGGGCTTTTCGTAAGCTTGACCGATAATAACGTTGTCGCCCTGAGTATTTAAATAATACTCACCTAGAGCTTGGGCGTCCTATAGACTTGGGCGATGATGGGTCTTCATTGCACAACTCTGTCTTATGCCTTTTTCCATAGTTTTTCTTAGGTCTATCTTTCAAATTTCCTATTTGGGGCTTCACCTCTTGGGCCATTTAAGTGGGCCACATTTTTATGCGTCAACAGAAAACTACAGTGCTTCCAAAGTATAAATTGTCTTAGTTATGGTTATGGTGAGGCCAACCTGGAGATTTGAGAATCTTATGTTAAACTTTACAGGGTTCTTTTTTTAAACGATTTTGCTAGTGGTACATCATCATGTATATAGGGATGTACATCCCCCTCACATGGGGGTGAGACCTGCTTGAATAAAAAAAATATTTTATACAAGTGGGTTCCACCCCCATGTGAGGGGGGTGTACACCCTTATGCACATTTTTTTATGTACGAGTATAATTATTCTTTTTAAAATGGTTAGAAAAAAACGGATTAACAATAAAAATATGAGGAAATTACACCAAGTGTCATTTTGCTACAATGTAATTACCAAAATGTCACATTTTTAAATCAGTTGCAAGAATGTCAAAATTAGACAATTTTACCCCTCTACATAAATTCAATACCTAACATGTCCACCATTAATTGAGATTTGACTCCATATTAAATTTGTACTATTTGTCATCTCCAAAACGTCAAAACAAGGAAGAAAAAAGGGGGGAAAATAATTGTCATTTGCAAAACACAAACAACCCTAAGTTTTTCATTTGGGAGTCCGACCGTCTACCTACCACCGGCCAAAGTAAGAAAGTTCGACCCACGCCGAAAGAACTCCACCGCCCAACGAAGGAGAAACCCACCGTGAACCACCCACCACCGACGAAATCAACAGAAAGTGTTATCCACGTCGAAAAGAGAACTTGACCGCCCACCAAAGGAGAAACCGACTCTCAAGGGGAGCACTCAATGAACTCGCCGGAAAAGTTTGCTTCTGTAAGTCAATGCTTCGATTTAATTTCCCTAACTTTCTGAAATTTTGTGATATGTATTTTTTCATTTGCATTTGGGTTTGTTGTGAAATAATGGCTTCGGTAAGTTTGTGTAATTTTTTGAATATTTGGTTCTCTCTATATCGATTTATGAATTTGGGGTTTTTGAATTTTTGGGGAAAAATGGTTGTGGAGGAAATGAGAGGAAAAAGTGGGTGTGAGAACGGAAACGATGACAATTTCCCAATGGTATGCGTGTTTTTGCGGTTTATGATGGTCCAACTTTCTTGAGGGTATTGGAAACTCTACTTAACTAATATTTTTGTCCTCTATGAGAATCTTTCAACTGTGTGGATAAAAAATAAGAGACTAACAAATGATGTTGGATCTCACCCTGAGTGCTTGTACTTAGATTGATTATGGTCTAAAGCATTATTACTTTTCCCCATAATTTCATATAGGGGTGCAACATTGTAGTTTTTGCTGGTTTGTATATGTAATTCCCTTTAATTGATTCTTGTCGACATATGAGGGATTTTTGAATGTAAATGCCACCTACCATGTTGGTATGTGGCACGACTTCGTGTGCAGTGATTTACCTCGCAAATTATCTACATATTGGTGAAATGTGAACATGTGTTCTGTCGTTCCCGACAATTAGCTGCGTTCGACGAGTAAAACAGGGATAGGCGAACTGCCGTTCCCGACAGTTAGTCTAAAAAATCCCAACAGTTGAGTAAATTTGGTACAAGTAAACCGTCGATCCCGACAGTTAGACCAGCAATAATGTGAAGCACATTATGTTCCATTTATTGTTAAATCTTCGTGACATGTCCTTGTACAACTTGTTCATGTTGCATTGGGTAGTAGTTACACGTCGTTATATGGTTGACGTACATATGTTGATTGCTATTTGTTTGCATCCGTCTTTCCCATCGCATACATTGATGACGTGTGATTAGCTGACGTTTTCGCCTTCTTATTCATTGCAGAGTCTATGGAGTTCGAACTCTTAGTTTCGAAAGACGCAAGGTTGCGTGCACGCATATCCCAGTGAAGTAACCTCAAGTACATGCAACGGGTGTTGGAGCACTTTGACAAATGACAATGTCACGACTTCCACGAGTCCTCCCTTGGCTTCTTGACCGAAATTTCAAATGTCCAATTCTCTGCCCAGCTTATCCAACAACTTGTCTTCGAGGCATCCGAACAGACAAGGAGCACGAATTGTGGTTCAATATGCAAGGACACTATTGTCGGTTTGGACTGCAAGAGTATGCAGTGGTTACCAGCCTATGTTGCGGTGTCCCACCTGATGACGATCTGTTTCATCGAGTCCTAGAAAAAACGAGACTAAAGGATAAGTATTTTAGATCTTTGGACAAGATTTCCTGTGCCCAGATCGAGAAGACATTAGTTCGATCGTCGACCCCACGGGCTGATCGATACAAGCTGGGGCTTGCACTCATAGTAGAAGGAGTCTTCAATGCTCCGACAATAATGTGGGTATCGAGTTCGCGACACTTTCGATACTCTCGTCTCATCAAGGGATTCCGAGGCAGATATGCTAGGAAATTTCACTATGCCAAGAGGAAGCGCGAGAAGGAGATCAGTTACACAGTTCACGACTTTCCTATAGCCATGTAGGTAACAATGTCTTTTATTTCAATTTCAACTGAAGTTCTTATTAACATGAAAGTATATTGGGTAATTGACGCAACACTATTTCACTATGTTTAACCCATCTACGATAGATATGGGCCTTTGAGGCTATTCTTAAAATTGGTCAACATTTTGGTCAGCGACTTGGTGAGCGATCCTCATGTATTCTGAGCTGGACAGCCATGAAACAGTCGCAACATCACACATACGATGCCTTCTTCAAGAAAGTGCAGGTAACCTTTCGTCTCCTGAGTTGTGCAAAATTTTGTTGACATTCATTCCAAATATGCCATATTTGTTCATTCCCCGGAACAAAGTGTTGCATCATCCGCTACGTCCGACTGAGCTAGAGCGAAACCAACACTACATGTCAACTCTCGTGCCTGTTTTGGATGACATTGCAAATACTGTGGTCGATGCACAGTTTGATGCCAATGCCGATGTCGATGGAGGAGATGGGCATGGTTCGAGTAAACATGAAGATGGTGGGGATGATGGTAGTGGAGGGTCGGATGATATTGCTTCTGGTACGGGTGATCATGCTGTGCAGTCTACCGAAGAAAATGACGATTCTAGCTTGGACAACGTCAGGGACGGCGGCGAAGGAGAGAGCCATGCTGATCGTGCACAGGAAGGGATGATGGGTATACAAATGGGACGTGGGTTGACAAGATCGGACGTCGAGGACATGTTGGATCAAAGAGATGCGACTCCGAACCGTGAAACTTGAAATATTCGAGCACGTTACGGATGAATACGCTAGACTTCGGGATTTCATATCGACGGTAGTGGCACCTGCCGTTTCCACCACATCTGCAGTTTCGACTGACTTGCAAAACGATGTCCATGCACATTCTCCCCAACCATATGGAGGTACTTTTCCGAATTTTCTTCTAACTTCTATTACGGATCTCGTTATTTGTAATACGACAGGCCGAAATATCCCGCATTTACTCGTCTTACTATAACAATATGCAGGTCACGAAAATGACTTTGGCCTTGACATGGATCAGATGCTGAAAGAACACGATTTCGCGTTGGGTGGCAGAGAACCCGAATTGAATGGTATGCTTTACGATGTTAATGCACGTAATAACAATATTGTATAGTTTCTCATAATTGACCTTGGAGATAATCAATATTTTAATTGTACCACATAATAACAATATTGTAGCAGTTTGAGGGCAGCCGATGACGAGGAGGT
The DNA here is from genome assembly GCA_019097785.1 of Fraxinus excelsior. Classification (NCBI taxonomy): domain Eukaryota; kingdom Viridiplantae; phylum Streptophyta; class Magnoliopsida; order Lamiales; family Oleaceae; genus Fraxinus; species Fraxinus excelsior. Next base: position 11,210,044 of record CM032630.1, read on the forward strand.
TGAGCCGTTTAGGGGATTGGGATTCTAAATGTTGAGGGGATTCTGGATTGGGAGTGTATTTTGTCAGTTGAAATTGTGGCTTTTAGGGTATTCGATTTACTAGTCGTTTTGTTTGAAATTGGGGCTTTGTAGGGGATTGTGCTTCTAAATGTTTGGGGATTGTGCTTCAATCTTCAATGTGCGTGTGTTTTGAATTTAGTCAAGAAATGGAATCTGAAATCATTCTATGATGCAACTCCGTTACTGTGAAAAGTTTCTTTTATTGGAGTAAATTTTTTTGTGACTTGTACAATTGATTTACCTATAATTGTTTTTTCATCTCCAATTTCTTTCTTTCAGTAAAGTACATTGTCGATTCTATCCTTCAGATTACTACTTGTGGTTATCTGTGATCAATTGGTATGTGTTTGGAAAATATTATTAGTTTCTGTTGCCTTTTGTGTTCAATTTGAATCCATGTGCTTGTGGTTAGAGGTTTTTTTTATTCGGAATCTGCTAGAGTAGCAAAGCAACTACAGATGATGATGGCTTTTAACTGTCTGTTGTAGCAAAGAATCTGTCCATTTGGGTCTAGACAACATCTGGTCGCTACTCTGTATCCTTCCTTGCATTCTAGTTGAAAAATTAGAAGTTATAATTGCTTTTAGTAGTCTGTTTTAATTTCCACTATTTATCTGTAGGTCATTACTTTTAGTAGTTTTAATTCCCCTGGGTACGATGCCAAGTTTCTGAGCCCTATCTCAATTGGTCAATCCACTGAACGAATTGTGCAATGTGTTGTTTACATCTTATTGTCAGTTTATGTTTTCAGGTTTCCACAATCTAGCATAAGACTCTTCATATATAATGATAAATTAAATTCCAGTTTGACGAGATCTACTTTTTTACGTTTCATTTCTTTTGTTCATTTCACCGACCTGTGTTACCTTCTATGGAGATTATTGTAAAGTATTTTTTCATTGTTCTGTAGTGGTAGGAGCGCCAATTGTAATAGGAACGAGTGGCCATGTCGAAACAGACCAAGATCTGCATGACAATCAGAGCGACGCCGCGAGAACTGCTTTAGGCGACATGGAGGCTAGGACCGCTTCAGGAGCGGAGGAGGCGGAAGGTAACTTCTTCTACCCGATACTTCCGCCTATTGAAATTAGTCCAAGAGCTTCTCATGTATAAAATATGGCATTTAGATATTTCATGTAGATAGTTCCACATTCAAAATTTGTCTATTGTTTATGTTCCGTAGGTGGCCCGAAATCTGACCCAGTGCAGCCTATATCGGCACCTATTCGCAAGCGGCATTCCACTCGCCTTCGAATGCCAGCAGCATCGACAAGGACTCCGTACACTAGGAGTAAGAGGCAAACACGGAAGAAGTAGTTGAGCTACATTTTGTTCGTTTCAGTTCTTTTGTTCCGGTGCTTATCAAGGGCAAATATTTTTGTAAACGTCTACGTAATGTGACCCCGACAGACAAGGTTTCATGAACGTTTCATTTCGTTTCATTCTCGCCGAGTCCGCGTGGAAATTGTTTTGTACTGTTTAGCCTGGTTCATGGCATAATAAATGTTGTTTAAGTAAATTGGAAAATTTTGTAATGTTCATGGCATAAGAATTGTTTCAAACATTTATGGCAAATAATGCATTATCAGTACATTGATGTAGTACAAGTAGTACTTTTTCTTGCATCGATTACTTTAAGAAATAGTTAGGTGACTATATATTGTTCGAAGTGCGAGTCATATAGGATATGGCAACCCTTAATTACGGCAATGGCAATTCAATCGTCTACTATGAAAATATTGGCATTGAGAATCATAATTTCTTACGTATGAATATAAAAAATGCAACAGATACGAAGTAATTTGTATTTAAAAAGCTTATTTACAGTTGACAAATGCTATGGTAATTAAATATGAAGTAATTTGTAATTAAAAAGGTCAGTAGACATGAAGATTTTTGGCGTCTCATCAAGGTTTCCCTTTCCTGTCTAATTTAAGTTTGACATTGACTAGGTGGTTGGCAAGTCTGCATCATAAATGTTGAAATCACCCAGCTCATTATATATAGCAGGTCCACTACTCATACAAGTAACACTTGAAAAACCTACATGTTAGTGCAATAGACATTTATCAGATTCTTACCTTCGTGATTATTCAAACACATGGCTTCATCCACCGCAAGCAACGACACTGAGTTTTTTAACAATTCGACGCCGATGCCCAGCTCATCTATGGACGTCCTCATCGTAATTTCGTCGGATGATGAGGATGACGTCCCTTTACGTGGTTGGAGAGTCACTTCCCCTGTTCTGTTTCCCGACCTCGACGCACTCACCAGCGAAGAATCGCAATCACCAAACAATGTGCTCCGCAATGTGGTCGACGACTCTGATGATGACAGCGATGATGTATGCGTGGCCCCCATCGGAGTAGCTCCTGAAATAATTATCATATCGTCCGATGACTCTGATGATGACAGTGCTGCTGATGCCGGATCCGTGTGCAATTAATATTGGACTGATGTTGGGATACTATCACGTAACTAAATAATCTATCGTGTATATAAATTTTTATGTGGGATAAACGTGGACTCTAACTTGGAAGGATATGACGCAGCACTTAGTTGTGCTACGCTGTGTTAGAAAGACATCGTAAATGCGTGGCCTCGAATTTTGTACATTTTGGTTGAGGAGCCCTTATTGACGTTAATATGATGTTCATCCAAGTATTTTGCGCATATGTAATCATGGTTATTAATGAAATTCACGGGCAACAATGTCTATTTTGCAATGTGTGTGTCCATTTCAATTGTTGTATTGTTTGAACTGTCGAGAAACAGAGAATATATGTCGGGATCGACAGATGAACTGTCGGGGTGTGACAGACAGAACAAGATCAATACATGTGTTAGTTTCAAAGTACAGTAAGAGACAAAATATGGTAATGACATACAGTTGATGGCCAGTAGTACTTTAAGTTATAAAACTCCCTAATTACATATGGGAGGTGGCCAGTACATTAACATACAAACCAATTGAAATATAGACTGCAATGTTAACTAGGTACATGCACGATGGTGTTCGTGCATGTGGCTCGGTTATGACCAAATCTGCCACACCGAGTGCAGTGTTGTGTTCGTGGCCTAGAAGTGGTGGACTCGTGTCTGGATCTCTTACGACGTGTGAGGGGTCTACCGGCGGACGACGTACCAATGGTGGCAAAATATTAGTACCTGTAATGTCGTTCGGAACATCCCAATTATCTTCCCGCGGGATGGGATATATAGCTTCACTGTAAGCACCCCTTCAGTAGTCTGCTGTGTAGTAAGGAAAACATAAATCGTACAAGGACGAACCTCTTAGGCAAGCTGCACGGGTTGCATGAACACATGACATACGATTTAGTTGAAATTCACGACATGTGCATGTGGTCTCAGAAAAATCTACTGTGTCCGTGTCGTTGGATATTTCGACCTGTGTTAAGTTCGTTGTTAAGGAATGAGCTCGAAGTCGAGAACCAGCGTCAAACGTTGCCCATAACTCGCTCTCCATGTTCGATGATAACACGGTACTGCATGAGTTTGAAGTCGTTCGACGTTCGTAAAATCACTTCTGCATTGTGCTCCGAATGTGTTCAACCAAACTTGTGATCGGTAACGAACGGGCATGTCTCAACATTGCGTTCAGGGATTCCACATTGTTGTTTGTCATAATATTATACTTGTGCCCAACGAATAGTGCTCTGGACCAAAAAGAAAAACATGCTCGCTCCAAGTACTCGTACGATCTCCCACTTATCCTACGAATCTGTCCCATTAGTCGTTTGAATTCTTCCACCCGATACGGTTGTCGCCGTGCGTTTGAATAGAAAAACTGAACTAGCATTACTGTACCTCTGTATTAAGTTCTTTTCCATATGCCACATATTTTCCTATCCGACACAAAAATAAGTTCATCATAATCGCCTATAAGATCTCTCAAGTTGGACAGAAACCATGACCACGATTTATTTGTTTCGGCATCTACGATCTCCCATGCTAAAGGGTAGATCTGTTTGTTAGCATCTTGGGTAGTTGCCAGTAGAAGTGTACCTTTGTATGGACCTTTCAAGTGATTGCCGTCTACACAAATTACGAGCCTCAAGAATTGCAAGTAACCACGAATGCTTGCACCAAATGCTAGGAAGAAATAAGTAAACCTCCAATGACGTGACAGTACGAAGCAAGTTGATGAAAACTATCCCCCGATTCACCATGCAGCTTGAGTAAAGCAGCCATCTGCCTCCTACGTGCTTTGCTGTAACTAATTTTTACTCCAAACTCATGTTCCATATCGCGTAAAATAGCAGTAGGATCGTACTTGTGGTTTGGAGCGTCAAGTTTTCCCAATATCAGTTCGGCAATTACAGAACTAGTGGCATGACGGTGTGCGTTACGACGCACGTCTATGGAACATGTGTGCTGATTGTTGAATTTACGGATCATAAAGAGTGTAGACTTCTTCACAGCCGAGGCACGTAGCATCCACTTGCAATTACTGTCGGCGCATTTCATAGTTAACATCTTCATGCTTGACCTGCTCACCCAGAATTCAAACTTCTCTTGCAATGCGAGTACGCGAATCTTCAAGTACAATTCATTCTTACTGAAGAATATTTCCCGTTCGGCAAGGTCCGATGTATTAACAGGTGTAATCCGTTCATCAATATTAGCGGTATCGTTAGCATTTAACGGGTTGTCCAAGTTCTCATCTAAGGGTACAACCCAAATATCAGATAACGGCGCTTCGGGTGCAATTTCTGTTGAGATATTCCTCATTTTGTACGTTTTGATGAACATCCCCGACAACAATCATACGATCCAGCCAATTTGTATCTGTTGCCATGCCAAGAATTGGGGGCTCGACTTCTAAAACAGTAACGCATATTGCAGTTTCCTTATGAACCGATATGTACCAACTCAGGTCTTTGTCATCGCGTATTTCAGCCGGAGGTACATTCACATTGGGGACTCTGAACTTAAATTCAATTTCACTACTGGGATCAACAATACCAAGTTTTTCCTTCAACCGTAAAGCAACTCCGGCTACCGTAATATTTGTCGGCACCAAAATGGAAGTTGTTTTTCCCCTCTCCACTTCCATTCGTCGTCCACATTTGCGAAATTTCCCCCGTACGAGACTATGAATCTCAAATCATCACTCATACCTGAAATGTTGGGATTGCAACGTAAGAAGTCGGCACAATCAAATTATCAACATTGAATACCATCAAATGAGGAAAACATCTAAGCAAGTCTTAACAGTTCTCTAGTGTCGGGTCCCGACAGTTAAACAGTTGAATTCAACAGTTTGTTAAACTGTCGAATTATTAACTGTCGGGACCCGACGGTTTGAAACACTATATTCGACCATTTCAGTACGAACTGTCGGGGTGGTTTTCGAACAGTGATTTCAGACATTTTTAAGACATTATTATAGAACATTAATGATGATAATCAATTCACATTCAACATGATAATCTATTTTGGGAAAAAAAAGGTCAACGATTCATTAAATATGGAATCAATCACATTTAATGAACTATTACACATATCTTTACCGCCAAAATAAAATTCAAAAATCGAAGAAATCAATGAGTAATAATTTGGAATTTATTATCACCATGTTGTATTAAACATTTACGAAATAATGAGCTAAGAGATGAAATAATAGCTAACCTCTCGAAATAGATGATCAATTAAATATGTGTTCTTGATGAAGGAATAAATGAAGAAGATGAAGTTCTTTGAAGAAAATGTGTTCATGGAAGTCTATTTAGGACTTAGAGTTTGTTTATGTTAGGATTTGAATTTCTTTTCTTTATTTTATGGAAGAAAATACATGTTATTGAATATAATATACATATATACAATGAATAAAATAATAAAAATTTAATCATCAAATCAAACCATTAATGGCATTCCAATCAAGCATTAATTGCTCTTACAAAGGTGACCCAAGGGTAATTTGGACATTTCAAGTAAAAAAAGTGACATTTTTGAACAAATTGAGTGCACATACAAATTTTTTGTGTATTTTCAAATTTAGTGACATTTGTGAAAATCTCCCTAAAAATATTCAAAGTTAAACATTTAAATAGTTCAGGGTAGATGTGATTTGTTTTTGAAAGTTGCAGTACTCGTGTTCAGATTGTCAGAAGTTTTTGAGACTTGTTTAAGGGCCACTTAAAAAATCCAAATAATTATGACTTCGGCGAAAATATTGCTGAATGATGAAATGGATTGCTTAAATAAATTATAGGTTTTGGATTTGGGGATGGAATCAGGGTGTGATTGATTTACTTTCTTTTTTTTTCATGAAAAATGTATTTTTTTTCATCAAGTTCTTACATTTGGAGTATATGATAGAATTTTTTTTCCATAAAATATATTTTTCAAAAAGAAATTCTTCCAATAATTTCGAGCTTAATTCACGTGACCATACTTTACTTTTAAAAAAAATGGGAAAATGAGTGGTTTTTATCTCGTAGGTAATTCACCAACTCTTCCTCTCATTTGACATCTCTTTCTCATCTACTCATCAATAAAAAAATGGACAAGTATAAACATTTTTTTAGTTTGAAAATTAAATCAAATCAAACACATTTAATTAATAGTTTTCATATAAATAAATTCAAGGCAATTCAATTGTCTAGAATTTACTCCCTCGTCCCAATTATATAGGCATGTTTCATTTTTCACACGGATTAAAAAAACTTCTTTAATTTCATTGGAAAATTAATTTTTGCTAAGATCTTTCCTAATTTACCTCTATTTAATTTTCAATATGTAAAACTAAATTATTGTTGGAAAGAATTTGAAGAAAATGAAGAAATGAGAGTTGTTCCATGTTTTCAAGAAGTGAGAAATGTGTGTATTTGAATGATTTCAAAAAGTTGGCTCATTAAGTGAGAAAACTTTAATAAAGATATATTGGTAAAGGAATACAACAAAATATTTTACATTAGAAAATATGCCTATATATTTGGGATAAGAGAAAAATGAAACTCAGTCTATATAATTGGGATAGATGGAGTATTTTCTTTCCATGTAAGTTCAATGTTTGCATTCGCACACACCCTTAGAGCATATGTTTTGTGTAAAAAAATGGGGAAATGTGCTACGATTGATGGTTTTGGAAATTGGAGTGGAGTGATTGTTGGTGAAATTTGAAATACACAACTTACAGTACCCCTAAAATTAAGGATTTTTTGAAAAATCATATGAAAGGTGTTCTAGAAGTAAAAGTGATGTTAGTAACCTTCTTTTAGTAAAAACTAAAAAAGGTGATGAATAATAAAAAAAGTGACAAAAACTAGAAAAAGCGAAACATTCCAAAAAGTGACAAATTTAATTTGAACGTAATTCATACGAAAATTTGTAATGCCTTCATTTGTTACGCGGGCAAACTTAATATTCAACAATAGAGTGATCTTGCTCTGAAAACTCGATAATTTTGTAGGTGATAATTATGCCTCATGTTTAGAGTAGGTAAGTCATAATCCTTTTGCAATCCCGTCAAATCGTTGAAATTTTTTAAATAGAGCCAATATTAATTGCAAAAGGCTGATTGATTGATCATTCAAAAACTTATTGTGAGAACGTATGGTTGAAAATAAGTTTATATAAAAAAATGAGTTTTAGATAATGAAGATCAAATATGGACTAAGTTAAATGCAAGCACTCTCAACTTGTTTGGTTGTCAAAAATAAGATTTTTAGTGAATTTTGGTAAAAGTTGATAAATTGTGTGATTGTAAAGTTGTGGATTCCATGAAATATGCGATTAAAATTAATTATAATTTTTTACTATTTTAGCTAAACCAAACAAAGACTCAGTAAATACTAAATAGTAATGGCCATGAAATAGGGGTACTTTTTAAAATACCTTTGTCAAAGCAACCATTTTAGACTTTGCCCCTTTTTTTTAACCATTCACCACAATAGCCGTTTTGAAGTGGAATGACAAAAGTACCCTTAAAATAATATACAATTACAATTATATGTTAATGTTTAAAGACAATAATACCCTTTTTAAGTTATATAAAAGGCCAAACACTTCCCACTTAAAATTTTAAAATCAAATTACTTTCTTTATCGATTTATTCCAACACAGATAAAAACAGTTTCATTTTTCATCTGTTTCAAACTTGAAAACAGACAAATTTATCAAACGATCAACAAGTAAATATTATTCACAGCCATCAGCGAAATCGGTAAGTATATTTACGTATTTTTAATTGGGCTTCGATGAAATTATAATGTACATTTTATTAATTTTTAAATCTTTTTTCTATGTATATGAAAAATTTATGTTCTTAAATGGAACTATATAATTTTTTTAATAAAAACGAGCAAAAAATTTCACTTGTGTATGAGATTTTTCAGACAAATTTTATGATATACAGAGAAATCGCACTCCCGGACTTGCGGGCCCGCACGCTCGGACGTGCGGTAGTCCGGCCCGGACTTTGAGGACGTCCGGGCCCGCACGCCCGGACGTGCGGGCCCGCACGTCCGGGAGTGCGGGCCCGGACGTACGCAAAGTCCGGGCCCGCACGTCCGGGAGTCCGGACCCGCACGTCCGGGAGTCCGGGCCCGGACTCCCGGACATCCGGGTTGAAAAATTTTCGTTAATTTTTTTTTTTTAACAAAATATTTTGTCTAATGCAGCAAATATGGCAGTTGCAGTCCCAGTTCTTCACTTTGGTGAATTTGAAGAGGATGTAAATGGTCAATGGGAATGGAAATGGACAAGTGAAATACATGGCACAATTCCGATTTTAATAACATCAAGTACGTCGTATGCAGAAATGTACAGTGAGATACAGAATATGCTCAATGTCGATCCCGCCCAATACGATATGGAATTGGGATTTCTATGGAACAACGAACATTCATCAATTCCAGTTCCACCTGTAAAGGTTACATCTGAACATTGCATGAAGGCTCTATTTGCATTGAACCAATTTCCCATGACTACTCCTCTCTGCGTAAATTTAGTGGAAAAGAATGTCCCTGGCGGTGAACATGAAGAGCTCGATGGAGGGGATCGTAATGTGAATGAGTTTTGGAACACAGTGGAGATAGCTCGTGAGGATGATGTGGTTATTCCCGATACAGTGGTTCCTCACCTCACCAATACGCACAGGATTCCCTCAATGGTTCATTCCAACGAGAATGAAAATGAATTTACGAATGAGGATTTGATTGCTTTATCCCATCGAAGACATGGGTCGAGTTCACAAGAAGGTGGGATCAGTACACGTACTTCTAATTGTTCCCGTACAGTTCCAGATGATGAAGATGTATATGTCGAGCAACTGTTCGAAACAAAAAAACATTTGCAGGAAGCAGTGCATCGGATTGCTTTAAGAAACAATTTTGAGTTTAAAGTTAAAAAATCGGACAAGTCAACGTACACAATTGTCTGCATTGACGACGGTTGTCACTGGCGTTTGCGAGCGACAAAAATGGACACGAATGAGTGCTTTGTAATTCGTAAGTATGCACGGGAACATACTTGCGAAGTGGGTATTCGTCGAAATGATCACAGGCAAGCCCGGGCATGGTTCATTGGTCGACAAATAAAGGACAAGTTTCAGGACCCACGAACGATCTACAGACCTTCGGACATCATCAATGACTTCCGACGAGATTACGGGGTGGTTATGAGCTATCAGAAAGCCTGGAAGGCCAAAGAATGCGCATTGGAGGATTTAATGGGTTCGGCCGAGGAAAGTTACGCTAAATTGGCCAGATATTGCCATAACATGGAGAAAACTAATCCTGGATCAGCATTTTATATTGATACGGAGGATGGGAATCGCTTCAAGTATTTCTTCATGGCCCTTGCACAGTGCATTCGGGATTTCGTACGGCAATGCGACCCGTAATTCTAGTCGACGGTACAACCCTGAAGGCTAGATACGAAGGTAAGTTGATTATTGCTACTTGTCAAGATCCCAACATCCAAATTTACCCTCTTGCGTTCGGTATAGTCGATGGAGAGAATGATTTAGCGATGCGTTGGTTCTTTACGAAGTTGAAAGAAGTAATTGGAGACGTCGAGAACCTTGCATTTGTAACTGACCGGGGGCAGTCAATAATAAATGGTATCGCCGAAGTCTTTCCCGAGGCACATCACGGTTATTGTATGTACCATATACAGGGCAACCTTAAGACGAAGTTTCGGGGCAGTGGCATCGTTCCATTGTTTAGGAGAGCTGCAGAGACATACAGTTTTGAAGAGTTTGAAAAGTTCATGGTCGAAATAGAGTGTAAATCACATGCTGCGTGGGTTTATCTAACAGAGATGGGGATCGAACATTGGGCTCGATCACACTTTCCAGGACGTCGATACAACATGATGACGTCGAACAATGTTGAGTCGCTCAATGCGCTATTCAAGAAGGATCGAGAGTTACCAATTCTCGCAATGATTGAGCAAATTCGTAACAAGCTGCAGCAGTGGTTTCATGACCGACGTGAGGAATCCCAAAATTGCACAAGTGTGCTCACTCCGGCTCAGGAAGATAAGATCTTCAAAACTCTAGAGGTTGCGAGGAAGGTATTGGTGGAACCACTAGATCAGTTTCGCTTCTCCGTGAGATGTGGTAGTAATATCGGGTTCATCGTGGACTTGAATGATAACACATGCACATGTAGAAAGTTTCAGTTGGAGAGTTTTCCGTGTATGCATGCGGTGGCAGTGGCTATGCATAGGGGATTTCCTCCGCACACCTTATGCAGTCATTATTACATGACTGATTATTGGAGATCGGCATATGCTGAAACGATATTTCCTCTACCAAATGAAGGTGAGTGGGAAGTTCCCGACCACATTCTTCCACTTAATAATTTGTTGCCACCCATAGTGGGACCACGTGCTCCGGGACATAGACGGACGTCTAGAATACCATCAACTGGAGAATTTCCTCGACCTCGTAAGTGCGGCAGGTGCGGTGCAACAGGGCATACTCGTCAATTTTGTACAAGTCAGATTCCTCTACATAACAATTCAACGGATGTGTAATATTATGTAATAATTTGATTTTTATAACGAAATAATATGTTTTTGTTTTTATTTATTGTCATTAAATAATCAACATAATTAATTGAATATTAAATTATATATAGACGTGTTAATTCATGTAATATTTAAATTAAAAACTAACGATAACAATATTTACATTTTTTACAATAAAAGAATAATGTCAACAGCACTAAGGATTACATCTGGATTCATACAAATCGCAAGCTAACTTCAACCTGCACATGTCTATCAAAGGTTGATTTATTGGACTAATGTTGCGATCAATGCTCAAAAACTCTATGTACTTTATTGCGAATATACCACAATCGCCCCTGCAAGCAAATATAATATATTAGTTCGATAACATATAATAACTAAAAACTAAATATTCAAAATAAAAAATTGTAAATTCGCGAATCCGCGAATACAATCTCAACTGCGAAACAGTGTGAGTTCGCGATCATTGGAACGTACATATGTGTACAATCCGTCCACGGCTTCCCATTTGTCGGCTCCAGCCCAATGACCCACTCCATCATATAGTCGGGCACCACATATCCATTTCCATTGAGTATGAGTGTGCCGTACTCAATATCAATGGCACGTGCGAAAGTGCAGCTAAGGATGACTCGACCAGGAATGTCAAAAGATTTAGGGTATCTCCGAGCTCGATCCCGCAACAATTCCATAATCATGTCGATGTGCTAACAAATAAGAATGAGAACGCAAATAATTAAGTAAAACAACGAATAATTAAACGATACAACAAATAAGAACGAGAATGCACTTACATCATCGGCGAGCCAAGCACCACTAGTCAAAACATCATCGAACCACTTCTTCGCGTTCGATATCATCCTCGACCCCACCCTATGGATGTCCCTAAAAAAATGAAAAAGTGAAGTGTTACACTAAATATTCATAGATGATCTCGCATGTACTTTAGGCAAATCATTAAATACTTACTCATGCTTAAGTTTATTGAACCAATCATGAAACGCTTTCTTCCGAACTCGGTCGACCTCGCGGAAGAGATTGGGGTATGTCCCGTCCAAGAACGGCCGCCTCTTAGCCTCGGCCGTGAAAGGGGAAACGATGTACTGTGACGGCAATCTCGGTCTCTTACCAACCACCAGCGGTGTCATGTCAACAGCACGCTTCGTACCCTTCCTCACCTCCACAACCTCATCCACCGCAACCTCATCTGGTACCCCCTCTCCGGAGTCCCCTGCGACACCAAAACTATGTCATCCGGTACCCCTCTCTCCACCACAACCTCATCCACCGCAACCTCCTCCGGTACCCCCCTCTCCACCTCAACCTCCTCCGGTCCCCCCCTCTCCACCTCCGTCGGTACCCTGTCAATCATCTCCTCCGACAGTCTCCCATCCGCCTCCTCCGGTACCCTCCCATCCGCCTCCTCCGGTGCCCCCCCATCCGCCTCCTCCGGTGCCCCCCATCCGCCTCATCCGCCTCCTCCGGTACCCCCTCAAAAAATGAGTCTATGTCTCCCCCCACGGCCCAGTCCATCCACCTCCACCGTCACCCCCTCCATCCCGATGATTGTGATTCCCTCGCAGGGATGCTACGTCACCCCGTAACTCAGACCGAAAGTCCCCTATCTCGTTTTGCAGATCTACCACATGGCTACGTAGGGCTCCAACATCATTATAAACATCGTCGATATGTCCTCTGAGCTCTCGTCGCATCTCGCCCATCTCCTCCGACAGTCTGGCATACTTAGCGTCGACCTGCCGTCCCAACTCGCGTCGCATTGCGCCCATTTGACCCGCTATAAACTCGGTAAGGCGGCCATATAGATCATCTGACGGCGGCGGCGACCTCGGTGCCGGGGGCGACCTCGGCGGCGACCTTGGCGGTGGGGGTGAGGACCTCGGTGCCGGGGGCAACCTCGGTGCCGGCGGTGGGGGTGAGGACCTCGGCGGCGACCTCGGTGATACCGGACGGCACCCCTGAAACAATGAACAATCTGAATTATTAATGTAATTAAAAATTCAACATGATAATCAACATATTACATTCAATAAACATACCATATCCCGATCAACGATGGACTCGGGCATATGATCATCTGATGCGGCCGAGATAGAAAAGCAACGCATGTAACTCTGACCTTCCTCCTCTATTGACGGGGTCAACTCAGTGAGGACTTCAACCTAACATATTGACGTTTTACTGAGTTAATGACTGCCCACGTACAATATAAATCGAAAAAATGTATAATATGTACCTCAGGATCGTCGACCAAAGCTGATATTTGTTTACCAAGTGGCCTGCCATGTGCTCGCCATTGATAAATCCGAGGGCAGCACGTCTCCACTCTCTTAGCATACTGGTGAGCCAATATGGGGACAGTCTCGTACATCCATATCTGCAACATTTACAATTATCATATATATAATTTAATAACAAAAATAGATAATTTATTGTGTTCAACATTTACCTGTAATGCCAACGGCAGGCCATATGCATCATACTTGCGCTCGGGTCTACCCCCCTTAGGCATCGAATACTCCCTTCTGAAGTGTCGTAAGGTATCCGCAAAACATCGCTGCCCCCAATGATAGCTGTTGAAGGCATCAATATCATCAACAATCTCCAAATGAAAAAAGTCGATCGACGTCTTCTTGTGATGACACCTGAGTACGCTCTCGACGATAAGCACCATACCCAGCTTCAACCTGTCAGACATATCCTCGCATGCCCTGACTGCATCTATCAATTGCCCAGGAGTGACCGCCGCCTGCCCGTGAAAATATTCATTCAATAGCCTATTGTTCCTCGGAATACGGGCCCGTGCTGAATCTTCGCCAGTACACATCAATCCGGTGATCATGGCAAACTCAAATATAGAAAATCTAACCACTTTGCCCCCAAGATTGAAATGAAGGGCATCTCCATCAACCGGCTTGAGCAGCCGACATAGCAACGGATCGAGTATCTGCCCAGAAAACTGTACGTCGCGCAATGAATACAATGGCCATAAGCAGGACCGCCTCAATATATCCGCATGCTCTTCGTCGAGCAAATCTAATACCACTGTAAAAATAGCAAAGTTACAGTTCGCTGTAACTTTGCTAGATATCTGTCTCACCACATCGTCCAAGTGGTAATTCATCCTACAAAATTTCAAACGTTAGCATCATGTACAAGATATAATCGACAAAATATATTATGAGAAAATTAAACTATATTCACTACTATCCGCAATAATCAGTTGAGTATCAAACTATTTCTTATTTTAATCGTCAATTGAATATTTTATTAATTTTTATACAATATTTAATTATAATTAATAGAATAGCAAATAAACATTTTGAAGAAACCATTTATTTTGTTTCTTAAACCTTTTGTTATTTAGGCGTAAATAATATTTTATTTTGAAATAAACGACTAGTTGTAACTAAATAGTAATCAAATTATTAAAATTTGCAAATTAAATAAACTAATAAATAAATAAATTTCAATTATTATTTTTTATTTAAAGTTTTAAAAACAATTTCAATAAGTAATTTATAATAAATATTTTAAATCGCTTATTTTTTTTTTGTTCGTAAACAAATTAAATAAGTAATTTAAAACTCTTTAATTTTTTTATTTAATATTTCATTGTAAAATAATAGTTTATAATATTAATTATAATTAATTGAATATTAAATAAACATAAACAAGTTGTAATTAAATAGTAATCAAATTATTAAAATTCGCAAATTAAATAAACTAATAAATAAATAAATTTCAATTATTATTTTTTATTTAAAGTTTTATAAACAATTTCAATTTTCAATAAGTAATTTAAAATAAATATTTTAAATCGCTTATTTTTTATTCGTAAACAAATTAAATAAGTAATTTAAAACTCTTTAATTTTTTATTTAATATTTCATTGTAAAATAATAGTTTATAATATTAATTATAATTAATTGAATATTAAATAAACATAAACAACTTGTAACTAAATAGTAATCAAATTATTAAAATTCGCAAATTAAATAAACTAATAAATAAATAAATTTCAATTATTATTTTTTATTTAAAGTTTTATAAACAATTTCAATAAGTAATTTAAAATAAATATTTTAAATCGCTTATTTTTTTTTGTTCGTAAACAAATTAAATAAGTAATTTAAAACTCTTTAATTTTTTTATTTAATATTTCATTGTAAAATAATAGTTTATAATATTAATTATAATTAATTGAATATTAAATAAACATAAACAAGTTGTAATTAAATAGTAATCAAATTATTAAAATTCGCAAATTAAATAAACTAATAAATGAATAAATTTCAATTATTATTTTTTATTTAAAGTTTTATAAACAATTTCAATAAGTAATTTAAAATAAATATTTTAAATCGCTTATTTTTTATTCGTAAACAAATTAAATAAGTAATTTAAAACTCTTTAATTTTTTATTTAATATTTCATTGTAAAATAATACTTTATAATATTAATTATAATTAATTGAATATTAAATAAACATAAACAACTTGTAACTAAATAGTAATCAAATTATTAAAATTCGCAAATTAAATAAACTAATAAATAAATAAATAAATTTCAATTATTATTTTTTATTTAAAGTTTTATAAACAAAACAGCCCAGACGTCACGTCTGAGCCCAGACGGGCCCAGAAGATTAAGTCCAGACTTAGTTAAATCTGGGCCCAGACTTAAGTAAGTCTGGGTCCAGACTTAACTAAGTCTGGGCCCAGCCCAGACTTGGACCAAGTCTGGGCCCAGACTTGGTCCAAGTCCGGGCCCAGACTTGGTCCAAGTCCGGGCCCGGACTACACGGACCAAGAGAGACGATCGTCTCTCTCGGTCAAGGCTGCCGGAGATCGTCATTTCCGGCGATCTCCACCCCCAAAAAACTCCCCAATACACATATTTCATCCATCTAACACCTAAATCAAATATTTACAAGTATTTTTCCTAAAATAATCAACAAAAATTCAAAAACTTCAAACTTTCTTTACAAAATTCGTATATACACTAACCTTCTTCGATAGAAAATGGTGGTCTTGAAGTCCGGGCGTCGGTTAATCAACTTGTCGGTGATGGTGGCGTGGCGTCGGTGTCGGCGTGGTGTGGCGTCGGCGTCGGCTTCTTTCTCTTACAATTGCGAGGGTAAATGTGGAACAATGATTTTTACCATTCAACTTTTATTAGTTTTTTTTTTTTTTTTATATGGTCAACGGCTATTTTGGAAAATGGGCCGGGTCATCCGGGTATTTTGAACCATTTCCTCGGCGGGTTTGTGAGGGGAGGTAAAAGTGAAGAGTCATTAAAAGCCCAAAAGGAGACGGGCCGGCAGCTTCTCGAGTTTTCCATTTTCAGCGTGTTAATTTTTTCTTTTTCTTTTTCTTTCTCTTTTGACACATTACACAATTCTCTTGAAAACGACTAAGATCTTATTTCAATAAATCAATGTCTGAATATGGATTAGTTCTAGAAAAATCCTGGCTTCCTTCACATTCATATGTTGCAATGTCTGTATATGTTTTTGCAAAATCATTTATGTATCCAACACACGAAAATTTCACGACATATTATGGTTCATTTGGGATATATTTTTGTGTATGATAAAAGGTGAAATGAAACATCCATACTTTTTTATTAGAATGTAATGTCGGAAGAATTAAGCTAGTTGTACAAATGAATGGATATATTGCCTGCCAACTCACATTAATCATGAGTTAAGTTGTCAACTGAATCGTAAGTAACATGATTGATGTGTGAATTACAAAAAAACTGAATTCATGAGGGACTAAGTAAAATTTCACTTGTATTGGCTCCACAAATTTTAAACCTTCTCCTTTGTTGCTACTCTCTTTAAACGCCAAATATAACCTCCGTTTGGGTGTTGTCCCATGGATGAGAATCATCGACTCTTTTTTGTATGAAGATTGAACCCATGAGCAAAGGTCGGTTTGGCATACCTATTATTGGTGAATCTTCACCAAACAGCCTACTAGTTTCAGGTTGCATATACGTACGTCAACTAGGTGAAGACATTATCGAACGAAATACTGAATTGTATTATGTATTCTTCGTATATACGTACATCGAATAGGTGAAGACATTTGCTTCCAAATCTGCTTGCTAAATCGATTTTTGAAGTATAGACAACGGATTTGGCGGTATTGTTGTAGAAGGTGATTGATCTACATGATGATTTGTGGTTTTGGGGATTATCTGATTTGGGATTTTGATGAGATTTCATATCTTATTTCATCCATTCTTCTATGGCCATACATCCATTTAAAAAGTTTGTCTGCCTTGTAAACAATTGCCTTTTTATGAACAAAATTTGGAATGAACAAGTATAGTAGATCTATCAAGCGTTGGCACTTGCCTTTTAAAGTGAGTACATATTTCACAAAATATAGAACTCTTGTAGCATTGCTCCATTTCATTATGTGAGGTTGGTATGTAAATTAATCACGTCACAAAATGACAAGAACCTATTTTGACTACTATCATCCTTATTCCTTAACGAAATCGATATTTCTGTTAATGTATTTAATTCTACTTAACCAAAAACCTATGAATTCCAAAGTACTCTTCCATACTTCCACTTTACAGTTTATCTGTGTCTTGATTGAATGAACTTAAATTACTATAGCTAAAGCAAATGAATAAAACCCAAGGCAAAATGTTAATACAAGTCTATGGCAAACAAAAATTTTTTAAGCTATTAAAGAATGCAAAATGAATTCTATAGTAAGTTTTTGTGGCGTGAAATTAAACTAATTTTAAACTATATATTGCAACCCCTCTCATAATTTCATAATCAGACTTGTAATTGAAGTACTTCTAGAGATAAAATACTCCAACAGAGTAGTGGTCAAGGTGTTAGAAGAAGAAAAGTACCTCTTTTAGAAGCACAGCTTCTGGGAATGGTCCGGTGGCTTCATCAGGTTTAGGAACAAAGCTATGATTGCTCTCTCTTTTATTCTTTTCTTTCTTTGCGTTCGCCACAGTTATTGAGGTGTCCCTGAGCCTCACCTTCTGTAAAGACAGTTGTCAAAAGATAGAAGAAGGGTATTTATACCGATTTGCTAAAACCAAATGCAATAATTCCCACTTAGAGAGAAGGAGCCACTGGAAATGGGTTCAACAACAATTTTCCGATAACGTAGAATCGTTAATGAAAAGGAAAGGGTTAAGAAATCGAACTTGGCCTTGCAGTCATTGATCTCGAGCTTCAGGTCCTCCGCCACCCCGGTCACCGCAACAGATCCTTCTTCATTGCCTTCGTCTCCTTCACCCTCATCCCAGAGTGTATGTCAAAGTCCAACGAAATCGAGATCCTCTTCGTCCTCGTCCCGAAAGTCGATGTCAGAGTCCGATGGAAATGGAGATACAAAACTAAAGCATGTATGAAGTGAGAGAACAAAAAGAGAACCCATTAATGAACAGTAGTTGACCCGGATGGGTATGACAACGAGTGCAAGAAATGAACAATGAACCACACATTCCATCTTGTATATATTAAAAAAAAAATACTCATTGTCCTTTTGGAGTGGCTGAGTTAGTGGAGCAGAAGTAAGCGATGATCAAAGGTCACAAGTTCAATCCCACTGCCAACACGTTTTCGATCTAGCCCGTTACACCAAGCTTGCCTAGTGTGGTTTACCTTTTCTGTGTGGTTTGCGGGCTACTATATATGAGCGGAGGTTTACTCAGTACGTACTCAAAGTAGTAGCGGCTATAGGTTCCTACGTAAAAAAAAATAATGGTCACTTGCACGGGCTGGATTATTTTGAAAGTAATATTAGTGTGTTAAATATGTTGGATTCTCGTGAATTACTTCCTCAATTCAATTTTTGTTTTGAGACCTCGAAATAATCGGAGTTTATATTTAATTAAAAAATATTTTTAATTATCTAACTAAAACCTGAGTTTTGAATTAATTAAACTTAAAATCTAATTTTTGAATTATGCGTATTTAACCCATTGCTTTTGAATTCTTCCCTTAGGCCAAATCTAAAATTTGTAAACCCACTACCACCTCCAAAATCCATTTATCAATAATTCCAAAAAGGGAGAAATTCACAAGTAAGAGGATAAGTATCATCTATTTCAAAATTAAGAAAACAAGTCAGATTTTTATTAAAATTTATTATGATTTAATTAATTAATTAAATATGA
Organism: Fraxinus excelsior; assembly: GCA_019097785.1. Classification (NCBI taxonomy): domain Eukaryota; kingdom Viridiplantae; phylum Streptophyta; class Magnoliopsida; order Lamiales; family Oleaceae; genus Fraxinus; species Fraxinus excelsior. The sequence goes on from CM032630.1 coordinate 11,229,295, forward strand.
TGATATCATAATTATACAATTAATGGTCACAAGTAAATAATTAATTGGTTACATATTATTTTTGAAGTTACATATCAAAAAATTTATAGGTCACGAAATATTTCGAGGTCACAAATCAAAAATTTTATAAGTATCAGATTATTTTTGAGGTCACAGTTCAAAAATTTTATAGGTCACAATTTGTTTATCGGTCACTGATAAAAAATGTAGAGATCTGAAAACCACAAACAGAAGGAAACAAAAACTGAAAATTTGGCACCACACTGCCACCACCTCGCGATCTGAAAACCACAAACAGAAGAGGAAACACAAACCCCAATCGCCAATTTTAGATCGTGGCTGTGGTGGGGTCGAGGCGGTGAGAGAGATGGGGGGTAGAGTGAGAACGGGTTTGGGGGTTGGGGGAGAAATGTAGAGAGAGAGAAAGAAAGAGGAAGGCACGGGTTTGTGGCTATGGGTTGGTAGTCACCGACGATCTGTGCACCACTAGTGGAGGTTTCCGTTTAGAGAGAAGAGATAGAGGAAGGTGACGCGGTTGGGAGTTGGGGGAGAGAGAGAGAGAGAGAGAGGCCGATTGATGTGGGTTAAGGTTAGTAAATTAATTATTTTATAAAGATATTAATTAAAATAAAACTTCTGTTTTGAAAGATAAAATATCCCACTTGATTTAAGAATTTAGGGTTCGTTTGATTGCAAAGGTGAAAAATGGGTGGAAAAAAAATGTTTTACTGGGAATTGTATTTAATTGTGTTTGATTGGTATAATTTTCTACTTGAAAAATGTTGAAAGTTTAGTATCCGTTTGATTTCGTTTTTTATAAAAATTGTCCATTAAAGTGATATTTTTTTCTACCAATACGTCTAGAATTTGTTCCAATTACCAAAAAGTAAAAAAAAATTTAAACAATTAGAAAAAATTACCATATTCGTTTGACTTTGTTTTGCATAGAAATTATCAACAAAAATGAATATTCTTTTTACAATGGTTGATAGAATTGGTTGTCATTGCTAAAAAAAGGTGAAAAATATTTTCCCACCTATTAGGTGAAAAAATATTTTCTATCATTTGTGTATCAAAGGGTTGTACCTAGGAAAAGGGAAGAAAACATTTTTCGTGGAAAATTTAGTCTATCAAACAGTCAAAAAGTGGAAGTATGAAAATATTTTCTAACTTCCATGAAAAATTCCTCCAAATCAAACGGACCCTTAGATTTCCAAAAGTAAGGTTTGGTGTAATTTCCACTCCCAAAAAATTTAGTCCACATCTAACAACCCAGTTACAAATAATAATAACCAGCCCACAAATACCAAAAGCTACAATCCAAAGCCCATTCCAATAGATAATCCATAATGCCCATAGATACGAAGATCACTTCCTACAAAAATATCCAGGCCCAATAGCCCATTTATCCTCAGTGTGCCCAAACCTAAACCATTTCCATATCTGCAAACCCTAGAAACAATCTTATCATCTACTACACAATTTATTGACAAACCATTGCATCATCGGCCTGCCAATTTCATTACTCTCCTCCGTCGCCCATCACAACTACAAGAACTACTCACTAACCTAACCTTTATCCAAGCGTTCGTCTTTTTACTCCAAACCCTAGACAGATGGCCGTTGATTCTACCACCTAGAGCATCGATCCCCACCACCATAAACCTCTACTCGTTTTCTCTTACTCCGTCATTTACAAAATTGAAAAGCCTCCATTGCAAATCTCCATCCTTTTCTTCTTTTTCCCCTTTTTTACTAATTTATAATTGCGCAAGTTCTATTTTTAGACCATTTGGTCCTTTTTCTATGAATACCAAATGACATATTTAGGCTCCATTTGATTCGCATTATTGTAGAATGAGAATGAAAAATATAGTAGTTATTGGGCCCCACACAAGAGATAGAAAGGGAACAATATATTTCTAAGGTGTTTACTTTACACCTTTTCAAAAATACAAAAACAAGTTTGAAAATTCACAAATCAGGTTTTTTAAATTTTTAATTAATAATTAATGAATTATTAAATATTTATTTCTAATTTAATATAATTACCCCACCTCACCTCCACCACCCCAACCGACTTTCCGATCACCACTCTTCTTTGGCGACCGTTCCGACGACTGCTCCAATTCCGACGAGTATTCCGATGACCGTTCCGCCACTTTTTATGTCACAATTCAAAATTTTCATAGATCACAATTTGTTCATCGGTCACAACTTAAAAATTTAAAAGTCACAAATTGTTCATCTTTCACAATCACAACATTTAAAAGTTGCGTTACTTATTTTATGATCACAAATATCAATTTATTGGTCACAATTTAATAATTTTTAGGTTACAAATTAGTAATTTTTAGCTCACATAGCTTGTACTTTCATTGGTCACAATTTGTTCATCGGTCACAATTTATCCATCGGTCACAGATCACAAAATTTATAAGTCACAATACTTAAAATTGGTCACAAATTTGGGATTAAATTAATATAGTCACAAATTAATAATTGTGTAGGTCAAGCTACATGTATTGGTCACAGTGGTCACATATTATTAATAGGTCACAAACAACCTAATCTTTTGTGACTACCATTTCGCAATTGCCTCTACCAACGGCACCACCAGCATCGTCGCTTAATAACAACATCATCTCAAACAAATCAAACACCACACCCTCCCACCACCACCACGCCAAAACCGCATCCACCACTAAAACCACTACTTCACCATGACCGCAATGGCAGCACCACGGAACCACGGCGTCGCCACCTCACGCACCTAACACCCAACCATCGTACCCACACACACCCAACCGCACCAACGTTGCACCCATATACACACCCAACTGCACACCTAACAGATCTACAACCACCACAACCATCTGATACATTAAACTCGAAAACTAAAACAATTTACAGATCTGGGTGCGCGACAACGTAGTGAGGGAGAGAAGACAGAGAACGAAGGTGTCAGATTTTTAAAGATCTGGCGCACCTGTTAGGTTTAATCGGCTTTGGCGCCACCACGGCTACGTAGGTGTTGGATTTTTCAATTTTTGCCACCGCTATGAGGAGGATTCCGATTGATTGAGGGTTTCGATTGATTGGGCAGCGATTTTTACGAATGCAGAGTGGGAGGAGAGAATGGGATGGATGGGGAAAGGCCGACGGCCTCTGCGGCGGATAGGGAGAAGAGAGCGACGGGAGGAGAGAATAATGGGACTGGCCATTGCGACGGAGAGGGAGGAGAGAGGAGTGCGATGACCGCGGCAGCGACGGTGTGGAGCAGAAAGACCGGAGGAGAAGAATTGAGAGGATATGTGTCAATAATTTTAGGATTTGGGGTAGATATGGTGGGGGTATATATAAATTAATTTATTGTAAATAAAAATAAAAAAAATTTTAAAATTATTAATTGAAACCTGATTTTTGCAATATCAAACTTGAATCATGATTTATGAAAATGGGAATCTAAAAGTAGGGCTTGGTGTAATTTTCTCAGATAGAAATTCAAATTTGAAGGCTTGATGTGATGTATAACAGTCATATTTCTCATTTTTAGTAGAAAAGAATAGGAATCAAACGGAGGCTTACTCTTTTTTGACCTCCTATTGGGAAATAGGGAATGACAGAAATGTAAAATCTTTTCTTGATTGGCATATGAAAAAGGTCTAGAACATGACACTAAATCCCTATTTGTCTATCATTCTCTTAAAACTCATTTTCTCTAAAACTTATTTTTAACTACATATTCTCGCAATATTGTTTGGTACATTCTGGTGATTGCTCTTAGAACTGCAATTCCAGCTTGTGAGGGCAGCATTTTCTTGATACATAAGAATGTTTAATTAGCTGTTAGTTGTACAACAAAAGTTGGGACTAACAACTTTTGTGAATATATTGAAAGGTGGTATTTGGTTGGAATATATTATATATGTTGCAAGGATTTGCTAAGTCATTTATGTTTGATTTAAGGACATTTATTTCCCGCACGATATTAAATTGGGTTAGCAAATTAAAAGGATACATAGAATATACGACTATTTAAAGATTAATTAGATTTTAAGATTTTTAAGAATTATTTGATTTTTGTTCACTCCAAGTAGCACCCCTTTAAAATGGTATCAGAGTCATAGAAATCATGAACTACAATTACAAAAACAAATTGGTATTATAAAATAGAAGAAGAAAAAGGAAGTTATATATTTTTAGAACATACTCATAAGAAATTAAAAACAATAATATTAATGATAACTAAAGAATTACCTCGAGAAGTAAAAGAACAAATTATAGATAACCTTATATTATGATCATTAAGAGATAAATATGTGTATGAAAAAATTATTATAGAACTTGAAAAAGAATAAATTATGTTATATTGTAAAAACTATGAATTATAGAATTATAAAAATAGATAATTATTATAAATTAGAAACAAAATAGATAATAACATTAAGAGTAATTAGAAAATTACCTAGAGAAATTAAAGCACGGATATTACATAGACTAATAATATAATCAATAAAAGAAAGATATATATATATATATATGAGAAAAGAATAGAAATTTTTGAAAAAGAAGAGATCAATTTATATTATAAAGAAAAATATGAAAATCAAATATATGAATCACCCTAAACGATTTATAAAACAAAATAAAATAGTTTTGAGATAACTAATGGAATTAATGGAAATAAAAGAAATCTTAGATAAAAAATTAGCAAGAGTAAGAGAAATAAATCTACAAATACAGGATGAACTTTTAAAACCTGGAGAAATAACAAAATCACAACAAAAACAAATATTAAAATTAAAACAAGAAAGGTATAAAGAAAGAGCAAATTATTATGAAAAATCAAAAGAATTAACAAATAATAAATATATAAAACAAAAATGTGATAAGGTAACAAAAGATTGTAAAGATACTGAATGTAAAACATATTATTTAAGCCAATCAAAAAAAAGATAATGTCAATAGGTGAGTATACAGAAGAATTAAAAACACTAATAAAAATATTAATAGATGATATTCAAAACATGAATAATGAGATAAAAGAAATAAAAAATGATATTAATATTCTAAAATTTGAAATAAGAAAATTAAAAGAAAACAATAAAGGAAAAGAAAAGATAATAGACGAAAAACTTGTAGAAAAAGAAATGTCCAGAATAGGGGAAAAAATGTTGAACAAGAAAATATAATAATAGAAACATGTAGTATGGATGATGAATTTAGGAAAAAGATTTTACCGAAAATAATAGAAGAAGGAGAAAAAATAGAAAAATCTAAAAAAAAAGTACTAGAAAAATTAGAAATTAAAGAAAATCAGAATAATGCAAAGAATAAAGATGAATGAAGAATTAGATTTACTTATAGAAAATTTTAATCAATTAAGTTTAGAAAAATTAGATGAATATCAAGTCTTAATGAATACCGGAGGAGGACCAAATAGAGCAGAATCCTCTAATAAACAAGAAATACTAGACCCAGATGAAAGTTATGCACATATATACAATAAACCATATAGACAATATTATGACAAGATAAGAAATAGACAACCACCAAGAAGAAACAAATATAGTAATAAGTTTGAACCAAATGACAATTATGATAAACTCGTTAATCATGGAGGAGCAAAATTAGATTTAGATTGTAAAATAGATATTAAGAAAGCCTTAGTAACTTGGGCAGATTCAATGATATTATTCTTTTTATATAATAAAGATGATACATGGGAAAGTACTGAAAGAAGAATAGACTTCTTAGTAGCATCTTTTGAAAGAAATGTTAGGAACTGGTGGGATAAAATAAATAATGATACAAAGACATTAATAAAAAAAATGTACAAATAGAAATAATAAAATCAGATAGAGAAGGTATAGAAAGATTAGTAAACTATATTTCAGATGAATTTTTAGGAGAAGATTGTATAAAAAAATTTGATGGAGAAGCAATAAAAGAAAAAGAAAATGCTATGATAAAATTAATAAATCTAACAATATGTGATATGTGTAAAATTAAAGAATATTACTATATCCAATTTTATAGTAATGAAAATCAAGATGTATATAAAGATATGTACTATAATAAGTTACCAGGTTCATATGGAATATATTTCATAATAGAATTTGAGAAATATATTAAAGAAAATCCTGAAACACCTAAATCTTTAGGATCAAGAATAAAATTTTAATTTGAAAGACTTGCATATATATGTCAACAAAGACAATTGATGAAAAAATCAGGAAAATTAACTAAGATATGTTGTGAAGATATGGAAAACCCTAAACAATGGGGATGTAATCCTGAAATGAAAAAATATTAAGAGAAAATTCAAAAATAAAAAATTTAGAAATTTTAAGAGAAAATGTATAAAATCTAGAAGAAGATATTATAAAAGGAAATATAATCCAAATAGACAACAGAAAAACAAATCCTATAAAAAAAAGATAAAAACTAATGTAAATGTTGGAATTGTGGAGAAATATGACATATAAGACCTGATTGTAACAAGAAAAAAATTAAAATATTAGAAAGTGAATATTTAGAAATAGAAAGTGAATTGAGTGAAATATCAGATATTGAACAATATTATGATCAAGAAGTATGTATAAGTAAAATAAATTTAGAAGAAAATAATGGATCAGAATCTGAATAAAGAAATTGAAGAAATAGAAAGAGATAATATAAATAAACAAGAACATGAAGGAATGGGAGTATATGGATTAAAAGTAACATTTGATAATAACAAATTCAAGAAAATGCAAAAGTTATCTTTAGATTTAAAAATAGGAAAATGAGAACCCTTAAATAGGATATAGAAAACAGAAAGGATAGCAATAAATGAATATCATAAATTTGAAAAAGTTATAAATGTTAGAACAACTCAAGGAATACATAAATTAAATCTTTTAACAAAAAAATACAATAGATGAATTATTAACAAAGATTAATAAAAAAATGGAGAAAAAATCCAATATGTTTATTTAACAGGAATACAAATAATGTTTAAATACTTATTTAGAAGAATAATAAATTTAAAATATAATCATTTAGGAACTATAGAAGGAAACTTAGCATACCAAAAATTAATATTTACTTCTTACCCAAAATATTGTGTCTCAATAAAAGACAAAAACTTTATTGAAATCTTAGGATTACATTTCAAGCTACATAAGGATGATATAATGGAACCAGGAAATAGAATTATGACTAGAATATAGAGTTTTGTACACATTTACTAACTCCTGGAAATATATACTCTAAAAAATCATACATAGAAGTCCATAAGGAATGTAAGGATATTAGTAAAATAATATAACCAAGCAAACAAATAAATTTAATTCCTAAAGAATATGAATTTAGTATAATCAAAGATAAACCTGAAATAACAAAAAATAAAGAAGATGATTATTCTGATAAAATAATGTTTAGAGATGGAATATTAATTAAAATATCAACAAGCCTTAGATTACCTAGAAAAAGGTTAGAAGGAGCCAGTAATATAAAAGAAATTAAGTTTCATAGAAATACTGAAAATATGAAGATAGAAGGAGAATACTATAATAGAAGAGAACATATTGAAGGTCCAAATATACTAATAGATATAGGAGCAAGTGATGTCATATGCTTCAATTAGAAATAAAGAATTAACGATTCATAAGGTTGAACCATATAGATATGTAAATTTTGATGGACAAATACATACTACAGAATTAAAAGCCAAGGTACCAATAAAAATAAGAGGAATTAATATTGTAATACCATGTTATATAGATAATAATATGAATACAGATCCTTATATATTATTAGGAATAAGTTTTCTAAATGGATTAGAAGATTATAGTATAAAAAGAGAAAGATTATATATAACACATAATGGTCAAACCGTATTATGCGAAAAATGATAAATGAATAACCAAATAAATTTTCCATTAGCTGTATATATACAAGTTACTATAGTAGAAACAAATATAACAACATGTGCCTTAATAGATACATGAAGTGTTATAACAATATTTAAAAACTTCTTAATAAAATCATGGAATGAAAATAGTAAAATAAAGATAACATGAGTAATAGGAGAAAGTACCCGAAAAACTAATAGTGCCGATAAAGTTGGTATAATACTTGGAAGTAAACAAATAGTCATAAATAAAATATATAGTTATAATAAATTGGAATGTGATATGTTATTAGGAAATGACTTTATACAACAATTTCAATATTATAAACAAAATAATTATATGATAATGTTACAAACACCATATGCACACTTATTAAAAATTCCAAGGGAATTTAGACCTTATAGAGTTCAGTCTTCCCAACGTTGTGATAAATGGGAGAAAAAATCAATTATAAATAGAGATATAAATACAAAAACTTTATACAAGAAAGTCTTGAAAGTAGAAATAGAAATAAGCATAGAAAAAATCATAGAACAATGAGAAAAAACATGTGGAGAAAATTCATTATTATTTTGGAAACCATACCATCCTAAAACTAAAATAGAACTAACAGAAAATGTTATAATTAGCGTTAGACCAATTATGTATACTATACATGATACACAAAAATTTAAAACTCAAATAAAAAAATTACTAGAACAAAAACTTATTAGACCTAGTAATGGACCCCATAGTAGTCCAGCCTTTATGGTTATAAAACAATAAAATATTTCAAGCAAGTTAGAGGAAAAGTCAGAATGGTAATCAGTTATAAATAATTAAACAAGTATACTAAATTTGATGGATACTTTTTACCAAATAAAGAAGTTCTAATAAACCTTGCAAAAGGAAAACAATATTATTCTAAGTTTGATTGTAAATCAAGTTTTTGGCAAGTTAAGATGGAAAAAGATATTATACAATATACTGCATTTAGTACACCTCAAGATAAATATGAATGGTTTTGGACTAAAAAATGCACCACAAATATGCCAAAAAAATGCATAATATATTTTAAAAAATTTAATGAATTTCTAATTATATATGTTGATGATATATTAATATATTCTAATACTAAAGAAGAACATGAAAATCATTGATGCAATTCATAAATGAATACAAAAAGGAAGGAATTGTCCTTTAAAAAAGGAAAGCTATAATAGAAAAACAAGAATTTGATTTTCTTGGATTATTAATAGACAAAAAATGAATAAAATTGCAAACTCATATATCAAAAAAGATAGAAAGTTTTCCAAATAAATCAGAATCAAAAGAACAGATACAAAAGTTTTTAAGATATTTAAATTATGTAGAAGAATTTATTGAAAATCTTTCAAAAAGAAACATAAAATACAAGTTTTATTTAGAAAAATAAATACTAAAGGATTGAGTGAATAACATACCGAAATAGTTAAATCATTAAAAGAAGAATGTAAAAATTTACCAAAATTTAGATTAACAGATGAAAAGGATAATTTGGTTGTTAATACTGATGCTTTTGATAAGTATTGGACAGCCATATTAAAAACAGATTTAAAAGAAATTTGCAGGTATTCAAGTGGAATTTTTAACCAAGCATAAATAAATTACACTACTCATGAAAAAGAATTGTTAGCAATTATTAGAGGAATAAAAAAGTTTTCATTATTCATATTTTTAAAAAGTTTATTGTTAAAACTGACAATTCTAATGTTACAGGATTAATTAAGAATAAACTTTCAATGGAACCTCAATATAGGAGATTGCACAGATGGCAAGCATATTTGTCATTTTATAATTTTGATATTATTCATATTAAAGGAATAAATAATTATCTTGCTGATTTTCTAAACAAGAATATCGAGTTTGGAGATGGTTAATATCAGACAAGTGATATCAGAAATAAAATATGCGGTAGCATTTGCCAAAGATGAAGCCGATGATATAAAAATTGGAATGGATACATTAGCTGAAACCTTGAGTTATAATGTTAAATTATTACTTGAGATCAATGAATCTCATACCAAAGTTACCAATGAAATAAAAAACCGAATTGATGCTCTTGAAGCACAATTAGAGTCTGAAAATACCAACAAAAATACAAAGATTGATACTTTAGTACAATCTCATGATACCAAACAGGGAATACCAAAAATACAAATAGGTACACATCAAGGAAGCAGCAGTGGACCAAGTCAAATAAAAAGAGATGCGATCATGGAAAGTTCTCGAATTGTGACAATAAAAAATGATGATAAGCATACAAGGTAATTAGAATCAGAACAGATGAAGATGATGAGACCTCTTTAACGCTAAAAGAAGAAGAATATAAAGCTTTTACAAAAATTATTTATGAATTACAAGATGACGAATCTTATTTCATCTCCACATGAGAACATGTCTACCCAAGAATGATCATTACAAATAATGGAGACCCTAACATGGTCAAGATGGCAGCAGACTATGGATTCTTGGACTTAATTTATCCAGGAAAAGATTTAAAAGAAATTGAGAAATTTGATGATATCTTCCGAGGAGAAATTTCAAAATTTGCTAATGGAAGATCAATATATCTTAAGTTTTATTCAATCAGTCCAGAAATTAATGGAAAGATATATTATCCTGCAGAACATATTATCACAGTTGGATATGTAGACCGAAATTTTCAGATTGAAATAAGTCAAAGTAGAAAGCCATTACCAAATATTAACAAAATATGGATGAAATCCTGAAAATTCCTAGGGATGAAAGTTCTCTATAATATGACAAAAACTTATATGATAAAAAATTTCAATGTTTATGTCAATATGAAGGATGGACGCTCATGACAAATAATGGAAAATAAAAATCTTCAATTTTAAAAGAGTATATCCAAAAATTTGATATCCATCAGATTAATGGAAGTCTATCAACTATACATGAATCATGTCAATTGAGGGAATACCCCACATGCTACCCAAATGAGAAGAAGACAAAGATATAAAAAGATAGAAAATATATCTCTCCACTATGCTAAGTATTATTGAAGAATCTTGCCAACTCTATATGAAGACAATAGAGGAAAAGAAAATATGAAAGAAATGTAGACAGTTGGAAGAAATAATAGAACTACAATTATGTAGTGGATATACTGTTGTAGTAATAGAACTCCATTAGTGGAGTATGAGATTATGAATGATATAAGAGGCCAATAATCGAGCCTTATGTAATTATATAAATAGAAGCCTTTGAGTTAAGATAGATGTATAATGAGTTAGAAAAACACTTGAACTCTCAGACTATGAGAAAGAAAAAACATTTTTGTCTTTTGATATAATCCTTGTACCAATTTCATAATATCAATAATATTCCATTTCTTTCATAGAAGAATGAGCTTCTAAATTTCTATTCTCATAGATTCTTGATAGATCTAAGAAGAAATTTCTTTCTTATTTTAACAATCAAGACAGTTTTTCTTTAATCCAAGTTTATGGATTTATACTTGGAAACAATACAGTGAAGGCAAGAAACTGAAATAACAAGAATCCCGTTAAGGCAAGAGGCCGTTGAACGGAATAGTTTGCATATTCAGAGCCTAAAGGCATGGGCGAATCCAGGATTCTAAGTCAGCACGGGCGGTCCTTGACCACTCGACCAGTCCCGTCGGTCGCAATAAAATATTAAGAGCCGTTTGATGCCCATTTTTGCAAAAAATACATTTTGAAATAGTGATTTAATGTAGAATATGTAGTTAAAAATAAGAAAAGAATTAATTTCTGTGTAATATTATTTTATTAGAGAATGTGCGGTTAAAAAAAAGGAAAAATGTATTTTCAAAAAAATGGGAATCAACAAAGCCTAAAATTTAAATGTAACAATTATTTTGTTCAAACTAAACATATAAAATTATATAATAAAAATTAGTCGTCCTCACCAAATTACATCATATCCAAGTTTAAGTTTTAAATAATTTAAAGGAAGAGTATGGGTGTGAAATTTTATAATAGCAATTGCATGATTTGCATCAAAATCGAAAACTTTAATATATATTATTTCATGAAATTTTTGTAAAAGCTTTAACAGTTGCCATTATGGTCCAATGTTCAAATTGCTAAACGGAGGTCCCAGGTTCGAAACTTCAAAACCTTTCTTTATTGATCAATTTTGGCAAATACAAATAGAACTAAAAATATTTCATAAAAAGTTGGTTGGAGGACTCGAACCCAAGACATGAAGCAAAAATAGACGCTTCATCACCACCAAGCTACATGAGATGATTGAATATAAACTGAATGACCATTTATATATCTAAAACAGATATCTATTATCAATAAAAAAATTTACTTCCGGCGGATCCAGCCCGGGCGGCCGCGGGGGCTGGCCGGGTGCTGGATCCGCCCCTGCCTAAAGGTCACTCGATTCTAAGAATAAAGATCCATATCAAAATTAAGGTAGAACTATTATTTCTTGTTAAATTTTGAAAGAATTTCCATAAGATCTTAGAGAATCGCAGGGATCATAAATGTTTATGATTATTCATGATATTTGAATTATTATTTACCATAATGTTTATATCATTATTTTATAATGCTGTGACAATTTTCATGATAATAGTATTCAATTATGTCAGGATATACAGTTAAAGGATTAGACAATTTGTTAGAAAAGATATTAGAAAAAATAGGAAGTATTAAATCCCAACTAGAAAATATAGATAAAATGTCTGAATAATATGATAAGCTCATAAAAGAATATGAACTAAAATAGCAGATTATGCTAATACATTATATGAAAGAATGAATTTATATATTAAAATTCAGGATATAAGAAATACAGAATAAATCCAAAACTTATTTTAAAATAAAAGGACATGTCTTGCAATAAAGAAACTCATTGCATGTAAAATAAAAAAAAAAGTTGAAAATTAAATTAGAGAGAGATAAGAAAATATAGAGAAGTCAATAGACTTTTGAGTGTATATTTCATTAAAAACTAGTCCCATATTTGTAGGAAAAATTAGACTACAAAGTATACAATAGTAATAAAATCTTGAACTACGGATATAGTTTTCATTCACAAACACTACTTTATTTACAACATAAACAAAACAAGAATTGGCAAGTTCATCTCAATTATTGTATTTGAATTTTTTCCTAATTACAGATTAAAGATTTTTACTCTTGATCTTTATCGAGTCTAACATCCTAAATAATTCTTAAATTTTATCAGGTAAAACTGATGCCTTTAGGCATAAATTGCTCCTACGCATTAACATAGAAATGTTATCAAATGGGAGGTGAAAATTCTACATAAAATGGTGCAGTAGATTATCACAATATAAAATCAAGAAGAGTGAGAAATATGTGCCAACCTGTTTAGTGCATCTTTAATGCATATACGTTGACTGAAATTTTTGAATGGTCTTGTGTCCCAATACTATTTGCAGCAACAAATCCTTCCTATTTAAGGAAAAAGGAGCGTAAATTGACAGGACCCATCACCCATACTACAAGTACCATAAACTTTCAAACAAAGAATTCTAATACTGTTTGGGAGATGAACAAAGGTAGACATATATTTCTACTTGCATGTGCTTCTTCCAAGGAGATCCGAGGGTCAGTTCGTTTCATTCTTGTGCAAGAGAGATCAACTATAATTGGAAAACGCAGCTGGATGAACAAAAGTATTATACAGTTAATTATAAGCAATCTCGTATAAATGAATCATTGCTAGGCAAAACTTCCAAACCGAATCGAACGGTTCTTTTTAAGTTAAATATCCGAAAGGGTATCCAATTTGAGAACCAACATGTTCGGATCGATTCTCGATTCTAGATCAAGAACCGATGGACTGAATAAGAACCGAATCTCCCTAACTTTTTTAATTGATTTATTTAAATAAGCTAAATTTTTTAAAAATAAATTTGCTAACTAGTCAATTTAGTTCAAACCTAATAATATAATTTTCCTATTGTAAGAATTCAAAAGTAACGGGTTAACCATGCACAATTCAAATATCAAGTTTTACGTTTAATTAATACAAAACTCAGGTTTTAATTAGTTAATTAAATATAATAAAGTCACAATATTTGCAATTAATGGCCACATATACATAATTATACGTCACAACTTATTTATTGGTTACATATTATCAAATTAATTGGTCACATATTATTTCGATATCACAAATCAAAATTTTCGTAGGTCACGGTTTATTTAATTGGTCACATATTTTCAAAAATTTTAGTCACAAATTATTTTTCAGTGACATATTATCAAACTCTTATGTCACAGTTAAATACTTGGTCACAAGCGCCAAATATTGGGTTACATACTCCGCCACTACCCCTATGGCCACTTTCGACCACCTTCATCACGTCGTCGCCATCACAACAGCACCAACGCCATACCACCACCAACAACAAAGTCACTGACAACCACCTCCACCACCAATCACTTACATATTACTTATTTAATAATAGGTCACAAATACCAAACATCTCCAACAGAAACCCACAGCCACCGTCGCCTCATCACCACTCGAAACAAAAAATTTATTAGTTACATATACTCTTAAACCATGGCCACCGCAAGATCCATCACCACCTCTACCAACAAAAACAATTACCACGGCCACCGCAGCCGTCAGATCCAACAAACCCCGTCAGATCCACCATTAATCCAACAAACCCTAGCACGACTGCCAGATCCACCACTACCGCTACCGCTACCGCCACCAACAAAAACCATATTTGAAACACGCCATAGAAATTTATTAATGATTTATTTAATTAATTTTATATCTTATTAATTAAATATATTAAGGTCACATATCTATACAATTTGGTCACAAATTAAAAATTTAATTAGTCACACGTTATTTTTCGATAACAAATCAAAAATTTTATGTCTCAAATTATTTTACGATCACAATTCAAAAAAAATTATAGATCACAATTTGTTTATCGATCACAAATTAAAAATTTAAAAGTCCCAATTTATTTATTGTTCACAAATCATAAATATTATAAGTCACAACTTATTATATAGTCACAAATTAACAGTTTTTTAGGTTATACATTATTTTTTGTCACAATTTATCTTTTTCATTGGTCACGTATTATTTATTGGTAAAAGTTAATCAATTTAATGTTCACAATCAACAAAATAATTCGTGACCATCACAACGCTTGTGACCACCACCACTACCTCCAGCAATAGCACCATCACCACCACCGTCGTCGTCGCCCGAACATCGCCACTACCTCCCAGCAGCAACACCACCATCTCGAACAAATCAACCCGTCGCAGAAAAAAATTATTGCAGTCACCACCACGACCACATATCAGGACCTAAATTTTCTAGATCTCCCGTCATCTACCTAGATTGTGACCACCACCGCCAATGCCAACATTGTTTGTGACACCGCAATATCCACCACCTCCATCACCAAATCCAACAACAAAATCACCTTAAAATCCCAACACCAAAACATAGAAAACCACCACCATGCAACAAACCACGACACTGTAATCAATGCCGCCACAACCACTATCGTCACAACTAATACATAGCTATAGCCATTGCCACCACTATCTCACCATCATAGCCCATCAAAAACCCCTAAAGCGATGCTACACCATCCCCACCAAAAAATCGTCGCTACACCATCACAGCCTACCTCATCTATCTCCATCTCCACAACACAATCCCCACCAAAAATCCCTAAATCGTCGCTACCAACGCCACAACCTCAACGACCCTCAGCAACGTTTGGGATTGAAAATGTGTGGATTTGTTATATTTAGTAAAAATATTTATTATATATATATATATATATATATATATATATATATATATATATATTAAAAATAATCTGATTTTTTAATAAACAAACTTTGAAATCTGATTTTGAAAGTTGGATCTTAAAAGATAGGATTGGGTGTAATTTTCACTTGCTCAAATATGTTATTCCACCGTAGTGCCGTAGTACCGTTTCTGCCATTCTGGAGAAACTGAATTGAAGTTTGACAGCACCTCTCCTAATTATTGTGAGCTCGTTATTTTTCTCTTCCCGCGATCTTAACAACGAAATCTATGAAAAACTCAACAAAGAGATACGCAAAATACACTTAAGATTGGACAAAGTAATTTTGTAAGAATTAAGATTGAACATATCATTAGTAGAATTAATGTGCTTTTGAAAACATCAAAAAATTTAATTATATTACAAAACTTGGGAACCGAACCGAATGGAATCGAACACGAACAATTTCATAATTAAATTTGGATTCGACGGTTACACTTACTAAATAACCGAAAATTTTGAGTTTGGTTCTCGTTAGAATCGAATCGAACCTTATAAATGATACACAAAACCTAAGCTGCATTGTAGTTATTAACTTGTTGAAACCTAAGCATTCTCGATTTTGGACTTCTAAATACGAGAAATGCCGGCACAAATTACCCATAAGTAGTGATGTTTAATTAATTGACTTGACATTAAAGTCAAATAAATGCCACATCGCTACTTATGCATTAAAATTGACTATTGCTTAATCTAGTATAAATGGGGCCATTCATAATCCAAACAATCACCAGTAACTCAAATATGCTACAAAAAACATAAAGCCCCATCAAGATTGTGTTCACAAAGATATATGGTTATGACAGCAGATAAGCTATAAAAGCATAAAGCCCCTTCAAGATAGTGATAACAAGGACATATGGTTAAATTGATAACAGCAGATTGCATATAGTTAAAATGTTTGACCTGCTCCAGTACAAGACGAGCTGCCTTACTAAATTTATTTATAAAATGCATCGTACCCACTTGTCTTGATAAAGCAAACTGATAGATTGGTACATCCTCAGCAACCAGAAATACATCCTAACTCTAGTTTAACCAGGTGGCCATTTCAATTTCTTGCCCCCGACGAAGATCATATAAAGGTGATCTTCGACTTGGCCTGTCAAAAATGACTTTCAGATAGAACAGCTTGAAGTTACTTAATAGCTGAATGTTAACAGCAAATAAGAAAGAATACTAACCTCCATCAGGCCCATCTTTAATCACGACTCTAAAGCCAGGATCGAGGAGGCCTTCTCGTTTCGCAACCAGCTTAGCAGTGTAAAGAAACCGGCCAAGCATCTCACAATGCTCCTCTTCAGCCTATAAAAAAGGGTCATAGAAAATAAAGGACCGAGCATTTCAGATTAGATTAAACTGACATAAGATTTGGACAAAATGAGGCCGCAATTGGAGATTGAAATTTCCATTGCATAAAATGGTGAAACAATGGAGAGATAAGGTTGCCTTCAAAGATATGAAAAAGGTACCGTAGAAATTCCAGCGACTTTCACTTTAGGGAGAATCAAAACTTCTGTTGGTGCCAATTCACCGAAGTCCCTAAAAGCTAGAAACTGCCGTTAAAAAAAAAAAAAAAAAATGACAAACTTGGTGAAATTGAAACAAAATAAAGCTTAGATAGTCGAGTATGAAATCTGGAAATAAATTTTGTTCGCAAATATATACAGATTTCTT
Organism: Fraxinus excelsior; assembly: GCA_019097785.1. NCBI lineage: Eukaryota > Viridiplantae > Streptophyta > Magnoliopsida > Lamiales > Oleaceae > Fraxinus > Fraxinus excelsior. Next base: position 11,246,737 of record CM032630.1, read on the forward strand.
CTTCCATTTGAACTCATTTCCACTTCAAGAAAATTACAATAAAATCAAAAGGCATATATTTCTAAAATAAATTAAAGAATACGTAAAATAACCTTGTCACTCTCTAACACAATGTCAACTGACATTTCATCATTGAGTATATCTTCAAATCTGCATATCATTAACCATAAAACAAAAATAAACAAGAAGGCTCAAATATATTTATATCTTTATCAACACGACAACATATACATGCTTATGAACAGAGAGAGGAAGAATACACGGTGGTAGATTCATCTGTAACAGGAGAACCAGGCGGATCAGGGGAGAGAGCAACATCTTTCTCAGAAGCCATGTTGGAGGGGAGTATTGGAGCGATGATAAGAGAGGCGGTTGATTGTAGGGTTTTTATTTTTCCTCATGTTTCCTTCTTCCTTTCTTTCTTTCTTTCGTTTTTTTTTTTCTTTGGTTTTTTTTTGGTACCAAACGTTCTAAAAAACTTCATTTTGCTCCCCATTCTTTTGACGTGTCAATTTTAAAAATTAAGAAGAACCCACAAACATAATCATATCCATATCAACACCACAATATACATATAAATAAACAGTGAGTGTACTGTGGGGCTTTCAAGTGCAAAAGAATAATATTATTTATCATTACGATAATAAAATATTGGTAATTTAGCAGTTCATGTGGAATAATTTGATTGAACAATTCAATTTTTATGAGAGAAAGAGATGTGAGTGATAATGAATTGTTACATTATTGATATTTCTTTATCATGATGATAAAGAGCATTATACAGTGAAAATGAGAGTCAGTCAAATCAAGGGAGAGAGAGAACGACATCTATCTCGAAAGCCACGTTATAGATGATTTTGCAACGATACGTTAAGTGAGAAATGAATAATGACTGCTTCTAAGTTCATTTTTCCCATTACAAATAATGTAACCGGTGGAATATTGAAAGTTACAATTTTGTTAAATACAATAATTATAAAATATATCTTCTATATATAAAAAGTGTGTATTTAACGGAATTTGTTGGTTTAACGGAAAAACTAACGGAATTTTTTGATTTAACGGAAAAACTAACGGAATTTTTTTAATTTAAAAATCATTTAACTCCATAATTGGGTTTCAAAATTTACAATTCTAAAGCCCATGTAGAAGTATTGGATGTCATGCTCATTTTATAGATACACTTCTCTCCAAAGATTTCATAAACTTTTAATGTGGGATTGTGCATTTTATATATACTCTTAACTCCAATAGTTTTATAAATTTCCAATGTGAGATAGTGACAAAAAAAAAATATGTTAAAATGCTCATCAAAATCATTTTTAAATGTATGTCTAATTGACTAATTTGATTTTGAATTACAACTAATTAAATTGTAATATTCACTTTCATTCTTTCATTTATTTAATTTCAAATTTAATTTAAATTGTACTTGATTATTAATATATTAATGTTAGATATTATTTTCTATAAGTTTAAAATATTTTAATTTAACAAAGTAAACTATTTTAACATATTTATTTTTAATTTTTAGTGTTGGGACTAATTGTAGGATATATAATGAATCTAATTAGTAAAGATAGATTTACTTTAAATTATTTTTATGTATTTATTGCATTCGGTTCGACCGCAGTTGAATTTCCACAAACTTCATGTAGGAATCATTCTCGATTGTGAATCAAAATCTTTCATCTCCATTTTCAGATATCAGAATTATCAAATCAGCAAACTTTTCGTATAAATCCTATGATTAATGCTCATGTTTAGTTCCTTAATTAATAAAAAAGATTAAAATTCTCATAACACTATTTGACAATATTATAGTATTATATTAAATGTTTAGTAAGTATTATTTTTAAATATTGAATGATTTTATGATATAGTAAAAAATCTCTTTTTTTTTATAATATAGAAAAAAAAATATTTTTTAAAATAAAAATATATTTAATGTCTTAAAAATAATTAAAATAATATTAAAAATACGAAACGTATTATGACGCTTATCCTTCGTATTGACACGCATAAACTTGTGATTCTTAATTCTCAACATCGACATCTCGCAACGCATTACGCATTTTAGAATATTATTAATAAATGAATGGAAAATGCAAAAAATTTTGTACTACTACATTTTAGTCACTAGGAAAAAATGAAACTAAAAAAAATGGATGTGGATATTATCAATTTAAAAATGCTAATAGTTTATTTGGTAAGGTACATTGAACTCAATTAAGAAAAAATATTTATTTATTTAGTTTTGTATTATAATGTTATCTATTATTTTATTATGTATAAAAGTTCATAATTAAATACAAAATTTAATATCATATAATAGTACGAAACACAAACTTATACATTATAATTTAGAATTTAACACTATTCAAGTTAAAATTAATATATCACAATGTGTAATTATTTATCAATTACATAAACATTATATCATTAATTATTTAATGAACCAAAAAAATTATATATAACTCAGCAAACGTGCATTGCACGTTGCTTAAACCTAGTATAAAAAAATGTTTGTGCACGCACGCACGCACATAAATACATATGCTAGGCAAGGTTCTAAAAGGCGTAATGCGTGGCGATGCGTGGAGGTCGTGCTATGTGCTGGGTGAGATTAGACGAGGCATATGCGTAAAAAAACGTAAAAATGTGTTTTCTTATTTTAATATTATTTTAATTTTTAATCAATTAAAAATAATATTTACTAAACATTTAAAATAGATTTTTGAACACTGGACAAGAGTGACGGTGTGCATTTTATTGATAGACTTTACTTTTGAACACTGAACGAGAGTGACTATGTGCATTTTTTTTTATTTTTGAGCTTTGGTTCAAATTCAATAAGTAAATAATTTTTCTTTTAATAACTCGAGTGTCTTAAGAAATTATCTACCGTAAATAAGATTCATTGAATACTTGACTTTTGGTTTCAAATGGTTGTTTTGATTTTAAATTAGGACAAATTGAAGAAATTATCATTTAATAATTTTTAACTTCAAAAAAAAAAAAAAAAAAAGGTAATGCGCATAATTGCGCCTAGGCGCGCTTTAATGGTCAACAATTGTTGTTGACCGATAAAAAAAAATATAACTCATTTGGCTTGACGTTTTGGCCACGCCTCACGCCAAGGCACGCCTTTTAAAACACTATTGCTAGGTATGAGCATGAATACAAGTGAACTTATTTTCTTTCATTGTAATTAATTTTTTTACTTTACCATTGTGATCGGAACGAATTTCGATCTAGATCTCAATCTTTTCGATTGAACCAATCGGTCTGATCCGGTTTTTCAAACATTCATTTGAGTTTATTAGAAGTTCTATTCATTTTGAATATTGGGATAGTTACAGCAGCGTCCCAAACCTTTAGAGTATGTTTGATTGGCACAGAAAATAATACCTAGAAAATAAAATATTTTCCTTGTTTTGAGGAAATTAAAAACCTACTACCCCTTAAAAAAATATTTTCTTTAAAAATAAGGAAAATTAGGCATATTTTCAAAAGTTGAAAAATATTTTTCATGAAAAAAATAGCAATCAAACACTTCAAAATAGAAATTTGGGTGAAAATGATATTTCCATAAAAAATAAATGCAATCAAACACACTCTTAGGTTTTTCATAGACTTTATTTTAACATTCACTTTATGCCATCTATAGCCCCAAAACCTTTCAAATATTAGTGCATTGGGTCCAAATGGATAATTTCTTTTCGTTTGACCATTAGTTGACCAATTTTAAAAGAGGTAAAATGGTAAACTTGAATTAAAATTAAAAAACAAAAACAAAAATCAAAGCCTATTATGAAAAGAGAGGATAAAAGTGGAATATGCATGAAAGGATCACGGAAATTATTAATTAATTTGTTTGATTGTTTTTAAATTCTAATCTAGAAAATATTATACTCATTCATCTTTTATTGGTGGGAAATTAGAGAGAGAATAGATGAGAGAGAATCAATGAATTACCTATAAAATAAAAATCTACGCTTTAAGGAAAATATGGTCACACGACCAACTTTTGAAAAATATTTTTCATGGAAAAAATATCAACCAAACACCCTAAAAATAGGAATTTAGATGAAAAAATGACATTTTCTACTGAAAATAAAACCAATAAAATACACTCTAATTTATTTTATATCTCTATGAATCCCTTTCTTTTCTTTCCCATTAGGCCAAATCTAAAACTTGTTAACCCACTACCACCTCAACAACCCATTTATTAATAATTCGAAAAAATTTAGTCCACATAGGGGACTTACAAAAGTACCCTTACAAACACTCAAAAAGTGAAAAAAAAAAAAAAAAAAAAAGTGACAAACACTAAAATATCACTATTCATTTATGCAACACCAATAATCATATTCTTAACATAATCAGCATGTCATGGACAATCCACATTGATTATGTTAGAAAAATATAACATATCATGTCACTTTTTATCTTCTTAAAAAAGTGACAAATATTAAAAAAAAGTGATAAAAACTTAAAAGGTGACCAAAGGCTTTTTCTCATTCTCTCTTGTTAAATGCCAGCGCTGAACCCCTAAGCCCACCGCCGACTCTTTCCAATCAAATCTCCCACGCCAGAGGATTATTATTGTGGAGTGAAGCATTTTTTGCAGTAAGTTTTGGTTGTGGAAGTTTGCAGGAAGCGAGATATATATCTGTAAGTATAATTCTCAAGCTTCAATTTCTTCCTTTCTATAGATTTCTTCCGATTTTTTGAGCTGTAGCGCAAGAACTGAAAACAGTTGGCAGTGAGTTACTGTTCGCTTTAGAGGGGATGGAGCGGCTGCCGTTTATGATTGTGTTGGACCCATCGAGATGCTAGCGGTGAATTGCAGGGTGTTCTGGTGATGAAAGGGATTGCCGACCCCACTTCTCCAAATTCTTTGGAGGTAATTTTCGTTTACATTTTTGAATGCAATTTAAAGATAACTAATTTTCTTTTAGTAGAAATAGCTTTTGGTTGATTTTATTTTACTGAACTATTTCATAAACTGGTTGTTTTCATTAAAAAAAATGATAGCGACGGAGACTAAGCAATTGGTGTTTTCAGGGGCGTTAGGGATTCGCTTCGGCTTCTTCTCCAGCCGTGGTATGCTAACGTTTCGATGATATTAAAAACTAATTTTATTGAGATTGGATTGAGCTTCTAATTTATGTTTCTTTAATACATTGCCCGTTAATATCTTAGTTTTTTTTCAATCAGAAATGGAAAATGGAAGCTTATTTAGTTCATTTGTGCCGTAACTCAGTTGCTCAGTAGCTTACTTGACTCTTTGATAAAATTACTTCTCTAAATACAGTGCTTACTTGGTATGATCAATGGGAATGGCTAAGTGTATCCTTAGTATAAGTAGCTGCATTATCTGGCACATAGAAAAGAATAGAGATGCAAGGAATGCTGATTTTAGTTGTGTAATATTAAGTGCCATCCAATGAACGGCTATTTACATGAGAACAATGATTTGACTAACTTCACTAAGAACTCAGACTGGTACTGCAGAGGCTTTGGCAGGGTAAAAACTTCATTAAGATAGTTTTAGAAATTCCTTCTCTCTTTTTTCTTTTTTCCCTTTACATGTTTTTTTTTCTTTGCATAGGAACTTGCTCAGGAATGTAAAGCTGGATATGACAAGGCTATATTTAAAGTAATTGATTTTCTGAGTTTTTGGTCCATTTTAATGTTTCTTTTGTGTTCTTATGTTGTTTCTATGCTACTATTTAAAGCTTTGATCATGATGTTGTGCTCACTCGATCAAATCTTTTTATTTGTTGATAGGATGATTATGCAGGAGATGATGATGAGTACAAGGAGAAGTTAAAGAAAGAAAGTTTTGTATTCTTATTCTTAGCCACATAGGCTTCGTGTAGCATTGTTCTTAGTTGCATAAAAAATACAACTTCTTACATTTATGGGTGAAAAAAAATTATGTGTACACTCTGTAAAATCAGATAATCAATGAATCATTTGTATCCATTTTCTCATTGATTTCCATTTATTTGGTTGGTGGTTTCAGACATGGAGATGGCAAGCCTACCGACAATGCAGCAAGACTCTATAAGTGGTTTGCAGAGGTAAAGTATAATTATGGAGAGTTACCTTCTCCACAGGACTCTTCTTTAGATTTAGGTTAATTTATATGTGCGATGCATTAGATTTAGTTTTAGGATGGACCCGGGAAAAGTCTCAAAAGTGAATCTAAGTGATTTTAGTATAACTATGAAGTCTTGGACATAATGATAAGAAATTTGATTATGTGTAACTTTTAGGCTAGAATTTAGATTTCAAGAAAAGAATAATTAAAATAATAAGTAATTTGAAGAATAATTAAAATCCAAGCAATTTAAAGAATATGAACTTATTACCAAGGTGTTATTTATCTCTAATGTTAGTGGATTCTAGTTAAGGTTTTACATGTTCTTCATACAAACATTCAAGAATGAAATCCCCTTCCACCCTATAGCATGTATTAACTTTACAAACATTCGAGTTTAAACTTTAATATATTATGTTCCCAACCAAAAAATAATTAAAATAGTAATCCAAATTTTATTTTATTTAAATTTTAATTCAAATTAGCGACGCAAATCCGTTGCTAATCATCGACCGATTTAATCCGTATGTAATCTTTGACCAAAAATTTTGTTAATAATGTCGTCGTTAATTAGCAACACAATTTGTCGTCGATAAACACCGACGATTATTTTTCGTTGCTAATTTAACGACGGCCGAGGGAATCCGTTGCTAAATTAGCGGTGAGGGTTTCACTATCAGATTTTTCGACGAATCAATTCCATCAGTAAAGGCTGTTTAGCTACGGAATTTAAGGCGTCGGCGACGGAAATTTCCATCTCTGAAGCCGCACTTTTTTATAATGTATGTGGCCTCACTGAGGTTGCACCCACAGTCTACGTGGCGCTAGATGATAGGTTGAATGAAATGTGGAATTAAACCACTTATCATTTAATGTCACGTTAGTGCCACTTAGAATGGGGTTGCAACTCCAGTGACGCTAAATAACATTACTCGTGTTTTAAATATCAATTTATTACCTTTGTCACTATATTCATAGTCGCCTGTGCTACGTCAGGCCCCAAAGCTCTTTCTTTTAATTACTGAAAATGAAGAGCAAGTTTTTACATTTACGATTTAAATGAATGACAACACAAAATAGGAAGTGGGCTCAACTTCTACTTGCTTATGCTTCCAATAATTTGTTAATTGGTTTTTATAAATAATTACATGTAGGGTGCCTTTGTTTACTTTTATATGATTAGGTAATAAGATTATGAGAGATTGGAGTTCTGCACGATGTTGTATTTCAAAAAAAAATATGAAGTTACTCTTATGTATCTTATTCTGCAAATGTAAATTAGATAACTTCAAAACATTATTTTAAAGTAATCTTGACGACCATTAATTACCTGCCAAATGATCGTCAATTTGTCGTGTGCGCCTTATGGACAATTAGATAATTGAATTAACTCTCAGCAAGACTAGTACCTGATGGAATTATTGAAAATTTCTAAAGAAAAATGGGATTTGGTACATATGATATTTGAGCCAGCAGAAACTGAACAAAGCTGCAAGGCAATTTCATTTAGTCTGCTTGATCAGATAGCTCGAGGAAATCAAAATTTTGAATCTTCAACCACGGAAAGTTGCTTTATTTTAATTTTTTTTTTCAATGAGGAATTACATCCATTAGTTTCTAATGAGTATATATAAATGATAGTATAGAAGTTGTAAACAAGGGAGAATGCATGCATACAGGGGCGGACGCAGATGTTAAAAGTTAGGAGGGCACAATCAAAGTTGTAAAAAAGTTGAGAGAAATTTTACAATTAAAAATTTACGTCCAAAAAAATTATATCCCATGTAATTTTGCTTCCAAAAATTCACATGGGATATGACTTTTTCGGATGTAAAATTTCAAAATTTTTTTATGTCATATTCCATATAAAACTTCCTTAATAAAATGATAAAAACTATATTAAAAAATTTGTATCGCAAAAATAACAAATGTTAATAAAATAATTGAATTTTTTAAAAGAAAATGCGAATTAAACGTCTTTTTAAAACTAACGTTTGATGCATCTTTAACTATTTTTTATATCTATATGGACTATTCAGTATGCCTATAATATAGTTCTCGAAATAAGTTTTAAAATGGCATGAGCAATTTGTAAATTCGATTAGCGTACGATCATCGGATGATTTTTAAAATTAGCATATTATCGAAATTTTGAATGACCTACTTTGACAAGTCGTAACATTTGCTACGATTGATAGTTTCGTACGCCATTAACGGCGTAAAAAACTAGACTGTGAAAACTTCGAAATGATATTAAGAATGTAACATTTCGATTTCGTTTTACATCCCATAATAACTTCGAAAATTGAAATAAAAACATAAAATGTTTAATTATGAAAAAAAAAAACGTTTTGTATGCTGCAACTGTTTTGTTACATCTATATTCGTAATTGTGAAAGTTGTGACCAATTCTGTGTTAATTGTGATCGATTGTGAGTTGATTACATATCATCACACTTAAGATTAACTTGATCACAGTCAATCACACTGAATAGAAATTTAGTCACAATTAGACACGAATGATACATGTCAATGACTTGTTTATATAAAGAGATTTGAAAATTTTCTAGATAGGTGTGGTGGTGTGGGGCGGGGCGGGGCGGGGTGGGGTGGGGGTGGGCGTAGGGTAGGATAGAATGGTTCTACGAGGGGGTGGGGTTTAATCTTCAGTTTTTAATTTATGAAAAAATTTGGGAGGTGGAGGTAGGTGTGTAGTGGGGATGGGGTGGGACAGGTGGATTAATCATGGGGTGCGGGTGTGATTTCGAGTTTTAAATTTTTGGAGACTTTTTGGGAGGTGGGGTGGGTGGGGTAAGTGGATCCATGGGGTGAGGTGTGATTTCCAGTTTTTAATTTCTGGAAATTTTGGGAGTTGGTGGGGATAATCAATTTCAAATAATTATATATGTTATAAACACTTTTAATTGGAATTAACACATGAATTTTGAAATAATTTGACAAGTTTATTAGTTTTGAAATGTGATTTTATATGTAGGAATTATGTATTCTTCCATAATTTTTATATTATTATAAGAAAAATTTCAAATTAACGGTAAGAAAAATTTCAAATTATAATGATAAATAGCTTAACAATTTTTTTATATAATCTTGAGTAATTATTTTATCTACTGAATGTTGATTTATGCATGCCTTTTTAATGGACGAGACTAGTTACTTCATACGGTAATTAATAACTAAGTTTTAAATGACAAAAAAATTGTCTCAGTATATTCATTGTATTATTTAATTTGTTCCTTAAATAATTCTGGGAATTGGTATGCAGAATGGACAGCAGATTACATTCCATGGAGAAGCTGATGAAGCACGCATGGAGAAAGTTTTTGGTCGAATCTAGTGTTTGTTTGCACAAGTCCAAGGAGATGGACTTTTATTTTGTATGTCGCTGTCTTTATATTTCGAAACTGTAGTCGAGGTTACGTGTTTAACACCATGGTATTGCTAGTGGGTGATCGTTGGGAACAAAACTGAGTTTTGCTGAATAATAAACAGAAACTTTTTTATGAATGGGAGAATATATATGATTTAAAAACAAATAAAAATAATAATTCTGGGAATTTTGGTCCATTTTCCTGAATTGGTGTTCCAACTTTTGGATTCTTCGACTCAATTGGTACCCAATTGGTGATTGGTGAGGTGGGGTGGTGCCACTTGCCGTTCCCCGTCTCTCTGTGCATTTGCGGTGCCAATAAGGTGTTGGATTCTCTTTCGTTCTTGGTAATATTGAGTACGCCACACCGCATATCAAGCTATTACCAAAGGATTTACATCAAATTAGTAACGAATTATTATTTTACCATTTTTTAAAAATTATTTATTTAATTACCGACATAATTACCAACTGAAATTTTTCGTTGGTACAATTCCGATGCTAATCTGTTGGTAAAAAATAAAAATAAATTAAATATATTTATCAACAAATATCCCAACAAATATTTTTGTTGGAAACTAAATAAAAGAATAAAATAATTATCAACACAGAAAATCTGTTGTTAAACTTTTTAAATAAAAGTAAAAATATTATTAAATAGTTATCGAAGGAAAAAAAAAAAAATCTTATTTAAGCATTAATAAAAATGTATAGGAAAATTTGAATAACCAGTCTTTACAATATGCAATTTCCCTCCTACTTAAATTTTCACTTCCCACAAGAATTTTTCTATTTCCCTCAAACTTCGCATTTCACACAAGTCAAACGCTGAAGCCCTAAACCCAAATGACCAGAACTTTTTCTCAATCTCTCTCGTCAAATGCCAGCGCTGAAGCCCTAAGCCCACCGCCGACTCTTTCCAATCAAATCTCCCCCGCCAGAGGATTATTATTATGGAGTGAAGCATTTTTTGCAGTAAGTTTTGGTTGTGGAAGTTTGCAGGAAGCGAGATATATATATATTTGTAAGTATAATTCTCAAGCTTCGATTTCTTCCTTTTTATAGATTTCTTCCGATTTTTTGAGCTGTAGTGCAAGAACTGAAAACAGTTGGCAGTGAGTTACTGTTCGCTTTAGAGAGGATGGAGCGGCTGCCGTTTATGATTGTGTTGGACCCATCGAGATGCTAGCGATGAATTGCAGGGTGTTCTGGTGATGAAAAGGATCGCCGACCCCGCTTCTCCAAATCCTTTGGAGGTAATTTTCGTTTACATTTTTTAATGCAATTTAAAGATAACTAATTTTCTTTTAGTAGAAATAGCTTTTGGTTGATTTTATTTTACTGAACTATTTCATAAACGGGTTGTTTTCATTAAAAAAAATGATAGGGACAGAGACCAAGCAATTAGTGTTTTCAGGGGCGTTAGGGATTAGCTTTGGCTTCTTCTCCATCCGTGGTATGCTAACGTTTCGTTGATATTAAAAACTAATTTTATTGAGATTGGATTGAGCTTCTAATTTATGTTTCTTTTAATAAATTGCCCGTTAATATCTTAGTTTTTTTTTTTTTTTTTTCAATCAGAAATGGAAAATGGAAGCTTATTTAGTTTCTTTTAATACATTGCCCGTTAATATCTTAGTTTTTTTTTTCAATCAGAAATGGAAAATGGAAGCTTATTTAGTTCATTTGTGCCGTAACTCAGTTGCTCAGTAGCTTACTTGACTCTTTGATAAAATTACTTCTCTAAATACAGTGCTTACTTGGTATGATCAATGGGAATGGCTAAGTGTATCCTTAGTATAAGTAGCTGCATTATCTGGCACATAGAAAAGAATAGAGATGCAAGGAATGCTGATTTTAGTTGTGTAATATCAAGTGCCATCCAATGAACAGCTATTTACATGAGAACAATGATTTGACTAACTTCACTAAGAACTCAGACTGGTACTGCAGAGGCTTTGGCAGGGTAAAAACTTCATTAAGATAGTTTTAGAAATTCCTTCTCTCTTTTTTCTTTTTTCCCTTTACATGTTTTTTTTTCTTTGCATAGGAACTTGCTCAGGAATGTAAAGCTGGATATGACAAGGCTATATTTAAAGTAATTGATTTTCTGAGTTTTTGGTCCATTTTAATGTTTCTTTTGTGTTCTTATGTTGTTTCTATGCTACTATTTAAAGCTTTGATCATGATGTTGTGCTCACTCGATCAAATCTTTTTATTTGTTGATAGGATGATTATGCAGGAGATGATGATGAGTACAAGGAGAAGTTAAAGAAAGAAAGTTTTGTATTCTTATTCTTAGCCACATAGGCTTCGTGTACCATTGTTCTTAGTTGCATAAAAAATACAACTTCTTACATTTATGGGTGAAAAAAAATTATGTGTGCACACTCTGTAAAATCAGATAATTAATGAATCGTTTGTATCCATTTTCTCATTGATTTCCATTTATTTGGTTGGTGATTTCAGATATGGAGATGGCAAGCACAATGCAGCAAGACTCTATAAGTGGTTTGCAGAGGTAAAAGTATAATTATGGAGAGTTACCTTCTCCATAGGACTCTTCATTAGATTTAGGTTAATTTATATATGCGATGCGTTAGATTTAGTTTTAGGATGGACCCGAGAAAAATCTTAAAAATGAATCTAAGTGATTTTAGTATAATTATGAAGTCTTGGACATAATGATAAGAAATTTGACGATGTGTAACTTTTAGGCTAGAATTTAGATTTCAATGGTGGTATATTTTTAACTTTTGCTTTTATCTTCTTAACTAGTTCTATATCTAAAAGATTAAAATATTTAAGTCATTTACCAGACAACTTATTATACAACTTTATTATGATAGCCGGCCAATGACACCAACTTAATCGGCTTTTAACAGTCGGTCTAGCGATCGACTGTTCATTGCCGGTTCGACCGATTGTTAACAGTCGGTTTAAACCAGGTCAAATGCAAACAATCGGCTGTTTGCAGCGCCGAAAACTTTGAGCTCAGAAAATGGCCCTTAACTCCCTCGAATACCAACATTTCACCTCTAAGACTAACACTCAAAACAGATATATGATGAAATAAACTTAAAAAATGTGAAAATAATTGAAACACAATATTCTTTCAAAAACAGCATTTAAAGGCTAAAAACTAACCTTCGTTGTCGGCGTCAGTAGTGGTAGGTGGTTGGTGCGGTGGTCGGATTTTTCCTTCAAATGGTCGATTTTTTGGAAGAGGAGGGTCCTTTTTCACGTGTGTATTTTAATGAGGGACATTTTTGCCTTTTAGGTATTTAAAATTAGGTTTTACTTTTTTTTTTAATGCTATATCTTGGTCAAAGGTCAAACTTGAATTATGGTTTTTTTAACCAGCTATTCACACGTATTTCCTCGATAAATCTCAACTTTCTCTTAGTTCCTTCAGTCTGATGTATAGGTGGTCGAGATTGAACACATTCAATATGAGTAAAATCATGATCTAATTTCTAAAAACCAACTTTAGCGCCAGAAACACCTGTATGAACAACTCTACCTTTTTGTGTTCCCCAATTTGTAATTCTCACAAAGTCCCAAATGTTGTTTCCATACAATACTATTTATCAAATAAATTCAAGATTTTTATCTTAGTGAATTTTTTATCGGGAAAATGATTTTGAGAAAAATAGACCACTTTTATCAACCACGATTTTTTTCAACTAAAAATAATGCAGTAAATATATGTATACCCGATAGGGCATTCGGGGTGTAACTAAATAAATCAATTACAGGAACTTCTGCCTGAAGGGGTAAGTTCATATTCTTTGCTCTAATCAAGTCCATCCTTTCTAAATCTGTCATATTTGCTATCGTTGTAACCAAAACCTCAATGGCATTCATCTGGTCCATGTTTAAATTTGGATCTATTATCATATTAGCTACATTCGATTGAAAGTGTATGTTGTTGCAAAGATTGGTAAGGTCCAATGGAACCTCAATGGCATTCATCTGGTTCATGTTTAAATTTGGATCCATTAACATATTACCTACATCCGATTGAAAGTGTATGTCGTTGTAAAGACCGGTAAGGTCCAATGGTCCACTTAATAATGAATTTTAAAAAGCATTAAAAAAATGTCGTAGTCAAAGGGCGGAGGAAGATGAAACTGAAAATTTGTCTGTGGATTTTGTGAAAGATATTCTTCGGCATTACCAATAATGTTTATCAAAAATTGCTTAGGCAAGAAGCAATATGATGTTTTGTGTTGAGAATCCATTTGACTTTCAGACATGTAAAAATATATTTTTACATATAATTGAACATTTCCAAATCCATATTTCTTTTGGCCGAAAGGGAAAGAAGGAAGGAGAAAAATAGAGAGAAGAAGAGTGAGGCGTGTGTGTTATGAAGTTTGGGAAGGAACACCCCCTACCCTTATGTAGGGGCGCAGCCCGATGTTGTATCTGGTGGATCATCCTTGCTCTATCAAAAAGTGAATTAATACAACTTATGAAAGAGGGTCAACAACTCATGTGATGTAGAAGGATTTAAGATTTCATAGCAAAGTGAGATTTATTCATCGCAACACTTTGTACAATTGTTGACGTAGCTGAATGTTATAAGAACGATGAATAAATCTCACAGAGATAATAAAACCCACAAAAGTTTTATTTCTTCTCATTTATACGATCTCAAAGGGATCATAATGCATATATAGCGAAATCCTTAAGAAAATTTGGAAATATTAAATAATAAGAAAAAAATCGATTTTTTTCCAAAAATGGAAATAATTGAAATAATGCCTCAGATTGAAAGCCCTAATCTTTAGGATTATCTTCCAACAAGCGGAAATTCAATTCCCAATTAAATTAATTGAGATATAACCAAAATAAGAATTACCAGAAAGGAAAAAACGCGTAAATGAAGGAATTTGTTTGAAATTGGCCGAGTGTCAGGGGCAAAGCCGTTGAGTCTTACATTGGCCCGTTTCCATTTAAATTTGACTAAAAATTTGTCAAAAAAGGACAACTCAAAAACTTCTCCAAAAATCGAAAAATTATCTATTTTCACTTTCACCGATCCCACTTTGCTATAAAGTCTAAATTGTTTTACATCACATGAGTTGTTGACCCTTTTTTATAGACTGTATTAATTCACTTTTTGAAAGAGAAAAAATGATCTACTGGATGCAATATCATGATGCGCACCTATATAAAGTTTGGGGAGTGTTTCTTTCCAAACTTCCCAACACATACATCTTACTCTTATTCAATCCATTTGTCTCCTTCCATCTCCTCCATTCGGCTAAAAGAAATATGAATTTGAAAATGTTCAATTATTATGTAAAAATATATTTTTACATATCTGGAAGTCAAGTGGATTCTCAACACAAAATTACATGTTATTTCTTGCCTAAACAATTCTTGATAAACATTATTTGTAATGCCGAAGAATATCTTTCACAAAATCCACAGAAAAATCTTCAGTTTCCTCCTCCTTTGTCCCCTGGCTATGACATTTTCTTAATGCTTTTCAAAACTCATTATTAAGTGGACCATTGGACTTTATCGGTCTTTACAACGATGTATACTTTCAACCGGATGTATGTGATATGATAATTGATCCAAATTTAAACATGCATAAGATGAATGTCATTAAGGTTCCATTGGACCTTATCGATCTTTACAACAACGTATACTTTCAAACGGATGTAGTTAATATGATAATGGATCTAAATTAAAACATGGACCAGATGAATGCCAGTGAGGTTCCGGTTGCAACGGTGACAAATATGACACATTTAAAAATGATGGACTTGGTTAGAGCAAATAATTTGAACTTACCTCTTCAGGTAGAAGTTCCTAAAATCGATTTATTTAGTTACACTCTAGATGCCGTATCGGGTATACACATTTACTGCATTATTTTTAGTTGGAAAAAATCGTGGTTGATAAAAGTGTTGTTTATTTTTCTCGAAATCATTTTCATAAAAAATTCACTAAGATAAAAAACTTGAATTTATTTGATAAATAGTATTGTATGGAAACAACATTTGAGGCTTTGTGAGAACTACAAATTGGGAAACATAAAAAGGTAGAGTTGTTCGTATATGTGTTTTTGGCGCTAAAGTTGGTTTTTAGGAATTAGATCCTGGTTTTACTCATATTGAAGGTGTTCAACCTCGACCACCTATACATCAGACTGAAAGGAGTAAGAGAAAGTTGAGATTTATCAAAAAAATACGTGTGAATAGCCGATTAAAAAAGTCATAATTCAAGTTTGGTCTTTGACCAAGAAATTCTCCTTTACTTTAAAAGAGAGTACCCTAAGTTTACCATTCATCTCGTGTCCTAGATTTCACACATGAACCGATTGTCTCCGATTTGTTCACTACATTTTGTCGAAGTATATTTTTTTTTTTTTCCTTGACTAGATTTGAATATCACCAATACAATACAGACAATTTCGTTCACTCTTCATGTGCGTCGTGTCCTGCTGGGCATTTTCCTGTTCATATAAAAATCAATTAGGATGCTTATGTATGTAGGGGTAGGTCATGCATTTCATTTATTGTTCATCTAACATATTCCATTTCCTACCAATTAAAACTGACCTATTAAAATTGACCGACATTCTTGTACGTATCTTTTTGATTTTTGTATTCGTACATACATATATTTTCTTTCTCTATCCATTTCGTGCATTGTTCATACCAGATTTTTCCCTATTCATATAAAAATCAATTAGGATGCTCATTTAGGCAAGTGATGCATCTCGTTTACTGTTCATTTGATATATTTCATTTCTTACCCATTAAAATTGACCGATATTCTCTTACCTATCTTCTTGATTTTTGTATCTATACATACATATCTTCTTTCTCTTGAGGAGGTTTAACTTTTTTGGTTTAATTTATTGCCCATTAAAATTGATCGACATTCTTCTATCCATACATATTTGCGAATTTAATGCCCATTAAAATTGATCGGCATTCTCCTACTTTCTTGATTTTTGTACCGATACATATCTTCTCTTTATCTTGAGGAGGTTGAAGTTTTTCGATTGATTACAATTCAACATCTTTATTATGTGCCCACTTCATTTAATGTTTATGCCAATTGGTAAGTTCCTCATTTGTCATGGATTTGGTTCATTGTTGTCTGACATATTCCATTTAATGTTAATTCAAACTAATCGACATTCTCGTAAGTATCTATATATATACAGGTAAACATATCAACGAAAAAAGCATCACGAACTATTCCAGCGTTTCGTATGAAGCTTGTGGTTTGATTTTATGTTCTAGGTTGGTTTCTTGTTATTTTCCTCTTTGATTTATTTATATTATTATACTTAAGAATTTCTTATGCTTGTTTGATTTATATTTGTTGCAGGCTAAGTTTATTTGTTTTTCCAAGAACAAAATTTCCATTTCTCGTGGTATTCCTTTCTTCTAATTTGAGTTTTGCCTTATTGTCATAATTATATTATGCGATTTTCATAGTTATATGTACATTCTTTCCCTTCATACCGTTTATTATTCTTATGCATGTTTGGTTTATATTTGCAATCAACTATCTTATTCAAAATAAGGCTATATTGCTTGTTGGATAGAATACCAATTAACTAAGGTATATCATTCTAATAATTGTTTCATACTATGTGATTTTCACTTGTTGCCGTCATTGTAGTATGTGATTTTCATAATTACATTTCTTCCTTTCATGTTTTTTAGTATTGTTATGTCGTTCTTATTTTTTTTTTCCCCTAATGTTATAAATAATTTCGGCCTGTGTTGAATTTGGGTTTTACATTTTGTATGCTTTCAAATGAATTACTGCATGTTAAGTTTATTTTTTTCTTGTTATTTGAGTTTTTACTTGTTCCGTTATATTATTCTAATTGTTTTTACAAAAATTCACCGTTTTTATGTTATTCTAATTGTTCTTACAAAAATTCACTGTTTTTTATATTTTTTTTCTCGTGTTAAATTTCATCTTAAAATTCTGTATTTTAAATAATTCCTTATATTTGTTAACAATTTTTTTTACTTATTTAGTTATATTTTTACATTTCATTTTCTATATATATATATATGAATGATTCACTACACTCATTACTGTATAATATTTCTAAATTTTCTAAGTTCACAATTCTTTCATTGCAGTTGAAATATTGAAAAATTCTTGTCTTTAACGTGTGGATATTTTGGAAACCTCTGCTCATGAAAACGATGGTATTTTTTCCATTGTTGATACCGTCATGTTTGAAGCTGGAAATGACCAACACATATCCTCCATTCGTCAACGAGTTCAATGAGAGAGAGAAAAATGAAGTAGATCTAAAAATAATTGTAGTAATTTTCATAAAAGGAGTTTACATTACATGTCTATTTCTTATAATGACAGTTTTTTACCTTTTTGTTCAATTTGTCCATATTTGGCAAATTGAAAATTAAATATTTGATGATCAGTAATTTTAATGTGTATCGACAGTAAAACACTTATTAATAAAATGTCTTTCTATATTGTTTACAAAATAGACCAAGAGATACATTCAATACATCTCAGCTTCAACTTTTGTTCTCTTACAAATATTTGTTTTACTATTGTTTTATGTATAATGTTATTCCTTTTTTATATACTTCATAACTGTAGTATTATATTATTCAATTTTCTTTTTAAGTTTTTAAATATATCATAAAACGTTGCAAAAATATAATGTCAATATTCCATATTCCTTTTTGTTATTTCATAAAAATAAAGTGGTTCCACCTTTATTTCATCTTGTTTAATAACAAGATTTTCACTACTGATAATTCTTAATTTTGAAATAACATGATAAACTCAAAATTTCACCCAAAAAAATATATATATATACCGAAATGTTTTTTTTTAAAACATCTCTATTATTACCTTCCCTACTATTATTTCCAAAACAACAAAACATACCAAATACGTATTTTTCAATTAAAAAATATATTCATCAAATACTCATCATAGATGTTAAGCGTGTTCGATTAGCACGCATTCATATGGTAATTTTTCAAATTTTACAGATTAATACAAATACAAATGAAAAAAATAAAGTTGTATTTCTCGAGAAAAAAACTATAATCAAATTTATAGAACTTTATTATCCTATAAATATATTTTTTCTTTTACATAATATATAAAAATAAATTTAGCGACAGGTTTTTTCCTGTTAAATGAATACACAAACTGACAATTATAACTTATCTTCTAGAAAAAAGATATTTCTTAAGACATGTAGCCACATTGAAATTTGAAATTGTTAAGTTTATCCTTTTCAAGAAGTTTAATCTCATAGACCTAAATGAAAATATTTATTTATTAAAATTAAAATATCTATTCGATCTCGTATGTCTTCTATAAATACCCATATTTTATACTTCAGAATTCAAAAATTTCAAACAAAAAACATATATTACACTTCTCTTAATCTTAAACACAGACATGGTTGCACACTATAAACTTATCCCACAAATTGAAATTTCAGAAAGTAATTGATCCGCAAAAGTAGTCATCACCGGAAAGCAAATACCGAAAACTGCTTGTAATTCCAACACCAGATACCAAACTATTCTACTGATGGATTTAGAGGTACATATGTAGTAAGAACTAAATATTTTTTCAATTTTATGTTCTTTGAATGTATATTCTGTAAGCACTTTCACAATTTTTTTTTTAAGCAGGGTAATGAGGTTACAACAATTTTGTATGATACAAATATTATCGCACTTAACGATCAGTTTGAACTAGGGAAAACCTAATGCAACAGTAAAGGAGAACAAAAGTCCGTTTAGAAGTTTATCTGATCAAAGAATCTGGACCATAACGGGAAGAACAAAAATTAAAGAACTGCATGAGAACAACTTAAACTTCATTTTCTCACAATATCAACTTACTCCATTTTATGAATTAGAACACTACATGGATAAAAACAGTAATATCAGTAAAATTCCTATCAAATATTATACAGTTATATATATGATTCTGAAATATATTGCATAAAAAAAATCATAACAATTTTTTTCTCAAGTGTCATAGGAATAGCTATGATGTTAGATAGAAGAGAACTGTCCAAACTCATTTTGGTACAGAGACCATTCTTCAAAATATCATTTTGATAGATAAAGAATTCCAAATAGTGATGCTAACCTTATGGGACAGTTTCGTGGAACGAGAATGTCTTACCATTATTGCAAATCTGGCCAACATACTAGTCATACGGGCTACTAGTCTTAAGGTTTCTTCGTTCGGTGGTATAAAATACTGATTTAAGTTTTTTTTTTTGTCTAAATCCATTTACTTTACAAAATACATAAATACACAAATTATTTTTTCTTTACTTTCGCATGTATTACTTTATCAACCAAAATCAATATCACCTTCTTCATCAATTCTGACATACTAGCTATTGTAGACTACAAATATTGGTACTTCAAATAACTAACAAAAAAAAAACAATAAATTTATAATTTATATATATATATATAATCACTTTCTACAGGTTGGAAGCTAATAAAGAGAGACTTGACAAACTTACACAAAATCAGTGTTCTGTTCCTGTCACACCACCGAAAATATTACCTCCAACCGACGACAAATTCACACCAATTGCCGAGTTACTAGGAATTCATCCAGAGATACTTTCCAAGTCATTTCATCGAATATATCTCTAATTAATATAAATATGTTAGTTATATATTTTATGAGTACATATTACTATTTCTTAAACCTAATCAAGCATTAATATTTCTGTATTACATAAACAATTCTACTGGGTCAAAGCGCATTGAAATATCAATTTGAAAAATCAAAAGTTCTGGTATATGTCCTGCGACAACCGCAACAAATTATCTAACGCAGACCTTGGAGAATTCACAAATGCCGATTTTGTAAGTGTGAACATGCAAAAGCTATCTCAAGGTAATTTACATTATCCAACATATATTGAGGTTTTATCTAATGCTATAACATAGTTAAAAAGTTACATAATATATGCTTTCCAAAAAATTAATGCCTAGAGCAAATACTTTCCTACACTTACAAGACAAATTTGGAGCATTAAACGCAAGCATCATAGGAAGCGCTGCAGAAACATTATTACAAAGTATTGGTAACGCGATAATGACACATTTCGAAAAGGTAAAATCAAAGTTCTAACATGCTTAAATATTGGTTTCTTTACACTTTAATATTTGGAGTGAATTGCCTAAATAGACACTAAACTTTACGCAATGCGTTCAAGGGGTTATTGAACTTTAAAAATCATTCAAATGATCACTGAACTTTGCAAAATGTTTCCACTAGGTCACTGAACTTTAAAAATCACTCAATTCATCATTGAACTTTGCAAAATGTTTCTCATGGGTCACTAATGCAGTGATTTCTTAGACAACATTTTGCAAAGTTCAGTGATGAATTATGTTATTTTTAAAGTTCAATGACCTAATGAAAACGTTTTGCAAAGTTCAGTGATCATTTGAATGATTTTTAAAGTTCAGTGACCCCTTGGACACATTGCGTAAAGTTTAGTGCCTATTTAGGCAATTCACTCTTAATATTTGTTATGCAAACATATTTGCTCTATTGCAGGAACTAGATATAGACATCAACAATTTTATGAAAACTGAAAGTGAAACAGATTCGCTATTTTATCTGAAAATGACAGAAAAACGGCAAAATACTTCGGAATGCCAATTTGAAATTATCTTTACGTTCAACTCTTCAAAAATAATGGTTGAAAACGAACCTTTAATTGCAATCAATGAAACAAATCCTTCCACTAACATAGTTACTGTGAGAAATTCAGTTGAATCAGAAGAAAATAAAGACGACAAAAACTAAAGGGAAGACACAAACCTCAAATACTGAACAATTCGAAAATACTCAGGCAACAACTGCAACAAATTCAAAAAGGTCTCTCTTTTAATCAAATGATACTGCTCAACCAGATCCGAACCCACAAAAGAAGGCTCGCAAAAGTTCTCATATCAATAACACAGCAATCTCCCCAACCTAAAAAAACATGAATGACGTTAACTTTTCTTTTGAAGCAATAGGCAGTAAAGACGATCTCACCTAATATGTCTATTGTAATTGTAAATAAAGCATAAAATAGGAAAAATTTGTGCTATTTAAATTAAAATTGTCTTGCATTTGATGTTCAAAACAAAGAGAAGAAGAAAAGAAAAAAAATGGATGTTATTCCCCGTGCACGCACGGGGAGAACCAAACTCCTCGTGCGTGCACAGGGATAACCAAGCTCCTCGTGCGCGCACGGGGAGTTTCCCTCTCCCCGTGTGCACACGAGGAAACCCAAACTCCCCGTGTGCGCACGGTGAGTCACATCTATCCCAATATTTTTTTTTTCTTTCTTCTTATTTATAAACGTCAGACTTAATTTAATCAATCAAAATATTAATATAACAAGTAAATACAAAATATTTATTACATTACACAAATTTCACAAGTGCATTTATTTAACAAATAGTATATAAATTTTAAAAATCATCTTAACAAGATTGTTATACTAGACAGTTTTAATTAACTTAATTAGTGAAGAATTTTTTCGATACATTAGCTATTAGTTTTGGTGGCATATTGTATGCTTCGTTTACAATTATGGGAAAATATATTGTCGCGTATAATTATTGCCAAGTATATATTATCTAACATATTTTTTCAAATTATATAATATTCTCAATATTCAAATTTTTTTTCCCATTTAAATTTTTTTAAAAAAAAACTTACTTTAAAACTAAACACTCTTTAACTAATTTTACACTAATCTTCACATTAAATATAAATACAATAATAATCATATACTTATATTAATAGTAATATCATTACTCTCCACCTACCCATTTCTTACCTATCATTCTACTGCCTCTAACATACCATACGAAATTACCAATCCTTCCATTCAACTTGTAAAGTCAATCGAATAAATAATCATGACCAAACCCAACCTGCCAACCACTTATTTAATTTTTCATACCATTCAAACCCAACTACTTATTTAACCCTTCATACTAGCAAAAAGGAAAACAAAAAGCCTTCTTCTGTGCAAGAAAAATCTACTTATCTTTTCTACATTGAACAGTTTCTCTCCATAAATATAATTTCACCGGCACTCAACTTTGAACTATCTATTAGAAAAAAGGTATGTTCATCTTTATCTTATTCATATTCAATAATTTTATATTTCCAATGATTTCATAATAAAATCGTTAATTTCTATCTTTATCGTTATTTAGTAATCTATACATTAATTCCTACTTTCATTTTAAAACTTTATATACTGTAATATTTTTAAGATATTGCAACAAATTATAATATAATTACAACAAATTAGTATTCATTGTAGTATTTAAATCATGTTGTCTTTCAAATTATACAACTCATCAAACTTTTGTTGCCAATACGGTTTGAAGAACTTCAATATTAGGTTATAACTTTGAAATAACCTTGAAATGAAAAATTGCTTATTGTAAAATACTATGTATTTTCTTAGTACAATATCACATATTACAAGTAATACAATGAATCGTGATTAAATTTTTTTCCCCTCTTATTTGCTTCAAAAATAATAGATGAAATACGTGTAAACATAAATTCCATAAATCGGTACAATTTTATTAGTCATACATTTAAAATATTTATATACTATTTTCCTTATCTTCTATACAGACGTCTTTAGAATACTTACTTTCTCCAAACCATTGGTATTCTGCTGGCGTAACTCAATAACCTAATCATCGGTATTTTAGGAATTTTATAGAGCTTATCAACACAGAAACAAGCAGATTTAATGGGTAGTAACTTCCATGCATTCATATGTAGTGTTTTCCATAGATCTGAAGAAGAACAACAATTTAGTGGTAAACTGGTTCATGAGTTTATAATGCGCTTTGTTCATTGTCGTAAAAGTAATGAAATTTGGGTCAAATTAAATGATCAGCTAGCCCGCTTTAGTATGCATGAGTTCTGCCTCATAACAGGATTACCTTGTCACGAGATACCTCTAGAATTTCATTTTACTGGTAATCGACTAAAGGATGAATATTTTAATGGTATGAGCAATATCAAAATGACAACGCTATCTGAAGCATTTCACCTTTGTGAAAACGAAGACGACAAATTCAAACTAGGCTTAGTAATATTCGTAGAATGCATTTTGAAGCCTACAGAAAGATATATTGACCAAAGAACTTTATCCATGGTTGAAAACGTTGATGCTTTCCTTGCATATCCATGGGGTCGTCAATCATATATTGTTTTACTAAAATCATTACAAGCATTACATGTAGAACGAGTACAAAGAATGCATCAGAATGAACAACCCAAATCAAAATATTCATTACATGGATACCCACTTGCATTTCAGGTATTATTCTTCTATTTTTTTATTTTTTATATGCTCTATTTATATTTTATTCACTGATTTTTAACCTTATGTATCTAATATATCTTTCTACTTATATAAGTATTGGATTTACGAAGCATTTCCTCGAATTGGTCAAAAATTTGGACAATCTACAGGTAGAACGATAAGAACACCAAGAATGTACAGATGGAGGCCGCAGAGAGTATTAACAGAAAATGCAATTAGGCAATTTTTGTCTACCCAAAAGGTATTTCACGTATTCATTACATTTCTTCTAACAGTATACACAAATTTTCTTTTTACTTCTGGAAAAATTTAAAACGCATTATTTAAATATTTTATTATACTTACAGATTTTAGCAAAGACAATATTACAACCTACAAATGAAGAATTACAAACAATCTGGTATACATCTATTTCAATGCCAGAAGACAATGAACATAACGTACTTCACATAATTATTCTAGGAGAATTGAACAATATCCCTCAACAATTCCATCAACTTGATACTGCGCCACCTACACATACTTCCATTCCAACTACCTCAGACTCTCCTCATATCAGTTCTAACTACATCACAAGAGAAGAAATGGAATAACTGTTAGGCGCACATATGCAACATATTATATCATATGTGTCTCATTTATGCAACAATATGAGAACAAACATTGCATCATATGTATCTCAGTTATACAACAACTTGGAAACAACCATTATAGAACAATCACATAGACAAGAACACTGGTATGACACCATCCTTCAACAACAGAAATAATTATTTAATCAACATCAGATGTCACAAGAAGAACATCAGGCCATGCATTCTACTATGCAAAACCATGTGGATACCAATTTAAGTTCAATACGAACTTACATTAACGAACAAAATGTCAACTTTCTTGACAAATTATTTACATGGAAATCACACATGGAAAATCTTATACATTCTCTCCATGAAGGTACTGCTATCCATATGAGCCCTAATGTACAGCATGCATCAGCATCTCAACAGACTCAAAATATTCCCACAGAAGCAATAGAAAATAGAAGCAAAGGAAAAAAGGTACAGTTTTTCATACCACCAACAAATTATCCTTTGGAAGACTGTACCTTTTTTCCTTTGTTGGTGGTATGAATCGGAGTGTACTCGTCAAATGATGCTCCAGTTAGAAATTCAAGACAGAAATACTATTGGAGACATAAGAAATTTACCCGTATTACTACAATACGTAAATGGCGATTTAGCAATAGCTGGTTGTTCGTGGTTAAGATGCAAATACCTATTAATTCCATGTTCCTACCTGAGCAACACGTGGTATCTATTTTTTGTAAATATTCTCGAATGAAAAGTTGAAATATACAACTGCAACAACATCATTCATACACCAAAACATATTCGACCACATTCAAACGCAGTGATTGACTTAACAAGAGGAATACTGATGACTGTAAGATTTGATAACTACAGACCTTGCGTGAAGAAAATTCTAAACAGACCATTGACAATTGACATCAAACAATATCAACTTGCCGTGCATAATGGGTAAAAATATAATGCATTTATTTATTACTATAATATTCTGTTCCCTCTTTCGTATAATTTTACATTTATTGTGCTCATTACACTTAATATAAAATTATTCATTTCGTAGGGCAAATTGTGGAATCTTTCTACTCAAATACATAGAATGCTTTATTCTAGGCTATCCAATACAAGTAGTTTCTGCAGACATGATGATCTCATATAGACGGAAGCTTGATATCTGTTACAATGAATACTTCCTACATCCTCACTAATTCTGATATTACTAGTTGACAAATATAAAAATGATCAAGGTTGATATGGACTGCATCTTCTAATTTTATATGAAGGGTTGGATCAGTAGGAAAATGTGGACTTTTTCGAACTCAATTATAATTTGCAATCAATTATTCTATATCCAAAATACTACTTTACACGTTTTGATGTGTATAAAATATGAGAAGAAGTTATAATATTTTACTAATCTATCTATTTGTTCAAATATTAAACACTTCAAATACACTACATATTTAAATTTTAGTATATACAAACGGAAGTAATATTAATATATGAATTTTTTGAGATATTAATATTTTGATTGATTGAATTAAGTCTGATATTTACAATAAAGAAGAAAGAAAAAAAAATAGGGATAGAAGTTACTTCCCGCGCGCGCATGGGGAGTAACATCCATTTCTCTCGCCTTTTTTCTATCTTTTTGTTTGCAATTCAATTAATCAAAATATTAATTCAATACATAAATATAAAATATTTATTATAGCAAATTTGAAAAGTGTATTTACTTGACAAATAGTATATAAATTTTAAAAATCATCGTAACAAAATTATTATGCCAGACAATTTTAATTTAAACAGCACACAATTTTCCTATTTTATGCTTCATTTACAATTACCCAAAAAAATAAAAAAATATTGCCCCGTATAATAATTGCTAAGTATATATTATTTAACATATTTTTTAAAACTACATATTCTCGATATTTAAATCTTTCGTTTTCATTTAAAATTAAAAACAAACTTACTTTATTACATTACATAATCGGTACGTTAAATATAAAAACAATAATAATCATATAATAATCTGTTCAGACAATTCAATCAATCAAAATATTAATTCAATATGTAAATACAAAATATTTATTACATTCTTAAATTTGAGAAGTTTATTTATTTGACAAATTGTATATAAATTTTACAAATCGTCGTCACGCTAGGCAATTTTAGTTGAAATTCCACATAATTTTTCCGATACAATAATTATTATTTTTGGAG
This sequence comes from Fraxinus excelsior, assembly GCA_019097785.1. Classification (NCBI taxonomy): domain Eukaryota; kingdom Viridiplantae; phylum Streptophyta; class Magnoliopsida; order Lamiales; family Oleaceae; genus Fraxinus; species Fraxinus excelsior. The sequence goes on from CM032630.1 coordinate 11,273,439, forward strand.
GCATATTTTTATGCTCCATTTACAATTATTAAGATTTGAATATTGAGAATATTATGTGATTTGAAAAAAAATATGTTAAATAATATATATTTAGCTATAATTATACATGACAATATATTTTTCCGTAATTGTAAACAAAGCATAAAATATGCCTCCAAAATTAATATCTAATGTATCAAAAAAATTTTGCGCTAATTAAATTAAAATTGCCTGGCATAAGGATGATTTTTATAATAATTATACGGAACAATATATTTTTCCGTAATTGCAAACGAAGTATAAAATATGCCTCCAAAATTAATAGCTAATGTATCAAAAAAATTTCTATGCTAATTAAATTAAAATTGTTTGGAATAACAATCTTGTTACGATGATTTTTTAAAATTTATATATTATCTGTCAAATAAATACACTTGTGAAATTTGATTGATTGAGTTTAATTTGATATTTATAATAAAGAAGAGAGAAAAAAAACAAATTTGGAAAGATGTCACTCCCCGTGCGCACATGGGGAATTAAGCACGGGGAGTAACATCCATTTCTCTCTCCTTTTTTTTCTTTTTTTTTTTCTCTTTGTTTTAAACATCAAATGCAATTCAATTAATCAAAATATTAATTGAATACGTAAATATAAAATATTTATTATAGCAAATTTGAAAAGTGTATTTACTTGACAAATAGTATATAAATTTTAAAAATCATCGTAACAAAATTATTATGCTAGACAATTTTAATTTAAATAGCACACAATTTTCCTATTTTATGCTTCATTTACAATTACCAAAAAAAAAAAAAATATTGTCCTGTATAATAATTGCTAAGTATATATTATTTAACATATTTTTTAAAACTACATATTCTCGATATTTAAATCTTTCGTTTTCATTTAAAATTAAAAACAAACTTACTTTATTACATTACATAATCGGTACGTTAAATATAAAAACAATAATAATCATATAATAATCCGTTCAGACAATTCAATCAATCAAAATATTAATTCAATATGTAAATACAAAATATTTATTACATTATTAAATTTGAGAAGTTTATTTATTTGACATATTGTATATAAATTTTCCTCGTAACAAATTATTACGCCCGGGAATTTTAGTTGGAATATCACACATTTTTTTCGATACATTAATTATTATTTTTGTAGGCATATTTTTATGCTTTATTTACAATTATTAAGATTTGAATATTGAGAATATTATGTGATTTGAAACAATATGTTAAATAATATATATTTAGCAATAATTATACGAGACAATATATTTTTCCGTAATTATAAACAAAGCATAAAATATGTCTCCAAAATTAATAGCTAATGTATCAAAAAAAAATTATGCGCTAATTAAATTAAAATTGTCTGGTATTTGATGATTTTTATAATAATTATACGGGATAATATATTTTTTCGTAATTGTAAACGAAGCATAAAATATGCCTCCAAAATTAATAACTAATGTATCGAAAAAATTTCTGTGCTAATTAAATTAAAATTGTTTGCAATTACAATCTTGTTACAATGACTTTTTAAAATTTATATACTATCTGTCAAATAAATACACTGGTGAAATTTGTGTAATGTAATAAATATTTTGTATTTACACGTTGTATTAATATTTTGAAATAAAAGCATAAATTTAAAAATTCACCCTCCAAAAAAAAAAAAAAACCCATATATAAATCTTTTTTTTCCAAAATAATCCTATTATCCTCTTCCCTAATATCACTTTCGAAACAACAAAATCTATCAAATATATTTTCAAGTAAAATATATATTCAACAAATGCTCATCATAGATGCTAAACGTGTTCGATTAGCACTTATTGACATTATTATAATTTTTCAAATTTTACATAATACAAATACAGATGAAGAAAATAAAATTGTATTACTACAGAAAAATATATAATGAAATTTACATCAATTTATTATCCCAAAAATATATTTCTTCTTTTATAAAATAATCATATAATAATATTAATAATATAACCATTAATTTTCACCTACTCATTTCTCACATACCGTCCAACTTCCCAATCGTTCCATAAATTCAATTGAATATTGAATCCATCATTCACCTACCTATTTCTCCACCTACCCACTTCTCAACTGCCATCCCACTAGCCTCAACACCTTACACCCATAAATGCATTCAATTATTTCACTTCGCTTGAGTGTCATTCAACCATATATCTCTTATATTTTATTCACTCTCTCTATAAATATCTATCGAAATGAATATATATATATATAGTTTGTAGAATTAATTTTTTCCAACACCCTAATCAAGTAAGTGTAAAATTAGCTTTTTAAATGATGCTATATTGCTTCTTTTTCAATTGTAAAAATTCCACCGATATCTTTTAACCTTACACATCATTTGCAAGAAATTTTTCAAACACGGTTACAACTATAAAAATTTGATATTAAAGACTCCAGCGATACCATTGACTAGACAGACATTTGAGAATTTGACATTGAAGACAACTTCAAATATCGTAATGATATCTTTGAAATTGACTTCAATGTCAAATTTTGAAACTTCTGTTTGGTCTAATGGTGTCGCTAATGTTTTTAACATATCAACTTTCTATAATTACAGTTGTAGCTAGAAGTTCAAGAATCGATTCATAGTTGCTAATTTCAATCTACCTGTCCAATTAATTAACTTCAGGTAAATATAACCACAAATAATTAATAATTTCCATACAATTCTAATTGTTTTGTTTACATAGATATGCTTTGTTGTAAAACGTTTAATATGATATTTGTTTTTGTTCACTTGCAAAATGTAGGCGAACAAAATATGTGAATTCTAAATATTAAAAAAATTGTATACTGTTTCGATGCAAACTGAAGACTTTGAGCAATATTAAACTTGTACATATACCAGGTAAATTTTTTATTTTATTTTATTTTTTCCAAATTCGAAGCCCAGGTAATTACTGTCTTCTTTTATCTTATTCACATTATTGCTGTAAATAAGCCTTTACTCATTAGTTCATTGTTTAACTAACTTTAGCTTAGCCAAATGATATTTTGATATAAGTTCTAACATCAGAAAATCAAACTTATCTATATTCTCGCATATGAAATCCGTATTCTTGAATGAGGATTGCTTCAGAAGTAGACATTTTATATAATATGATTCTAAACTATTGTCTATAATCTAACTCCAACATTCTTATGATTCTAGAATATTGTCTATAATCTAACTCCAACATTCTTCGGAACGTGTTTTGAGAACTGGCTATGGTTTTGTGTTCGTTATAGTTCATAGAAATCAAGACAAGCCAACTATGGTCACTTATCCTAATTTAGCTTTGAATCGTCAATAACAAATTTGCCTTAGTACACAGTTCTTTTTTATATATTACTCATATGTTAAATCTTTTGATCTGAATAGCAATCCTTATATTTGCTTAAAGTCTAATTAATTTTTATGTTTTGTGTATTTTATATAGATATATATTACTTCCAAAGATTGTTCTTTTGTCCAGAAGCTACTTCCTTACTACTTCACAATTTGATCCAAAGAAACTTCAAAGTGTAAATGATATGACAAACAAAAGTAGAGAAATCTAACCCAGGAAATGAGTCAGTCTTGCAACGTTTTATTTTGTTGGCAATAACCTACAATACCCAAAGAAATCAATCTGTAGTAAATATCTGGTTAAATAAAGGAAATGATGCTTGAAGTATCTAATTTTTTCGAACTCAAAAACAAGAACCTCTTTTCCTCAGTAAAATGAGCAGGTATCTCTATAGAGAAAAGTCATATATAACTCTTCTAGAATTCTAAGATTTTTGGCAACATATTTTTGCCAAAAATCATGAAAGCATATCAAAACTCTCCTAAAATATAGACATGCACTCCATCATTTTTGAATAACTTCGATGCTTTTGCAAAATTAGTTTCTCTTAAATAAATAAATTTCTTGTGAGAATAAGATCTACATAGCACAAAACCACAGAAAAAGCAAACGATATAATATTGTAGCAATTAATAAGTGAGAAATAAATTCCAGACTCTATAATAAGAATGTGAAACATGGCCATTTATCAAAAGACGGGAAAAAAAAAACAAAACTGAAATCTGAAAAAATGGATATAGTCCAATCTGTAAATGAGAACCTAAAATTAAATGTAAAACCAAAATAAAAAAGTAAATGAGGACCTCGAATTTGTTCTCCAGCAAATGCAAAATCTCGAAATGGTTCTCCAATATATAGATTAAAACTTAAAAATGAGGACATTAAATTAAATGTAAATGTAAATGCCAAGAACTAGAAGTAATGAACTAATGAAGTATCGTAGCTTTAGCTTACCAGTTAGGTGTTAGCGTTGCTGTGTTAGGCAGTTACCGGCAGACGCAGCGCCGTGAAGGGTCGGAAGTGAAGAACGGACTAGAATTTAGATGGGCGTTGGCATGGCGTGAAATGAAGTGAAGTGAAGAATGGACTGGTCCTTGGAGGAGAACGGCAGCCTTCACTCTTCAGACTCTCAGACGCAAAATGGCAAAACGAGGGAATGATTTCATTGATTTGAATCGTAAATCCTTTCTCCTGTAATGTTATTAGGTTACACAAAAAAAAAATTGGGCCGAATTCAAGTGAGGCCCCCAGTGTTGGGTTTGGGATCCTGGGCCTAACCAACTAAAAAAGAAAAAGAGGGCCAAAAATGAGGCCCCCTCCAATTTTGGGCCCGAGGCCATGACCTCATCTGCCTCTATGCAGGGCCAGCCCTGCTTACGTCGACATTTGTTAGGTGTCATTTCATCTCGTCGATAAACATTCGTAAAATCATCATCATCATTTTCCACACGTACATGCACTTCTCTACTTAAAAATTCATCTTCTAACTGTCTGGCTTCCTCCGATGTTGGAGGAAGCTAAGTAGAAGCATTGTCTAAACCTCCAATAGCTGTTGTCCCACTAAAAATCTCTCCAAGAAGTTCATAATACTTATATCCTTCTTTATAAAATATCTTGTACTCGGTTTTGTTTATCTACAATTGTGAACATAAGCCACTTTAATATACTACATAGCAAAATAGAATGAAATGATAGAATAAACAAATAATGGTGGAAATATTACTACAATATGTACCGTATAAAAATGTTGCCAAACTTTCCCTACAACATTAACTTGGTTGGTATTTGGATCCCATGTAACACCCGTGTGCCCTAAAAGTACTGAGAACAAGCGATGCTCCTTATGTAAATGATTCCACCCGTAATCAGATTTTGTAGCAACAACCATATCTTGATTGATCTTTCCCCACTCGTCTTTCGTAAATGTAGAACATTGTGATTTTCCTGCCTTCACATTGTCGTAAAGTATCCGGTAAAAGTGTGTTCATTCAATTGGTTCCTTGGTCTTACCTCTATGACCTCCCATTTTATCTAATGAAACAGTTTTGTATACAAGTGTCAAACAATTGCCAAGTAAAAAGGCTACCAGCTAATTCAGAAAGGCTAATCAGTTAACAAAAGAAAAGTATTAAAGCGTAAACAAAAAAACTTCATGTCTGAAAGATAGAAATACCAGATAATGAATTCAAGAAATACATCAACATAACCGGCCTGACCAATTGTTTTCAGGCACTGTTAGTCAAATGGTTCTTCGATGGTGAGTTCCATTAAGAGATAAAACAATAAAATACGCTATAAAACTATAAATAAAGTGAGAGTTAAAGTTAACAGGTCCAACATCTACGACAATATCAATATTAATGAAGCAAATATGATTTACTGGAGTGATTTAATAGATTCACATTACTTTGTTCTATGATATGATTATCAAAAGCTAAAAATGAATTAGTTGTCACGTTTTTGCTGAATAATCTATCGGTGTGTATTGCCTTTATAAATCTTTGATTCTATGCGAGCTATATATGGAAACGAATAATCATCAAATTAAATAGTAAATATGGGGAAGAGCAATGACATTGGAATCATAGGCATCCCGGATGTAATGACAGTCCACTTCAATATGTTTGGTATATTCACGATACACATGATTAGCTGCAATCTGAATAGCACTAGTATTGTCACCATTGAGTGGTGTGGATTGTGATTGGGAAACACCAAGTTCCGTAAGAAGACCCCACAACCAAATCTTAGAACATGCATCGGACATAGCACGATATTCAGCCTCAATGGAAGACTTAGAAACACAATCACGCTTCTTACATTTCCAAGAAATGAGAGCATCACCTAAAAAAATACACCAACCAGTAATAGATAGTCGAGAATCAGGACAGCCAACCCAAACCACATCACTATAAGCAGTGAGCGCAAGAAATGTCCCCCTAGGGAAGAACACGCCATGATGAGGAGTCTCAATATGGTACCGAATAATCCGACGAATAGCTCCCAAATGTAGATGACGAAGAGCATCCATAAATTTGCTGACTGTATGAACGACGAAGGAAATATCAGGATGTGTGATAGTGAAATAGATAAGACTTCTCACCAACTTCCGATATAGAGTAGGATCTGAAAGAATATCATCTTCGTCTCTATGATATTTAACATTAAGCTCCAATGGAATACTAACGGATGAGGATTCAGGTAAATTAGCCAATCCAATCAAGGCTACAATCTTTTGCAGCTGTGATTTTCAGCTTATGCAGAAGTAGATTTCCTATTATCACAGTTACCAGCAAAATCTGAATCAACAAAGTCTTTCAGTCTAATTCTCGTTTTACTCTTATTAAACATAAGCCCTAAGTTAGAAGTCCCTTTTAGGTATCTTATCAACCATTTCATGGCTTCCCAATGATATTCACCAGGATTACTCATATATCTACTCAAAACACTTGTAGCAAAAGCAAGATGAGGTCTAGTACAGACCATTATATACATAACAAAGCCAATAACATTTGCATAAGGAACCTTCTCCATTCTATTTTTCTCAATTTCAGTTTTAGAACATTGTTCTACTGAAAATTTAAAGTGAGTGTCAAAAGGTAAAGTCACATCTTTAGCATTTTCCATAGAAAATCTACATAGTATTTCTAAAATATAAGACTGTTGAGTAAGAAACAGATTATGATCACTTCTATTTCTTCTAATTTTCATTCCTAGAATCTTTTTAGCTTCTCCTAAGTCTTTCATTTCAAATTTATGTTTTAATTTTTGCTTAATAATATCAATTTCAATCATATCACATCCAGCTAGTAACATATCATCAACATATAGTAGGAGATAATAAGAATCAGGGCCTCCATTACCCTTATAGTAAAAACATGGATCATATTTACTTTTATTAAAATCAAGTCATTTTATAAATGTATCAAACCTGATATACCATTACTTGGGTGCTTGTTTCAAGCCATAAAGTGATTTTTGTAAAAGACACATATAGTTCTCTTTTCCTTTTTGTTCAAAACCTTTTGGTTGAGTCATTCAAATTTTCTCATCCAAATTTCCATGTAGAAAAATAGTTTTAACATCTAACTGTTCTAATTCAAAATCAAATTATGAAACAATAGAAAGTAAGACTCTTATAGAGGTGTATTTGACTACAGGAAAAAAGATTTCATTGTAGTCAATTTCCTCTCTTTTGTTAAAGACCTTGACAACTAATCTGACCTTAAATCTTACATTTTCACCTCTTGAATTACCTTCTTTTATCTTATAGATCCATTTGGAATCAATAACCCTTTCCCCTTTAGGTTTATTCACTAAGACCCTAGTCTTATTTTTGCTTAATGAAAGCATCTCATCTTTCATGGCATCAAACCAAAGACTGCATACTTACCATTAATGGCTTCTTCATATGAATTAGGCTCATTATCCAAAAAATTCTGAACATTCAAAGTTGTAATAAAATCAGAATCATTATATCTTGTTGGTGGTCTTATTTCTCTTCTCACTCTATCCCTTGTAAGATGATAATCTCTTAAAGAGTTTTCTGGTTGATCAGGTTCAGGTTCAGCAACAGGTTCTAGTTCAATTTCAAGTTCAGGTTCATTATTTAGTTCATGGCCAAGCTCCACTTCAAACTGATCAACATTTCCAGACTTTAAATCTGTCTGAAAGAGTTCAGATTCAACTACAGTTTTGTTTTGATCAGTTTCAGTTGTAGCAATTCCTTTTTCTTTAATGCAAGGCATATCTAACTCATTAAAAATAACATTCCTGTTGATTATAACCTTATAACCTCCCTATTCTCTCAACCAAACTCTATAGCATTTAACACCTTCACCATAACATAAGAAAATGCCCTTAAACAAATATGGGCTCAAGTTTCCCTTCATTTTAATGAACATAGGTAGCACACCCAAATATTTTCTGTTTAGAGTAATCAATAGAATAATCATTCCAAACATGGTCAGGTGTGTCATTTTTTAAGGTTTTAGTGGGACACTTATTTGTAAGAAAATAGGCAATTTTAACAGCTTCTCCCCAAAATAGTTTTGGAAGACCAGAACTTATCAGCATGCATCTAACATTCTCTAACAAAGTCAAATTCATCATTTCTGCAAGCCCATTCTGTTGTGGAGTATAGGTTACAGTCATGTCTAAGGATTCCATTAGTTTTGCAGAAACTATCTAACTCTTCATTGCAAAATTCAAGGTCATTATCAATTCTAAATGCTTTTAACACTATTATTTATTTGATTTTCAATAAGAGTTCCATTTTACAATTTTTTTGAAGGTGTCACATTTGTTTTTCAAAAGAATGACCCAACTTTTCTTTGAAAAATCATCATAAATGAACGGGTCAAGCCAATAATACAAACAGTCAGAAGCATCTAACGGTCACAACCATTCCATATGGCATCATCTCAGCCTTCAAAACACAATGAAATGGGCTGCCAGATTGCATTCAGATTGGGCTGGACTCCTAATTAATTTGGGTTGCATCATAGGGCCATCAATAGGTTATCAGTTTGGGCTACATCATTAGGCCCAAAATGTTGGTTTTCTTTGGGTGCCCCTACTATCCATGCACTCACAATGGGGAGAGGGACTGATTAGAAATCATGTTTGGACATAATACCGTGTCAGAAGCTTAAAATATTGAAGTCGATAGATAAAAAAAGAAAAAACAATTTCTATCAAACTGTTCTTAAATTTTTTTTTTTTTCAATCTGTCGACCTAACTGTCAAAAGAGGTGTACAAATAGCAAAACTCTAAAATATTTATAAGTTGAATGCTTTAAAGGACTAATTATTCTTAGTCATACATACCTTTTGGCTTAATTTGTAGTAAATCTTACATTTTTTGGGAGATATTTAATTATCCTAACATACGCCTCAGGCTTCTTCTCTCTAGTCTTCAGCTTTAAGATGGGTTGAATGTGCAAGTTTATTGAAATTTGATCGACTTTCTTAAATATAATCAGGTTAGTATAACATTGATCGCCACTAGTTTCAAGCACCAAGAGGAAAGCGACGAAATGCCCCTCCTGGTATCTTTTAAACCTCCCCCACTCCTAGCCATGTGCACATGCAAACACAATGTGTGGTATTACTTTTCACTTAAATCTTTACATGACGCTCACTCTTTCGTGTTCAAACTCCAGGGAAATCAACTGGCGAGATTCAAACCTTGGTATCAATAGGCGAGCTGCATCCTTCTTAGAAGGTGGTTCTGTGGATATCCCTGAGTTCTTGAAGAAGAAAGGACGCTCTCGCTATCCAAGAACTTGAAACCGGGCTTTAATTTTTCGATTGTTTTAGTCTCTTTACAGTAGTATTCTGTCTTGATCTCACGGTTTCAGGCTGCTATGTCATGTCCGTATAGAATTTTGGCTTTGAATGAAATGCAATTTTAGCATTGAGAAGAATTGAGCACGGACTCCTCTTAATAAAGCATAATGGATATGTGGATTCAAACACTTCTTTTTATTGCTAACTATTAAACCCTGAACTTGAAACCAAATCTCAAAACAAGACATAAGAGTAGCGTAAAATTGCCCTCGAATCAGAGCTGCCATTATTAGAGAATCAAGATCAGACGGATTTGAAGCATAGTTCTGAAAAAGCAATGAAGCGATCGAAACAGGAGAACCGACGGTACAGAATCAGGATTGAGATCCGCATTTGAAAAGTGAGAGGTTGAGATGACGGGCGGGTCGGTATGGCTTCCATTTATCTGGGGACAGAAGAATTTGCTCGAGTATTGGATCCGCATTTGAAAAGTGAGGGGTTGAGATGACGGGTCAGGTCGGTATGGCTTCCATATATCTGGGGACTGAAGAATTTGCTCGAGTATTGGATTGATCGCTGGGCTTCTGATGGTTCATTAGTAAAAGAATTATGTCAAGGAAGAGAAAATTCCCACAGAATACAGAAAAGATGTTGAATGAGCAACGTCCGAGTTGTTGAGAAGCAGTTTCCAGTTTTTAGTGAAAATATAGAAGTCATCAATAAGAAAAATAAGGAAACTGCAATAATTTGGCTTTATTCAAATGCCGATTGTGATAAATGCAATAAACATTTTTATTACATGACTCGTATGCTTAGACAATTTCCTCGAAACTCAAAAGAGAGTATATACAAAGTAAAAGAAACATCTACAGTTATGTCCTGCAAAATATAAATATAACGAGACATCAACTTCCACAGTTACAGGCATCCAGATTTCACCTGATGCAGAAGTTGGGAGACAACCAAGAACATTTTCCATCTACATCTCTACTAAATCCACGTACTCTTGTAACGTATACAACAAATCAGCGCAAAAAATGAATTGTTTTTCGTTAGGGCAGAACAGGCATACGCCTATAGCTGAATAATCATCTCTCCAGAAGATAAAGAGAATGCAAAATTACTACTTCACCATAAAGGAGCTTTTACAGCTGCAGCCACCCACAGCACTTGGATTTGCGGACACCTGCATATACACAACTTCACTTACTGCTTCCAAGTACAAAATGATATAGGCAACTGAATAGCGGTTGCAATAAACAAAAACATTTCTTGAGATTCAACAGCTCAGAGCATGTCTGTTTAAGACTAAAAATAAGTAACTTTTGTTTCCAAACAACTATGGACAACTTAATTTTTCTTACTAAAGAAACTTATTTTGAAATTGACTCTTAACCTTCAAAATAACTTAAAGGGTTGTTCTCTTTGTGTTTCGAGTTTGAATTCATTTTGTATTTTGTGTTGAGTGTCCATTTTGAGATTGTTGAAAATGTGTTCTTTTTGGCATTTTGAAAAATTGTTTTGAAAACACCCAAAACGCATTTTGAAAATTTTGACTTAATCATAACTGAAAACACCCTAAAACGACATCATTTTGGGTTTTCATTGTAAGTTTTTAACTTGTTTTCAAAAACGCGTTTTTGAAAGTTGGAAAGAGAATGCATTTTCACTGTTTTGGAAAATCGAAAACAGAAAACGGCTTGAAAATGGTAAAGAGAACATGCCCTTACTTGTTTAGCCCATGTTTGTTAGAGATTAAAATTCAGATTTCATCTAAGTGAAAATCAACAATTAGCTTATGTTTGACCCCCATTTTTACAAAACTCATTTCAACTACATATTGTCTCATAAAATAATTTACACGTAAACCGAAATTTTTTATTTCTTTTTTAACCACACATTCTCAAAAAAATAACTATTCCAAAATACATTTTGTTACCAAATTGGGGTTCAAACAAGGACTAAATTTTAACAACATATTTCATGAAATCCACAACTTTTCAACACATTTTATCAACTTCTATCAAAATCTATTAAAAATCTAATTTTAATTCCCACCAAACAGAGACATAATATGTTTTCTACAGTGACTACCACAAGGATTGATGAAATGGGCTAATTTGCAAGAGTGCACTCCATAAACACCGAGACAAGCATGTTGACCAGTTTTTTGACCATCTACTTCAAGCCACATAGACACTAATATCTCAACACCCAGACTAATACTCATAAATTTCTTCACGTGCCATTCTCACACTAGCTGACTGAATATGTCTAGAAAAGGAAACAGTTTGAGTGCATAGCTCCAAACAAGTAGATTTAAATAGACAAATACTTCGTGTTTACTCATTAATTCTTGATTTCTTGAGAATATTTATATTGTCAAGCTCCTCAGAGGAACAATACACAATATCCAATCCCAATCATACGCTAACAAGTTGACATTCAATTGGAAAATATTCTTCAAAATGTAGTTAAGAAAAAAAAAAACAGTTTGCTCTCACACTGTCACCATTGAACCTCACTTACTTTCCCAGTTGAATGAAAGCACAATCGAGGGGACTGAAAATTCCCAAATCTATACCTTTTACATCTAATTCTTGTTGTCATGTGGTGAAGATAGTAATTTGTTGAGAATATACCTGAAAAGCAGAGCGGATCAACTCCTCTACATAATCAATAGTTGCGCCTTTCACAAAGTCGTATGAAATATTATCAACCACCAATTTAACTCCATCCCGCTCAAAAATTCTGTAAATGCCAGAGAGCAATCGATAAAAATTTTAGGATTCATCATCTAATATAAATCAAAAATTGTTTTATTTGATGAATTTTACAACTACTAACATCCTAAGTAAAAAGTGTATAGAACCTGTCTTCATCATTGGTCTTATCGTCAAGTAAGAAGTTATACTGGAACCCAGAGCATCCGCCAGCTTCAATGCTCAAGCGCAGTAACTTTCCATTAGCCTCACTGGGTTGCAACTCTTTCATCCTCTGTAAAGTATCAGTAAAATCATGGACTCATATCGTTTTATCACTAATATAAAAAATGTTTAGCATTACAAGTATGCAACTGTGGACTATGCAGAGATCATCACCACAACAAATTGCAAACAATACCAGATGTGTGTGTGTGAGAGCAAGCCTTAATGTGAAAGAGGGAAATTGAACCCAGCACTGGACTTGCTCCATTCCTTTTTGTTCAGAAGCCAAGAAATATTAGTATCAAAGCATTTCTTAGAATCAGGCTAAGTAGAACTAATTTCATTTTCTTTTTGATAATCATTTCACTTATAAATACTGATGTGCATACTCCTATGCACATTTTTTTACTCTTGCACGTCTGCAGACAATCACATCAATCACAACTTTCCCTTTGGATCAATTAACTAACTCTCAAAATCTAAGTCAATGGGAGCATGACTTAACCAAATTATAATTACTGAAAAGATTATTTCGATTCATTACAATAGTCACTACGAGTCCGATGGAAAATGTAGAATGCTAAATACTATCTGGAGCAATTTGAAATACTCAAGCAATCAGAAAATACCAAAATAATGGACACATCTAAAGCTACTTTTTAAAATTTGCAGGCCGAGTCTGCTTGGATTTTATTATAAAAGAGTTGGAGAGTTGTATTTAAAAGTTGAAGGCATTTTCCCAATTTTTTTTATCTGTAGAAGTGGTAGAAATAATTTAGTGCTTGTTTGGTTAAAATTATAATGAGATTATAATGAGTAATGGGTCAAGCGAAATGTGTGGATAATAAGTGGGTAGTTCTGAATGTTTGGTTAAAATTAACGTCTCTAACTTTGACTTCAAATCATAATGAGCATGTAATTTTACCCAAACAAGCATTTACTTCACCTAAGCCAATTTTAATTTCTGCCTCCAAACAATATTTTGAAGATATTTTAATCCACTTGAAGCAAAACTCCAATTCTGCTCTCTCACTCCATCTGCAATACATAAAATGGCAAAAAAAATAATAAATAATAAATAAATAAATAAACCCCAATTTTACTCTCTGTTGGTTAACCTTCTTTCAATATTCACAGGAGGAAAAAAAAAAACAGACCACAACAAATTCCAATTACAATTCCGTTGCAATAGTAAATTGGTGCCACAAGAAGCAAAAACTGGCTTCCATAAGCAAAAAATTGGATTCTTTAATAAAATTTCCAATGCCACAATCCCTAATCCCAGCAATCTCAAGAAATGAAGAATACAAACAGGTCAATGAATCAAAATAAAATGCACAAGAATTTTACGTGATTGGGCATACTTTAGATACCCAGATTCACGATAGCCCCATTGAGGCCCTCTATGCTAGGCGATAATATTTAGGTTACATTTACAGGTTAAAGATTCGCAAACCTTTATACAAAAAAATGGAAGAAACAGATGCAAGAGTCACTCAAGACTTCTATCAAACACCTTGAGACCATTTCCTGATTCCAACCTTCTTTAAAGTCTCCATCTGTGTGGACCACAAATGATGAATAAATCTACTGCAACTGAATAGACTCCATACCTATCTAAATGACACATTATCGAAAGGGAAAAATAACATACAGCTTATGAAAACATGATACCAAATCCTATTGAAACACGCCTTTGGCAACCTACTGAAGCAGCACAGATAAACAAAACAAAAAACGAGAACTTTCACCCCCAAAAAGCAACAACATCAACAAATCCATGACACCAAATATCAACAATAATTAGCAAAAAAAAAAAAAACTCCACCAATAAAACTACAAGGCTTCGAAATAAATCAAGAAGAAATCAGGTGAAGATAGGGAGAGTACCCGAACACAACTGTCGGTCAAATGAACGACATCGAGAGAAGGAGACTCCGATGAGGAAGGTGATGGTTGAGGTTCGCGGAGGGCGGAGGACGACACCGGCACTGAGCTGAGAAGCCGGTAGTTCTGTCGAATCCGAGCCGAGAAGTACGGCGTAAGCCGACGAAACAACGACTGAGACGAAGTCGTCATGGCTTCTCCAAATCCTTCTTCTTCAAAAGCACGTAATTATCTCTCTTTCTATTAATCAAAAGGATTGATATGAAAAACTGCGATTCTTTTGAAGAAAATTTCAGTTTTGATTTTTCTTCAAACGAATCGTTTAATGGAAAAGAGTGGAAGGTTGTGTGCCAAACACGGTATCCCACATTTTCCGCATATATCCTATCGGCTGATGGTACAACCCGGATAAAATGGGTCGGATTTGGATCCTTCTAACATGGCCCGTCTGTTGTAACTTGATTTTAATTGGGGCAGAGAGAAGCAAAACCCGAGAGGATAATATGGATTTGGAAGCAAATGCGTGGGGTCCAGGGGCTGTTGTAGCGGTGGCAAAAAAGTTCGCTGATTCGGGCAACTCGGACTCGGCCCGTAAAAAGCCCGGGCGAGCAGGCCAATTTTTAAAAAAAAATTAAAATTTTTTTTTTTTTTTTTAGGAAAGCTGCCTGGCAGCTTTTCGGCTTTCAATTAAGCTGCATGTAAAGGTAGCTTAAATTAAGCTACATTTGTAGGCATCTTTTAAAAATTTTATTATAAAAAAAAAAAAAATTAGTCAAAAAACACGAGCCGACTCGGCTCGGGTCGAGCCTTATTTTTTCGACCGGGCTTTGCTCGGCTCGGGCCAAAAAAAGCTCGAGCCAAGCCCAGACTTTTTTTTTCGGCTCGACTCGTTGACATCCCTAGGCTGCTGGGTTTAATTTGCCGTTTCCAAAAAGTTCAAGGACCAAATTATGACATCTAGATGATTCATGGACTATACTGAAAAATTTGGAAAATGATTTAGAGACCAGTTTGAAGATTCCAGAAACATTAGAAAATATTTTGCATATATAGAAAATGCAAGGAGAGCTTACATCAATTAGAAAGATTAGGAACATATATGTAACTTTATCAGAAAGTTAGGGACCCATTTGCAGAATGATGAAACCTTAAGGACCGAATGTACGTTCAAAAAACTTTAGGGGAAGACTTGCATGTTTACATGTAGAAATATGATAACAAGGGGCTTGTTTGCAGATTGGTTTTTGAAATTTAACAGTCCTATTTAGGAAAATTTACGCAAATAGTCCCAAACATTCGTCCATCTTGAGTTTTTGTCCAAACTTTTACATTCTTGGCACAATTGATTCTTTTGTATTAATTTCGTTCAAAAGAGCAGTTAGTTTTGGGTGTAAGATAGAATTATCGTATTTTATTTTTATTTTGACATAAGATGGCATTAAAATTCTCCACAATGGTTATTGAGGTAAGAGCTACTTGACGTGCACTCCGCAAAGAGCACCACATGATAGGCCGCCTACTACTGCAAAGTTGTCGACCACCATAACGTCGCATATTACCATGAGGACGTCGACCCCTATGAGGCCGCCTACCACCACAAGACTCCCTATGTTCACATATGCCGTCTACCACTATGAGGCCGTCAATCCCCACGAGGTCTTCTACGTTCACATAGGTCGCCCACCACCATGAGGTCAATGCTACACTTAACCATACAAATGGAAGTGAGTTGGACGGAAACCACGAACATGAGCACAAGCGAACTGTTTGACTAGTGGGGGTCACCAAGTTAGAACGTGGGAGAAGTGGGGAGGTTTGCGTGTGACATGTGGCATGATTAACCGTAACAGGGGCGTTTCATCAGGTGCTATAAATATCCCCAATGTGAGAAATGTATGCTTCTTGAACCCCGGACTATTTGAATTCCCATGTACTCTCTTCTTACTTCCTAAAATCGACTACTGATTCTCATGCTGGAGGGACAACGGGGGAGAAAGCTACGACTTCATTTTGCAAGTAGCATACACTAATCGGAGTACTCGGAACACCCGTTTTGTCAAGGAGAACACGGAGGTCATTTTAACTACTATTTCATTGGCGCCATTTGTGGGAAACCACTAAACAAGAAATTTATATCAATGAGACGGACTATGAGTAAAACGTGCATGGTCTGGAATAGGGCAGAGACGGAGTCGGAGTTTGTCGCAATGGGTCATGATCCGCCACCACCATCGCAATACGTAAAGCAGAGCTAATTTAGTGTCTTGCAAACACAATTAGCAGCCATGATGACCCTCTTGCAGAGTGAAACGTAGAGAATCACAACCCCACCCCAAAACTTGTCGAAGGCAATACATGAGCAACCACCCCAAGTGGAGCAAACAGTTATCCCACATGATACATAGCTAATAGTAGGAGACTCGGGGGCTACAGGGTTTGTGGTTCCATAGATTCCCCAACCCATGACAGATTTGGAAAGGAAGATAGAGGAGATGATGACCTAAAAGATAGACATGCATTAACTAAGAGAAAGGACAAGCGTACGCAAATGGTTTTGGAAGAAGATCATTTTGCACCAGAAATTATGGTTGCTCCTTTTCCGAAAGGCTTCTAGCAGCCAATGATTGAAGCATATGATGGAGTCACAGATCCGCTTGACCATTTGTGGACCTTCGTTGATTTAATGAGGCTCTATGCAACTCTAGACATAGTGATGTATCGATCCTTTCTCCCAACACTCAGGAGGGAGGCTAGAGACTGGGTGGCTACCTTGACACCCAGGTCTATAAAGACTTTTGACGAGTTTTTCAGGAGTTTTGTGGCATACTTCATGAGTAGCAAAAGGAAACGAAAGACGATAATTAGATTGATGCAAGTTGTGCAAGAGAAAGATGAATCTTTGTATGAGTACTTGGCTAGATTCAGTCGGGCG
Organism: Fraxinus excelsior; assembly: GCA_019097785.1. Lineage (NCBI taxonomy): Eukaryota > Viridiplantae > Streptophyta > Magnoliopsida > Lamiales > Oleaceae > Fraxinus > Fraxinus excelsior. The sequence continues at coordinate 11,290,862 of CM032630.1, forward strand.
ACACTTGATATAAGTGACCTTCAAATGTCTGCAGTGGTAATAGCGTTAATGAATGGGACGCGGAACCGCACTTTTAAGATGTCACTCTCTAAAAACTCCCCAGAATCGATGCATGACCTCCTGAAAAAAGGTGACAAGTATGTTGATGCAGAGGAAGCAGAGAAGGTCACGAAAAATCTTAAAGAGCGATGGGAGATAGAAAGTTACAAGCAAAAGTCAAGTGACGAGCGAAAATTTATTAATAAAGGTAGGTCAAGAAATGAGCGCATAAGTAAGGGATATATTTTAGATCGATCTGTAGGATAGAGGCGGGAGGAGGTCAAGGCCTTTACCCCTTTAAACACTTCGCGGGCAAAGATATTGATGGAGATTATGGATATGAAGGAACTTGACTAGTAGAGACTGATGGCAGCACCAGCCAGCAAGAGGGATAAGAGCAAGTATTGCCATTTCCATAAAGATCATGGGCACGATACAGAAGAATGCATCCACTTGAAGGATGAGATCAAGCGCATCTTGAAGTGGAGTTTTTTTACTAAAATACACGAGAAATGATCAATGCAAGCAGAAGGTTGATGACCAACCACCGCCCAGGGCCGGAGTCATAAATGTGATTATTAGAGGAATCGCATCAGGTGACTCGAACTCAGCTAGAAAGAGCTATGCACCCACAGTTGAGGTCTGCTCCATTCAGAAAAAGGCCAAGTTCAATCAAAGCATCACTTTTGATGAGGAAGATTTAATTTACATGGTAACCCCCCATGATGACGCCTTGATGATTGTCGGTGAAATAGCGAACTACGATGTCAAAAGGGTGTTAGTTGATTGCGGTAGTGCTGCAAATGCTCTCACTTGGGAAGCATTCGTGGGATTGAAAATTTCATTGGAAACGTTGAAAGTAGTATCCACCCCTTCTGGGATTTGGAGGGGCTACCGTGATATCAGAGGGAGTCGTGGAATTACCAGTAACATTGGGGTACTTACCCTGCTAGGGTGGTGATCTTGACGAACTTTTTGGTTGTTAAGATCCATATGGCTTATAATGCAATCTACGGTTGATCCCTGCTAAATGCTGCTGGGGCTATTCAATCCACTTACCACCAAGTGATTAAATTCCCAATCAGTCGTGGTGTGGAGTGTATGAGGGGCGATCAACAGTCCTGGAGGAAGTGTTATGTTGATAGTATACAAACGAAAGGATCACCGCCAGTAATGATGCTGGATCTTGAGTCTCCAAATGAGCGAATTGAACCCCTCGAAACTACGGAAAAAATTTGTGGCGAAAGGATGTGAATTCAACACATAGGGGCTGACCTGGGGCTAGAGGAAAAAGAAGAATTGGTGAAGTGTCTATCTAGCAATTTGGATGTTTTTGCTTGGAGCCCAAGCGATATACAAGGGATTGATCCATCTGTTGCACAAATCGCCTTGGTGTTTTACTGGGCGCTAAGCCAATAAAACAGAAGAAGAGAAATCTTGCCCCAGAACGACATGCTGCTACGAAGTTCGAGTTCGATAAGCTACTGCAAGCAGGGTTCATCAGAGAGGTACAATATCCCGAATGGTTGGAAAATGTCGTTCTGGTGAAGAAATCGAATGGAAATGGCGTATATGTATAGACTACAACGGACTAAACAAGGTGTGTCCGAAAAACTCGTACCCTCTACCCAGAATAGATCACTTGGTAGATGTCACATCAGGTCACGAACGATTAAGTTTTCTGGATGCATTTTCTGGTTATCATCAGATTTCCGTGGCAGAGTTGGACTAGGAAAGAACTCCTCCATAAATGATGCTGGGACGTGCTGTTATACGGCCATGCCATTCGGATTAAAAAATGCTGGAGCAACTTATCAGAGAATGGTAAATAAAGTTTTCAAAGACCTATTTGGGAGTGTTGTTGAGGCGTATGTAGATGATATGGTCATCAAGAGTATGAAGGCCATCGAACATGTTAGTGACCTACAAAAAGTGTTCCACATTGCCCGACAAAATAAATTGAAGTTCAGTCCAGAGAAGTGTGTTTTTGGAACAGGGGGAGGTAAGTTCTTGGGCTTTATAATCACACAAAGAGGCATTGAGGAAAATCCGGACAAAATTCGAGTCATTCTAGAGATGAAGAGCCCTGAAAATAGGAAGGAAGACTGACGGGCCGAGTAGTGGCGATGAATAATTTCATGAGCCGAGTGACGAACAAGTGCTACCATTTCTTCAAGGCGATTAGGGACTCTACCAACTTTGAATGAACTAATGAGTGTGAAGATTCGCTCAAATCCTTGAAACACTTATTGCACCAGCCACCGATCTTGACTAGGCCATGTGCAGCGGATGTGCTGAGTTTATACTCAGCGGTATCAAAACACGCGGTAAGTATAGTACTAGTGAAAGAATTTTCAAATGTGCAGAAGCCTGTTTATTACATTAGCCAAGTGTTGAGGGGTGAATAAACTCGCTATAGCCTTGCAAAGCAGTTGGTATTTTCATTGATTATAGTAGTCAGAAAATTTAAGGTCGTACTTTTAGTCTTATATTGTACAGGTCATGACCGATCAACCAGTCAAGCAGATTTTGCATCGACCTGAGACGTCAGGGAGGATGTTGAAGTGGGCAATCGAGTTGAACTTTGAGTTTAGGCCAAGAATGACCATCAAGGCCCAAGCATTGACAAATTTTATCGTAGAGCTTACAACTATGCCTAAATGCCACTCTCAATCAAAAACGGGTTGGAAAATCTTCGTAGACGGATCCTCAAATGGATAGGGGTTCGGAGCAAACATCATTATGATAGGTCAGAATCTGAGGAGTTGGAGTATTCGTTGCACTTTGAGTTCCTTGCAACGAATAATGACGCTAAATACGAGGTGGTCATCACGGGCCTGAGTTTGGTAGCTAGACTTGGGGTGACATTAGTCAAAATTTGCAATGACTCTCGGTTAATCGTTGGACAAATGACAAGTGAATTCAAGGCAAGGGATGGGAGGATGGCATCCTATCTGATGAAGGTTAGGGACCTGCAAAGGGGATTTGCAAGTTTCAAGATAACCAATGTCTTTCGCAAAGACAATGAGTAGGTAGACGCCCTTCTAAGCTAGCATCGGCAAACCCGAGAAATCTACCTAGCTCAACGAATGTACAAGTCTTACGACAACCTAGCATTTTGTTCATAGTTGACGCAGCGAGCCAGGAATAAGAAAAAAGCTAGTTAGATCCATTAGTAGACTACTTGATGGAGAATAAATTGCCAAACGATGCATCTGAGGCTAGGAGGCTGAAATTTCGGGCAGCCTCATTCACAATAATAGATGGACAACTATACAAGCGATGATTTTCCATGCCATACCTGAAATGCTTACGCTCAACTGAGGCTGAAGATGTATTAATCGAGATATACTCGGAGATTTGTGGCAATCACCAAGGGATAGCTACCCTTGCTTTAAAAGCTCTCTTACAAGGATACTACTGGCCCACGGTGAAAGAGGATGTCAAGAAATTGGTGAGAAAGTACGACGCATGTCAGTGTCATGGGAATTTGATTCATGCTCCCGCCGAACCAAATCAGCCATTTTTGGGGTAAGCCCTTTCTTTCAGTAGGGGATGGATATTCTGGGGCCTTTGCCTATTGCCAAGGTCAGTGAAAGTTTTTGCTGGTAGCTATTGATTATTTTACTAAATGAGTCGAAGCAGAGCCTTTGGCCACTATTACAACATCAAAAGTACAGAACTTCATTTGGAAGAATATAATATACAGATTTGGTATATCAAGAGTCCTCATCACCGACAATGACAGACAATTTGACAATCATGGGTTCAAGGCTTTTAGTTCAAGTTATCACATAGATCACAGACCCACTTCTGTTGCTCACCTTAGTCAAATGGGCAGACGAAAGTAATGATAAATGCGTTTTAACACATTTATTTCATTGTCAAAACATGGAAAATTATTGATTAATATATTGGAATATAGCTTAATTCTATGTAATTTATGTTTTGCAGGACAAAGTGATGAATGTAACTGAAATAAGGACAAACATGTGAAAAATGACCAAAATGGAGGAAAATAAAAGTTCAAGGACTAAAGTAAAAATACTCTAAACTTGTTTCTAACCTTAAGATGAAGATTCGAGAATGTTAGAGGTCAATTGGATGAAGAAAAAAGTCAAATGAATTAAATATAGCCAAGACATTATCACATATCAACTTTCAAGCTGAAAAGTTTTGCATCGATTTTTATCCTCATTTTGAGACCAATTTTTGATATGGGAAAAAATAGAACTTGAGTCATTTGAGTTAGCTTTCCAAAGCATCTGAAATCACCTAAATCGAATATTGGAAGAGAAAGTTATGACGAAAATATTAAAAACTGATCGGTGGGAAAATCCTAAAGCTATGCGATCGCATAGGTTATTTCTCTGCGGTCGCATTGGACCTTTTAGAAATTTTCTATGGCCAATTCCAACCTTCTATGTGACCACAACACCTATAACTATGTGGTCGCATAGGGTATTTTCAAGGCAAAATTTTTGGTTTCTGAATTTAAATCAACCACTTATGGAAACAACTATAAATACATGTTTGAAACCCTAGAACGGGGAGATCCGTCCAGAACGCCCCCATACATCATTCTTCCATTAATTTTTGCTCAAGAAACTCATAAAAAACTGACATTCTTGGTGAAACAGGGGAGGAACTCAATTGGATATGGTGATTTCACGTCTATTATTTTATGTAATTGGTCTTTTCTTCCTGAATAAACTTAGGATTTAGACTTTTCTTTTCATTAATTTACATTAAAATCGGTTTAACATTTACAAGATTTTTCATGGATTTAGTCATTTTTTTTCCATTGTTAAATTAAACTATTTTTTGAACTTTAATTTCGATTACTTATTGTTGAGATTAGTTTAACTTTTATCAAATCCTTCATAGATCCAGTCATGCTTCTTCAATCGTTAGATTGAACTAATTGTTGAATTTTAATCTTAATATTACTTTATTAGTAGATTAATTACTACTATATGTTTGATGTATATGATCGATCTTTAATCTTGTTCCAATAAAATTGTGCGAATATATCATAAGTCTATATTCTAATATTACATTTGTAAATTAAATTGATTTTCACGATATATCTTTCAATTAGAGTGTTGTGATGAAAACCTCTAATTGTGTTATAAAAATGGAATAATTGATTTGAACGATCCAATCCAATCAAGAGAATTTTGATGCTTCACTACCTCAAATTATTGATTTTAATTTCACCTTTCAACATTGAATTTTATTACACATTGAAAACGATAAATCATCCCTTTTTGGAACCCTTAAGCATTTTCCATCTCCACGTGGATACGACACTCCAAAGTTGCATTACAATTACCACGTTATTCTTTGGGCGTAATCAAGTAACAAACTGGACGATCTTATAGGATCTCAAAACGAGGTTGGAGAAGGAAAATGGACTTTAGGCAGACGAGCTAGCTAATGTGTTGTAGGTGTATCACACGACCCCACGATAGCCCACAGGGAAAACACCTTTCAAGCTATCCTTTGGGATGGAAGTTGTTGTCCTAGTGGAAGTCCTAAATGAGACGAGCAGGATGAAAGCCAACCAACTTGATGTTTCGACCACCAATGTGGAGCTTGACCTACTAGATGGGATGAGATAAAGAATAGCTATGAGGATGACATCCTATAAGCGAAGGGTCACTGGGAACTTTAATCGTAAGGTGAAACCAAGAGATTTCCAATCAGGAGATCTCGTATTAAGGGAAGCAACAACAGCGGGTCACCCTCCATCTAAGCTCGAGTCAAATCGAGAAGGGCCATAAGAAGTGATCCGATGTCTTGGAAAAGGAGCTTATAGCCTAAAAGATTTGAAAGGGAAACTACTAGGCAGGCCATGGAACACTGAGCTTCTTAAGAAGTATTATCAGTAGACCAACAAGCAGGGATTTCGAGTAGCATGATGTTTGCCTGTAAATATAGTCGTTAAGAGATTTTTATTTCTTCTTTTCTATTGTAATGACCTCTTGTAAATGTAGTAGCTAGGATTTTCATGATGTAATACTTGCTACAGGTACACTTGATTGAAAATTATTTAATGAGAAGTCTGGATGGTGACAGATGATGAGGGCGCTAAGGAAGGGCTAGCCTAGTTGGGATGTCCCGGTGCGCACACTGAGTCCCCAAATCTTGGCAAGTTAAATTCTACTATGAGAAGGCTACAAATTTCCATAATTGTCTTAAAGACCGCTCGACACATAGCGCTGAGCAAAAAAAGTCAAGAAATCGATTAGCTCAAAATCGTTCTAAGGGCTGGTGGTGAGTTCTCGAAACCTAAAATGATTAAGGCTCAAAATCACCAGACCTGACATTCAACATCGCTGACATATAGCGGTGAGCAAAAAAGTCAAGAAAATCGACTAGCTCAAAATTGTTCTAAGGGCTGGTGGTGAATTCTTCAAACCTAAAATGATTAATGCTTAAAATCATCAGACCCGACATTCAACATCGCTCGACACATAGCGGTGAGCAAAAAAGTCAAGAAATCGACTAGCTCAAAATCGCTCTAAGGGTTTGTGGTGAGTTCTTGAAACCTAAAATGGTTAAGACTTAAAATCACTAGACCCAACATTCAACATCGCTCGACATATAGCGGTGAGCAAAAGGTCAAGAAATCGAGTAGCTCAAAATCGCTCTAAGGGCTGGAAGTGAGTTCTTGAAACCTAAAACGGTTAAAACTTAAAATCACCTCAACATCACTCGACACATAGCGGCGAACAAAAAATTCAAGAAATGGACCAGCTCAAAATCGCTCTAAGGGCTAGTGTTGAATTCTCAAAACCTAAAATGGTTAAGGCTCAAAATCACTGGACCTTGCATTCAACAACCCAAGATTGCTTCACATATAATGATGAGCAATAGAGATAGGCAAATAAATTCTCATACATTGGCATGCAACAACGATACTACAAGGTAGAAAAATAATAATAATAATAATAGAAGGCAAAACCAAAATGATGTTCAATAAGCAAGCGATCATACTCGAAATGTAGTAAGAATGTCTGTCCACATCTCGGACTAGGAGAAAACACTAAACAGCCAAATGACAAAAATTGAAAAAAGGTAGAAATAGCTAAAAATACTACAACAAGAGGTCATGTCAACCCGAATGCGAAGTCCCTTCACTCCCGCTACGTAATGTGCGTCCAAACATCTTGGATTGAGGGCTCCACCTTCCTTTCCTTTACATTGCACCATAAACCTATCAAAACCTGAGGGATCGATAGTAGGGTGCTCAACAGATACCCACTCCTTGGTCAGTTTGATGGATGTCACCATCGATTTCCTCCTGTAAGAATGCAAGGCTTTAGCAAAATTTGACGATAACTTGTATTGCTTCACAGACCCTCTAGGTCCTTAGCATACGCAGCGGACACTCTATATTTTTCCACCACGTCCTTGGGAGCCCTAGCTAAAACAGAGCACATGTTGTCTATCTCCGTCTCTTGCTTACGAGCACGCGCCTCCGAAGCTTCAAAAGACTTCTTCAAAGAATAGATTTTCTTCTTATACTGGTGAGACTCTTTCTTCTTTTCTTCCGCAAGAGCATTCTTCTCTTCCTCAAAGGTCTTCAACTCCAATGAAAGACGATGGCCTGTGATTACACCCAAAGTATTACGTGGTGTTGTAGTATAGCTTTGGGGTGTCGTATCCATAAGGAGATGGAAAAGTTGTCAAAGGTTCCAAAATGGGTAAATTATGCTCTTAAATTTTTCGGGAGAGTTGAATTGTTGATCAATTAAATTAATATAAAAAAGCATGAGATAAAATTCAGTGATTTAAGGTAGTGAAGCATTGGAATTCCCTCATTCAGACCAAATCATTCAACACCGTTTATTCAAATTGATAACACAATTAGAGACTTTCATCCCGATACTCTAATTGAAAAATTTAGCAATCAAGACCAATATAATTCATGATTTTACTCCTAAATTCTAGATTCCTTTAGCAATTATCACAATCATCTATTGAAATTAGATTATAGATCATTCATATACATATAGTATAAGAAAGTAGATAACTACACCAATAGATTTAATGAAATAAAAATTCAACACATAGAAAAAATGAGATTGATTCTATGTAAAACTTAATACATGTTAAATCAATTTCAAAATTAACTCATAAAGATAAAAATCTAGATTTAGAAGTGTTTAGCAAAATAGATACCAAAAAACATAAATAAACGACACCGAATGCGAGTGAGTTCCTCCATTGCTTCACCAAGAGTTTTAGCCTTCCATGGAGTTTTTGAGCCAAACTTGAGAGAAAATTGGTAGAAGATGAATTGTCGGCATTCTGGAATGTTTTGGGGCTTAAAATATGGTGGAAAATTAGGTTTTCATACGTGTTTCAATCAAACGAGGAAATTGAAAAAATCTCATATTTTGGCTTGAGACACACGCCTAGTGTAAGCTAGGGCGCGCGCTTTAAGGAGTTGGGCAGCCTCAATGGAGGCATTCTTGGTGTGAGGCGCGCGCCTCTCCTGCAGGTGAGGGCGCGTGTCTTGTATCTTGTTTGGACCATAACCTTTTCTCCTGATACCCAAACAAGCTGATTTAAGTTGCGTTAGAAAGCTAACTCAAATGGCTACAACTTTGCTTCAGAGACTATCTTCAAATTCAATTGTTTTCCATATCAAAAACTAGTCTCAATATGAGATTAAAAATCGGTGCGACACTTTTTCAGTTTGAAAGCTTATTTGTGATCATGTTTTGGCTATATTTCATTCATTTGACTCATTTCTTCATCCAATTGACCTCTAGTGCTCTCGAGTCTTTATCACAAGGTTGAAAACAAGCTTAGATCATTTGCTCTTCAGTCCCTGAATTTTTAATTTCTTCCATTTTGATCCATTTTCACTTATTTCTTCCATTTTCCACCTTTTTCATCCATTTGCAACCTAAATCAAGATATAGAAGTACTTAGTGCATTTAGACATCAAATAATAATAGAAACGTAAATATTAATGGGTGAAAAATGTAATAAATATGCTAATATCAGCTTGACTTGACAAGCCCAACCTAAAGAGCTACAGCCTAAAGGAAACAAGAGATTGAATAACTATGAGGGCATGTACAAAAGAATAGACAAGAAAAAATAAAGAAAAACGAAAGAAAATCTACCCTCTAAGTGTGGACTGCTAGAGCTCTCTCAATGTCGCTAACACTTCGTCCGACAATTACCTGGGCACATCCAGGCGTAACCAAGGATTTGGCTGCCCTCATCTTTGAATAGCCTCGAGAGGGGGAGAATCTAAAGTCTAGAAGAGGAGAACCCTCACTTTCAAGCATGACATAACTTGAGCCCTCGGGTGGTAAAATAACTTCAACAGGCTCTTCAACAGACTCAACCAAAGGTTGAGATGCCTCATCGATGGGACGACATAGTGTTCTCCCGTTATTGGTCCTCTTCCTTTTCAACAGAATAGAAGGTGGGTCATCATCGCTCTCGCGATCACATCCTACCAAGGACTATAGTTTCCTCTAAATTGAACTCCACTCCTGCACACACAAGGTAGAGTCTATAAAGTTCACAAAACAATAAGTCATGAGATGCACTAAAGTAAAACTATAAGCGAAACAAGCCGGAACTTACCATCAGCAAGGATGAATCCCTCATCACCCCTGGCTCGGGCAGGGACTTCAATACCTTATCCAGATCAAAATTCATATCTGCGAGCAAGCAATCGAGGTAATCAAGCCCAACAAATTAAGACAAGTCAAAGATATTCACATATATAAAAATACAAGCGAAGTAAAAGGACCTATCGGTAGGACGACCGATCCCCACTAACAATATATTCCTCATTGTCAAAACTAACCCTAGGTCGGGCACAAAAGGTCGAATTTTAGTCAGTTGTTGAATTTGTACCTTCGAAAGAGGGGTGATCTCGACTTCACTATTGAAAAGGCGAATTAAAGGATGCCTCCAATAGGTATTGAAAGGGAATTGACCCTCATTGTGTCGAACAATGAAGAATCGAGATTTCCACCCGCTGTTGGAATTTTTAAACTTGGGAAAGCGCAATGAGACCCTAGTGGTAAAGTAGACGAAGGCATTGCATTAGACTAACTCATGCATCACGAAAACACACCTAAAGAGGTCTATTGAAAGTTGAATTTTCTTGCTAAGGCAAGTGTATAGGAAATACAGTGCTTTTCTCCATGCGTTGGGATTAATTTGGCTAGGGGTGAGGTGAAACTCATTAAATAACGAGACGAAGAAATGATGGATGGAAACCGAAAATCACCGTCCACAATATCTTTATATACGGCAACCTCACGGTGGTCAGACCTAAGAAGCCTTTCTTTGTGCCTAGGGCCACTATACACATATTGATCAACACGCTCGTATTTTCTTAGTGATTTTTCTAATTTGGATGGGGAATTGTAAAGGCTATAACATTTTGGAATCTCAAGAATGACCTCCTCGCCTATGGCATCTCGCTCTATTTCTAAATTTTGGTTTAAGGACTTGGTTGAACAGATGTGTCTTTTGGGAAAACTAGGTTGGAATGGATGAAACTTAGTCAAATGGAATGGACCATCGGAGTGATTGGAAATTTGAACATCATGAGTGGAAATATTGACATGGCCAGTCGATGCGTTCAAAACTTGTCGATCGATCGGCGGTGTCGGCCAGTTGGTCGACCGGTGAGGCCAGTGTTGGCCTCCATCAACCCATCCAACGATGGGTCGATCGATTTATATACTCCATTACCATCATTCTCATCGGATGAAGAAGAAATGAAAGTTTTATACATGATAAAGGAGAAATACCAAAATGATAAGAAATAAAGAAAAAACTAGGAAGAGGAGATGAAAGAGTTACCTTGATAGAGGATGAAGATGATGAAAACTTTGATAAATGAGAAGAGAGAATGAAAAAAGAGCACGCACATCTCCTTAAATAGTGATGGATTTTGAATTTTTTTTTGGAAGAAATTTCCCCCCAAAACCAAAACCCAATTATGGAGTGCCACTTGTACAATATTTTGCCATTCTACGTTAATCAGACGAATCGACCCGTTTATATCAAATGTCGACACACATTTAAAAAAAAAAATTAACCAGCGTGAAGAGCCTACCCCTTATCGATGGACATCGACAAGAGGTAGATGGGCTAGTAATATAAGATGGCATTAATAATTCAACACGATGGCTATTGAGGTAAGAGCTACTTGACGTGCACCCCGCGAAGAGCACCACATGATAGGCCGCCTACTACTGCAAAATCATCGACCACCATGACATCGCATATCGCCATGAGAACGTCGACCCCCATGAGGTCGCCTACCACCACAAGGCTATCTATGTTTACATATGTCGTCTACCACTATGAGGTCTTCGACTCCCACGAGACCTTCTACGTTCACATAAGCCGTCCACCACCATGAGACCAATGCTACACTTAACCATACAAATGGAAATGAGTTGGACGGAAACCACCCAATGACGAACATGAGCACAAGCCAACCGTTTTATGAGTGGGGGTCACCACGTTAGAGCGTGGGAGAAGTGGGGAGATTTGCGTGTGACACGTGGCATGATTAACCGTAACAAGGGTGTTTCATCAGGTGCTATAAATATCCCCAATGTGAGAAAGGTATGCTTCTTGAATCTCGAACTATCTGAATTCCCATATATTCTCTTCTTACTTCCTAAAACCAACTATTGATTCTCACACCGGAGGAACAAAGGGGGAGAAAGCCCCGACCTCATTTTGCAGGTAGCATACACCGATCGGAGTACTCGGAACACCCATCTCGTCAAGGACAACACAGAGGTCATTTTAACTACTATTTCATATTTGAAGGTAGAATTTATTCAAATTAAAAATAAAGAGGAAAAAATAAAATAAAAGGTAATCATGTTCTTCTACCACCCACACACCACACCGCCAATCACTATCACTAAGCATTCAAACATACAATTCTTGAACAAGAAATTAAACAGCCATGATTCATTTTTTGTCATTTTAAAAGGGTTTAAATGCAAGAGTAAGATTGAAAATTCAAGAAAATGATTCCATGATGAAGAGAAAAAGAGGGCGGTACTCGAGCTTTCTGCATTTTCTTGTATTGAATTTTGATGTTGATCTATCCTAAATAATCTTGAAAGTTCTATGATGTTTGGTTAGCTCTTATGACTTTGTTTGGAGCAAATATTTGAGGAGCGATTGGCTAGATCTAGGCTTGCATGAACTAGATTCCTCATAAATTTATAAATTAATTATTATCTGGTTTTGTTTGTTATAATTATAGTAAATTTAATCTGATTTTTCATCAATTACTAGCTAGTAACCAATAATCTTGATTTCTCTACCTTCATGTATCGCTCCTTTTTAGATTTCGTGCTTGCAAAGCAGTAGAAAGTCTTGTGACTATAACGACAAAATGACATCCTTTCTTCAGGAGTGTGGCCAATGGTTTTGTGGAAGTGAGGAAGGAATGGTAACGATGGTTATTGAAAAGTAATGACAACGCGGAGGAGGTGTGGTGTGGCTATGTTGTAACGATTGATAGTGAAAAGTAGTCTTGTGTGGGTATGATGTGGCTCTGTTAATAACCTTTATTTTTATTTTTTTTTCTAAAATTCTCTTTCAAGAAAAAAAATATTTTCACTCGTTTGATTAATCATTTGACAAAATTGTCCATTCAAATATAAAAAAATAAAAATGGAACAATTGTATTCCACGCAAAAATCCATCCAAAAGGATCAGTTATGTTAAGAATGTAAAAGTTTGGGACCATTTACATAAATATTGAAAGGTTTGAGTACAAATGTCAGATGTTTAAAGGTTCGGATAAAACCGTAAGCTGGACAAAGATTCGGCACCTTTTACTCCAATTCCAGCCTTATTTACTGTGATGGAGGGGGGGAAATCGGCTATGGGTTTCCATTTTTCGCTGTTGGACTGACAATTTTCTGTGGGATATTTGGCTTCAATTTTCTCGTGCTGCAGTGATTTCGAAAGTATAAGTCATCTCCTTTATCACCAAACTTGGAAGGTAATTTCAGATTTATTTGTGTAAAAAGATGCATTAAATCTATTGGGTTGATGTCGCACTCGATTTGATTGTTGTGAATGATTTGATTTTAACATAACCTCCATTATTTGTCATTCTCTTTTCTAGCTCCTTGGAATTTTTTTTTTCCCAAAAATTTTGTTTATTGATGGAAACCTTCCTTATTCAAAGAATAAAAGTAGTTGAAGAAAACAATTATACATTGGTGAATGATATCTGTGTAATTTTAATGCAAGATCTTAGGTTCAACCTTCACATACTTACATTCTATAATTGCAATCCGATCTCCCCTTTTTACACATTGTATACGATCTGGATACATAAGGAAACACACATTGAGGAATACGTATTGTATATTGTCAAGTTGCACAGTGGATGTACACGAGATTTGATCATATGCATAATCTGAATTCTCAAAATACGTATGAAAAAGAAATTCCCTCGAGAATCTCTCTTTAATTTTTTTTTGTGTAGTTGTCTATGAATTTCTCCTTGCCTTTAGAACCAGCCAACCCTCAAGTGTAAGTGGTGAAGAAATACCCAGGACTAAATTCCAGTGGGACAGGTGAGGAGCCAAGCCCTTATATTATGGTTAATATTCTTATATTAATTCGATGTGGAATTTAACTACACCCCTGTAGGTAATTTAAGAATTCAGAATTAGTTTTTTTAAATGTGGATACTCAATTGGTTCTGAAATTTGGAAGTGTAATGTTGGTGTACAATAGAGTAATGAGAGTATCATTCTTATTTAGCCGTACAATTTTTCCTAGCACAACCCACCCCCATTTCTCTTGTAGCTAGTACAACTCTCTACTCCCAAACCGAACTGTTACACGAAAAATTGATCGATATCTTATCTTTAGTTTCAGCGGTGAATTTCATAGCATCCAATGCTAGAACTAAAGTTTCCCTTGTGTTTTTTTGTTATGCCTGCCTTCCCTGCTACACGTTTGATGAAATGCCTCTAAAACTCCATGTTTATGTTTGCATATTTGATCTCAAGTTAAGTTTTGAACATGGATTGTTCAAAACCTAGAAGTCATAGATAACCATCTGAACTAGTTATTTTCTTCATTCTGATTTCTTACTATATGTGGCTACTTTCTTTACATCACCATATTATATTATTAATTTTGAACTTATTAACGATGATTGGAAATCTCATGATTGACTTTCTAATTTGTTACACGGTCTTGGTTCTGAATTTTTTTTTTTATATGCAGTCACGAATAGCCAGCCTCCATTGGCTTGTCTATAAGTCATAGGGTACCCTTAGGCCTGCTCCTTTCTCTGGTCATGGAAAGTTGTTAGGCCAGCTCTCTCATCCCCTGCTATCTAGGTTATAAAACTGCTCTAGCAGAAGTATATAATGTTTAGATGAATCTTCTGATGTCATCTTCTTAAATAAGATCCTTTAATTGCTAAGTTAAGTATTTTACAAGGGTGATTACTTATGATCAAGGCTGTAAACATACCATCATTTTGTTTTGTGGCTTTCCATGTATGTTCCTTTAATTGGTCCTCGTAGCAATTTCATCCTCTTTTCTCTTTGTTAAGTAATTTTTTTTTTTCATAAACTTCCAGAATCTGAGGTCTATTTGAAGAAAAGATGCAGACCACTAACTCCTCTGCAGAAGAGATATTTCTAGTCAGGAAATTGGAGATCTCTGACAAAAACAAGGGTTTCATTGAACTACTTCAACAGCTTACTGTTTGCGATTCTATCTCTGATGAGAGATTCCAAGAAAGATTTCAGGAGCTCGCTAAATATGGGGATGACCATCTTGTATGTGTAATAGAAGATGACAAATCAGGGAAGATTGTTGCCACTGGGAGTGTGTTCATCGAAAAGAAATTTATAAGGAATTGCGGTAAAGTTGGTCATATTGAAGATGTAGTGGTAGATTCCAGTATTCGAGGCAAGCAATTAGGGAAGATGATAGTCGAGTTCCTCTCTGATCATGCTCGATTAACAGGGTGTTACAAGGTGATTCTTGATTGCAGTATTGATAACAGACCATTTTATGAGAAATGTGGTTTCAAGCAAAAGGAAGTTCAGATGGTGAAGTACTTCATTTGATTAATGTTCCCAATTGTTCTCATGTTCTGAAACCCCTTTAAATACTTGATTGCAATATGGTTTGGCTCTGTAGCACAAATACTTTGGCTACGGTAGCGTGTCCGTCTCCGACACATGTTGGTGTCGGACAAGTGTCAAATATTGATACTTTTCGAACACTCTACCATAATCATTATTCTTTTTTATTTAAAATATTATATATTTTTTACTCAAATTTATTAATAAATAAAAAATATGTACTAATATTTAAAATATTTCAATAATAAGAATTAATAATAAGTGTAAAACTAAATTTATACTATATAAACCCTCCCTCCCAAAACAGCTGAAAACACACAATTAACCCCGTAAGCGCGCGCACCATGATTAATCAGTTCACTAAGTCTTCGAGTAACCAATAAAATATTAGTTTGTCTCACTTGAAGTTCATTCATAATTTGAAAGTTACATAGAGAGTGACGAAGAAAGGAAATCTAAGTTGAGTTAATATTGTCCAATCACGTTAATTGATTTGTAATTTGGTTGTCAGATATATACTCTTAACTCATGAAAAATTAACTATCGCAGGAGAAACCCACACTAAAGAAATGTAGCGATAAATCTAAAGTCAAATATTATTTAACCGTGAAGAAATCTTGAGCTAGTGTCCTTCGATCATCAACTTAGATTCAAAAAATTATGCACACAAGCACAATTCATTATGTTACAATGCTTTGAATGTGGCAGAGAATTCAGTTTCTGGAATTGAATTTAAACATTCTTCCTTGATGTAATATAATATTTTCCTCTCAGCCCCAGCTCAAGCCATTCAAATCAAATTGCTTGCAACTTGAAGCAGGATCAATTTTGTCATCTATGTTTAGATCCAGTTCTGTTGTAAAGTAAGGTAGTTTTGTCTTCTGCTTCTCTGATCTATGAGCATCTCGGTCTACTGCTTCAGCTTCTCTAAATCTTTCCTCTGAACGGCTACTGCCGCCATTCCATGGTCCTCTCTGAGGTCCAATTGCCATCGATAAATTTCTGGAGTTCTCTTCTGTAGCAAATGCTTTTTCTACATTGTCATTTGTTGTGCAAAGAAATCTGCTGCTTTCTTTCAGGTCTTCGCACAGTTTCTGCACCTTGAGAACATTGTCAGTATTCCTCGACTCTGTAGGTTCTCGAAAATTCAAAGTTTTCAATCCTATTTGGTTGTTGTACAATTCTTGGTCCCTGAGAGAACCTTCACTGGAGGTTAAGCAGCTCTCTGTTGAATAATCCGTTGGCTGAGTTGTTTTTATTTGCTGTAGGCACAAATCCGACACTTCTTTCATCCCTGAAAATTCAGAATTCATGCACTGGGTGGATACTTTGGACACCAAATCAGATAACTGAACCTTGGCTGCCTCCAAATCAATTGTCCCCAAGTTCTGTGTTCCAAGGGTTTCCTCTGCTTTCTCCAGTACAGACTGTAGATATTTACCTTGGGCCTCAATTCGTAGCTGTAAATGGCGCTGTACCTACACATACAGAGTAAACCCTGTTTTTAATGCTGCATAAAATTGAACGTCAAATTTGCCATTAATGCTGCCTAAAATTCAACATTAAATTTAATTGTCGGAAATATGAATTTTGGCCTAGTATTGTTTATTAGGCAAGTTTCATTTCAACGAGAGATTAAATTTGCCATCGCAATCCCACATGTGAAATATTTGCCTCATGAAATTAATTTGGTTAAGATGCATGTTTTCATGGTAGATCTTCCAAAAATCTGATAACTTTTCTGGTTTCAGATTTCTGAGGTTTTAAAGAGGTCACACTCTACTTTGATTCATTAAATAAGAACTTGCAATTGCTTTACGAATGGAGCTTTTTTTTACCTCCAGCTGCTCATGTAGCCTTCTTTGCACTTCAATTTGCATTTGCAATGCTTCGCTCAAGTGTAAATTTCTGAATTTTAAGATATTAGAGTACAGCAGTGTTAATCGATCATATTATCAAATCAATAATGTGAATCAACATAGAAAGAACATGTAATATAATTTTTCATTCTTACTTATTTGTCTGGGCTACCATGCTTGGATTACTCATGTGAGTTCCATATGTCTCGGACATTCTTTCTCCCGTGACTGTAACCATTATCGAACTTAACAAACACAACAGGAGTTGTCTGTAAAACTATTTTCCTGGAAATTATTGGATTTCTTACCTGCTTTATTGCTCCCACTGTTAGCTTGTCCATGGAGGTTCTTGCTAAGCCTGTATTTCTGCCATGCAAATAAAAAGGTTTAGACTACAACTTCTCGTTATGTTTATCCATGATGCACATATGCATATGCACACGAATGGAGTACATACATACCCACATATGCACAATGCAACACTCTTGGTTTTCTTAAAAATGAAATGACAATAAACTAAGCCTTATTCCAATAAATTTGAGGCGGCTACATAAATCCTTTATCTGAAGTCCATTTGATTCATTGCTATGTGTGGAGCAACTAGATTTGGAGAAACTTCAACATTCAATGTTAGTTTTGGTCCACTCCTAACTTTTTCAACAGAGATCAATTCACTCTTATTAATGGGGAGTCAAGACATGTCCTAATCACCTAAATTGTCCTTCCCTTGTTTTATCTTAAACAGGCGCGACCTTTACTTATAGGAGTATATTTTCATTTTTGTCTTATCAAGTCTAGTATTGCCTTATCTTATCTTAGCATTTTCATTGCTGCATTCATCTCATGGACATCTTGTTTGTTAGCACCTGATACCCAGTACTAAACCAGATGTGACAGTTTCACGTGGGTTGTTAATCTACAACAACCTCTCTCCTTTATGTGGGCTTGGGACCTTCGTGAAAACCCTTGAAAATGCTAAGATAATATGATCTAGAAAATGCTATCTAAACTATGAATAAAAGTTTTTCATAGTTTAATACCTTATTTCTTAGATGATATTGTATTGTTTCAGAATTCTCAATGGTTTTCCTGGAGTCAAAAGTAGGGATAACGATGTTTTCAAAGAACTTGACTGCTTCTTTGAAATGGCTATATCAAAACCTTAATTTGCCATAGAGTGCATAAGCTTAAATATGGTCAAACTGAAAGGCCTATTTTTCTTTCGTGCAGAACTCTACTATAGCTTTTTGTCATTAATAATTTACCTGAAGGTGACTCTTTAAGTGGTACAAGGTTAAACCTTGAATGCCCATAAGTTTCAGCACTGATTTTGGAGTAGCTTCTGCAACAAAGGAATCATATTAATTAGCTACATACAGTAGCAGATTACTTCATTGGTGCTTCATGAACATGAAATGAGGCATGCACTTACTGTCTGCTCCACCTAGTTGATTAACTGCTTCCATGAAGCGCCGATGGAGGTCAGGAGTCCATTTTAGTCTTGGCTTAGCATCAGTGGAAAGTACGAGTCCCGAATCTCCAGTTCCATTTGCACCTTGAAGAAATAAGTGCCTTTCAGAAGGAATGGACATTCTTGATGTAGGATGCACGCTCTGTCCTTGGCGGTGATAATGATACATCTAGTTGTCTTCAATAAGATGGTTTTGAAATAAGTGAGATTCGATTTCGGGTTATGAGTGAAAGGAAACTATCTATGTGGAGCTATGCTGAAAAGATCTAATGTGCCTGTTCCAATCTGCTATCACCCTTGAATGTGAAATACAATTTTGCTATATTCTGTTTACTGCAATCTTGCATTCCTGATACTTGTTGAAAGAAAACTATCTACTACTGCTTTTATCTATTTTTTGTTTCCTTTGACCAATTCTCATGTACTAAAGCTGTGCTCAGGGACGTCTTATAAGCAAATAAGGAGAGAGAGGTGGGGTACATGGGAAGCATAGAATCTTGAACAGGGCCAGCAGAACATCGGATCCAATTCAATCTTCATGCGACACGAAAAGAGAACTTGTCCTTCCAGTTTCACTCATATGTGGGGTCCTCTTATGCAACTTCCGTTTCCATTCTCACACAACAGCAGTAGCCATTTAAAATTCCTCTGGACTTTGACTTGTTAAAAAAATTTGACACCTTAGTCCTTAGGTTTGATACAAGCATAGATTCACTTTAGATTTTATTTCCTGTGTATTCATATCGATCACCAGGAAAAGTTTAGGAACCGTATTCTTTGAATTAATGGTGAAATTTTATTCTGATATGGATTGGAGGAATCCACTATCTATAATGTGCTGAAACCTTGAAACTCATTTATTTCAAAGGATGATCCTGTTGACTGGTGCATTAATACACCACGCGTACATGGAAAAACTGGGAAATTGGTGAACATATACTTCTCCTTGGGAGAGATTGTAGACCAGATTTAGTTAATAAGTGCATTTCGTTTTTCATTTTTCCAAATTTTTATTTGGTTTATTTACAGCTTTGGTGTGTAATGATTTAAGTGATGTGCAATGCTTTGATTGTCTTTTGCATTTGATCTATTGGTTGGCTTGTAACAAGAAGATATGCCAGCTATTTGAAGTGCATAGACTTGCTCCGATTTTTCCACTCATCTCTTTTCTTTTCTTTTTCCCCTTCACATACACACACATAGACAAACAAAAGTGGGACCACTCCTTTTCAATACAGTGTGGAGATTCTTTCCGGCAGTGAAAGAATTTATTCATGGAAAGAGGACACCTGCTGTGTGCTTCAGTTCTTTCTGAGGTATCTCAACTTCACACGCAGTGCATGGCTACACACACCTATCATCTTTGAGGCATGATAAGTACACTTGTGCATATTTTTGGGCAAAGCTTAGCATTTATATTTTATTACAGCTTGTTAGAAAATATTTTGAGCAATGATAAATAAATATCTAACATGTCAAATGACCCATAAAAAGGGGAAGAATTGTTACTCCTTAGCTTTGATTGAAGTCCTGGAGTGACATACTTGCATAATGAATATATTCCATTTTGTCTCCTTCAAAAAGTTTAGAACTTATTCCACAAAGTATTAAAGAGAGGAAAGAGTCCCAATCAGATCTTTTAAATTCTTCAAATAGCATAAAGAAGTTGGTTACCAATTCTTTGGGACCCTTCAAAAAGAAAATAAATGATCGTACTTGCTTCTGTGCTTTCATTGATAAAACACATGCCAAGTCAGAACCAGGAGACGACCACTTACTTTTCCCCTTTACTTGACCTTAATTGGCCTTGGAGATACTTGGATGTGAATCTACTAATTTTTCTCACTCTGCATTTTCTAATCTTTGGGGTTAATGGATTTTATTAACATGGGTATACATATGACCTACGTTGAGTTGCTTCTTAAATTATTGTCTTTATGAATAGAGGACCGGTCAATGAATTTTATTAACATGGATATGCATATGATATATGTTTAGTAGCTTCTTAATTTATTGTCGTTATGAGTGCTAAATTATCCTATTGGTCCTATTCTTTTGCTTGCATGCTTATTTTTACCTATTGCTAGAAACTTAATCATGCATACATTAGCCCCTGTTTGGTACACATTAAAATTTTTTCTCTCATTCTTCTATTCATTTTTAACCAAACATTCTTCGATAAAATAATATTTTTCATCACATCAATAATTTTTCCTTCTTTTTCAACAACACATTCTCCATCAATCTACTATTCCAAAATACATTCTTCTAAAATAATATGGCTCAAACACACTCTTAACTCCTATGTTGAATTCTTTATGTCATCTTTCATTGCACAGCCATGATAAATAAACCGAATCTATAACTATGTTGCACTATGTGTCTTAATTTTGAGGCTTGAATAAGAATTATGCTTCAATGCACGTATATAGTAAAAACACGATCAACCACTGAAGGAGAGTAAATTCACCTCAACCAATATTCGTGTTCTCCAACTCATTACTAATCCTCTACGAAGAATGGCTTAACCTGGTTTAGAAAGAGACAACTATTGACTTGTAATGTATAACAATTTTATATAAGATGACAAGAAAATATATTAGACTTGTCATTATTTGTGATCTGATGAAGGAAAATTCGTCTTCTCCCTTGAAAAATGTCTATGCATTAGTTCCATCAAGCTTTCGAGGAAAGATTATTTGATTCTGATATGTTCGGATATTTTATGCAGTTTGGAGGAATCTCTGGAAACCTTTATGTAAAGTGTTAAAAGCAGAATTCCTCAATAGTTTCGCTAGTGAATGGATAGGATTGAATTGCAGATGGGAAATGTTATGATGCTTCTCAATCAAATGGGTCGTGATGAGACTGGCTAGTACATACATCATATTATCTGTAGGATCCAGTATTGACTTTGAAGTTTCTCTGTCTGTTTATATATGAACTGTATACGAGGACAAAGATAAATATAGAAAGACTTGTGCTCAAACTCTCTTTTTGGTTTCTTTGTTGGAACTTCTTCAAAATAAATATGTTAAATATTTGTCTTACACTAAAATAGAGAACTAAGAGATGGAAAATCAAGTAATTTAACTTTCTAGAAATTTGTCTTATTATCATTTGCGGCTTGGAATTGATGCTTTATAAGCACTCAGCTTATTAAAAGCTGTGATATTTTAAGATCAGATGGCTGAGAGTGAGTATTCCTTCAATCAAAAGTTATAACAATTAGAGGCAAAATTAGAATTGTTAGATCCTTTGGTCAGATCATTAAATGGTTAAAATTCAAAATTTCGGAAAGTTACGAATGAAGTCTATAAATTTCTAGAAGTTTTTCATGTTTTGACACACCATTAAGATTCTTTCATACCTCCTTTTCACTCTAACCCGGTGCGAGGGGAAGGGGGGTACTGGATTGTCCTGAGCTTCCAATTCATTAGGTAAAATGAAAAATTTTTAACGGAATTTTTTTCCGTGTATCAGTCCAGTATAATTTTTTTTTTTTTTTTTTTTTTTTTTGTTCCCCCGATTATAACTACACACAAGAAAATAGTTGATTGATATATTGTTTTTCTATACATCTGCCAGTAAGAAGCTTTTAAGAGAATGAAAGATCGTGTTGGATGGTCATTCGAGTTGTGGGGCTACGTTTGATTAACACTAGCTACGTGCTAAATTGTTGCACTTTTTGCTTGCTCTATTATTTTGATATGTGGAGCTTTTAACTAGTAATGTGGCGTTGTACAACCAAAAACAGAATGAATATTTTTCACCATCTATTTCAAGTCTCTCTGCAGGAACCAATGGTCCTTCTAGTAATGGTACATTTACAAGTACTTAAGTTGCCTTTACTTGATGTTGCCATAAAGCCATAACTTCTGTTCATTGTTTGATCATATGGAGTTGCTTTTAGCTTTCATCACTGCTTTCAAAAGTTTTATTCTATACACATGTCATGTATGTATGTATAATATTCTCCATTTTAGAAGAGAGATTATGGTCTGTTATTCTTTATTGTACTAAAGTCTTTTTCATTATTTTACGTTCTCGTATTTAATAGGGTAATTTACTATTGAAGAATCTGATAGCATATGAGAATCAATTTGTGTGAAATTCAATCATTAAGTAGAGCTGGTGTAAAATGCTGATTGGTTGCACCTTGTTGATCCCCTCGAGATTGTATTGGCTGGAAAACTAAAAAGATAAAAACGACTGGAATGGTATTCGAAATTGAAAAAGATGCGTGTGTTGAGAAAAAAGTAGGATTCTGAGGAATGGAATATTAGAATCTAACTCAAAGTAAAGGCTGCTGGAAGTATTCTCAAGGCAAGAATTTTTTTATTCTTGTTATTCAAGGCCGCATAAAATGGATTCCCACTTTCCCTTGCATTCTTTATTCTCAAGCATATTACAGTTTAGGATGCCTTTAATCGTGCATAACTAATTGAGTTCTGTCATGTTTGCCTATTTTTTGCTATACCAGTCTTTTCCTTCATCTTAACAGGGATATGACGTATGCTAGAACCAGGTTGTTCAGCTTCAGTTGCAATGATTTCCAAAATAAATATTCAAATAGATTATCTATGTGAATACAAATGCATCTCATATTGTAATTTGCATTTAATTATTGACATTTACGGCATAATGGGTCGAGCTCAACTAGGAGATTTGAAACACTACACAGTAAACTCTTGTGCACTTGTGTACTTAGAGTTCTGTTGTAAATGAGATGCTCGATTATTACTGATTGACATGTTTAATATGTTGAATCATAGACAATTATGAAGATTGTAGATTAGTATATTTGAAGCATTACTGTTGTATTCTTGTGTACTTGGGTCTTTACAATTCTGTTATAAATAAGATTTTGCGATCATTAGAGATAGGCTCGAGTGTCGGTGAGTTGTTTCGGGTATTTCATTATTCGGAACCACCCATTACAGTTTGGATATTGATTATAGATATTGCATAAATGAAATCATTTGATGGTTCACATTTCAATTCTACCTATAAATTTTGAGAGTTTGCTGCTTTAGAGAGTCGAGATTTAGTTGGTGTTAAGTACACCGGGTACAAGATCGAAAAGAATGCTTTGCATTTCAAGTGAAATGCTAAAATACACTATGTAAGTAACTTAGTGAGTGTTTTCTAAGGACTTGTATGTAAGAATAAAAAGAAGGGGGGGGGGGGGGGGTTTGCAAAATATGTCACCAATTAGCATCCAAGATCATGCAAAATATAAACTCCAAATTACATATTCAAACAACAAATCTAAAACTACAAATTAACAATAAGAAGTACTAGATCTTACAAATGATAAAAAAATATATATATAAATTCATTCATCTGAAAACATTATAACAATCAATATTGTCTACTTCTATTTTCATCTCATCGTTTCCTTTGCATCCGATCGGCTCAGTGGGTCAGGTGACTAAATTGAGAAAATATATAAAATAGAATTAAAAAAAAAAAAAGCTTATAAAAAATACACAATTTGGGTTCAAGAACCAAAAATCGTCTAGGACCAAGTTGGTGCTTGGTTTTCGATTTTGATTCCTAATTTTTTTTTTTTTTTTTTAAATCCGGGAACTGATTGGAACCTTTGATTCGGATAAAACGTCCACCCTTAATTATAGATTGACATGTTAGTTATGTTGAACCGAATACGTTTAGACAGAATGCATATTCATGTTGCTTGTGCAAGTGGTCCATTATGTAGAGATGACATTTTACTTGACAAGGAATATGTGCAACATAAGTCAAGATTTTAAAGAGGATATATAATATATGTTTGGTACAAATTTAAGTGGGAACCAAATTGTTCTTGATGTAATTGAGATTTTGTGTTGGATTATTGTTCAATTAATATATTCCAACTTGAATAAAAATCACTGTCCATATTATTGAGCAAAGCATAATGTTTTTATAAACAAGAAAATGGAAGCCACAAGGCAACTGAACTGCATATTTTACTAAATTATTCCTCATTTGGGTCCTACTTAAAATCTGAGATCAACTGAAACTGTTTTAAACTTTTCTCCTACAGGAAAAAAAAAAAAAAAATTAAAAAATATCGAAGACGCAATTCAATTTATTCCTTGCGCTTAAACTCCACCGTAAAATTTTCACGAGGACAGTATTCAACTATTACAAATGGGACATCCAGTGGTTTACAAGTATAATTCTTCAAAATATCTTTAAAAAAATTATTTAAATTTAGGTTAATTACACAACTGAGGAACATTTAGGGGTCTAAGTTGAAAAAATAGATGAATTAATAAATGTTGTAACATTACAAAAATTAGATGAAATTATTCTGAAAATAAGGTATCTTCAAATTTATTTTTTTGCGACAGTGTATATAATTTTTTGTGTTGCGGAATGGACCTTCAATTTGTGGAATCCGAGCTCAGTTTCAACTTACCAATCGATACCAAACGATCAATTAAAACTCCGACTCACAACTTGTATTTACTTATGGTTGCTTTCTTCCTTTTTTCACCCGCAAAGGGATAAGGTTATGGTGGTGATTTGTAAGCCACGAAGGCAAAGGCGCGAAGGAGACGGTAGGATGCAGATACAGTTTTCTCTTCAAAACACAAAGCGCACACACATTTGCAATGGTATAAAGTGGATATATATAGTTTATGTTATATTATCAATTGGGCCAAGACACAAGAAAGACATCCTATAAGTGAATTTGGGTCAAGACAACAATAACAAATTAAGTTGCTACTAGTAGCCCACGTTACTTTTGGGTCGAGCATATAAATTGAGGGAAAAATTCATGGTTCAGACATTATCTTTCACGAAATCAAAAATCAGACCCGATGGTTTAAAATTTCAAAACTCAGGTTTTTTCATGATTTATTAATTTTATTTAACAATTAATCTATTATATTTCGTTCCTTAATTTAAGCGTACACATAAGATTTCTTAAAATAACAAATCACCTCCATAATATACAGATTCTGCTTCATCCACGGACTGATTTCAATTGTTGACAAAATCGACTGCAAATTAAGCGAGATTTCCAATGACAAATCACATTTCATCGTTGCCGGTCACGATAATACAGATTGCCCATTGGTATGTCAGGTTATCTCATCGACGACTACTGTTCTATCTCAGACCTGTGACTTGTGAAGCTTGTTTGTGTCACCATTCTAATATTCAATGTGTTCTAGAAAAAAATCTGAACTTAATTAAAAACCTGAGTTACCAAGTCAGTACTCTCTGTGTCCACCATAAAGCAAACTGTAATATAAAGTACGACCTGTGACCTCTGAACATAAAGCCAAAAGTAATATGCAGGAAGACCTGTGACCTCTGAACACATCTTCTGTGACCACCTGTGACCTCTGAACATAAAGCAAAATGTAATATGCAGTAAGACCTGTGACCTCTGAACACATCTTCTGTGACCACACACTATTCACTTCACAACAATAAAAATGTAATGTGTAGTAAGACCTGTGACCTCTGAACATAAAGCCAAAAGTAATATGCAGGAAGACCTGTGACCTCTGAACACATCTTCTGTGACCTCTGAACATAAAGCAAAATGTAATATGCAGTAAGACCTGTGACCTTTGAACACATCTTCTGTGACCACACACTATTCACTTCACAACAATAAAAATGTAATATGTAGTAAGACCTGTGACCTCTGAACACATATTGTGTGACCATTACACAATTCACTTCACAGCAATATTTTCTGTGACCACATATAGCCAACAAATTATTCAGAAACTTGTGTTGCCCACTGTTTTTAGAGTTGCCAAACGTACTCCTGTGATCACTAGTATTCATGTGACCTACGTACTCCAAAAATATTATCACATGTGATCCTGTAAAAATCTTCTACTACAGTCTGTGACCTGAGTATATACATTTACCCAAGCTGACCTCTGAACACATCTTCTGTGACCATTACACTATTCACTTCACAACAATAAAATTGTAATATGTAGTATACGAAGCCTATATCTACAATTTGCAGTCAACATCAACAAGGAAAATTGCTGGCTCCAACTCCCTTGGCTGCAAGCTATCGAGAAAATTCCACACACAATCATGAGTTAAGTTCTCACAATAATCATGTCCAGTTGAGGCTACCCAACAAGCCCAAAGTGCTACCTGTAAGTAAGAGCACACTGGAGGTCTTTGACACTATCATGAGTCGAGAGATCTCGAAGGGGAAAACCACACCGAAAAAAGTATGAAAAAAGTATGCAGCAGATCCATTACCCTTTGATGATTTGGAGGAGATTTATCACAGAAAATTTTAGAAAGTGGTGGAGAGATGGGTGCAAAGAATCTAGATGTGAGATGGCGTTGGAGTGAAAATAGGGCATCAATAAATATGGAAATTGAAATATTATCCATTTTAAACCTCACAATTAACGGGATACGCGTGTCATTAACTTAAAAGATTAATTGTTTAATTAAATTGATAAAAACCTGAGTTGTGAAAAAAAAACGTTAAAACCTGATTTATTAAAATGTGAAAGAAAATGTCTGGTTTTGTGTAATTATCCCATAAATTGATGGGGAAATTAGGCCAATTACGGTTCTTGTGCTAAAAAACTGATTAATACACTAGACATCTTTAACTTTTCCTCCCCTATTTAATAGGGTCTATTTAATACGGTAAACTGGAGCATTATTTCCTTAATTATTATTATTTCCTTAATTAATGTGGAATTATCAATTATATTAATAAAAAAATCAAACTCATCAACAATACGGACCGCCCCTAATTTTCTTATTTTTTTCAAGTTGTTTAAGTAAAATATTTATATGGCTCACTGTGTAACATCTGCGCCTCAAAATATCATCATATTTTTATATTTGATTATATGATTGAAATAATCCAAGTTGACGTAAATAGAATTTTATTAATATTGATTCAAAACGTAATTGACATTGGTTTGTTAAATTAGATTCTAGCAATCATATTTAACTTCTTATTTTTTTCAATGTTTAAGTTTTTTCAATCAAAAAGATGTGTTACAGATTTTAGAATGAATGCTTCGACAAAAAATTGATAGTCAACAACATGAATGAAAAGTGACGTGTTACTTTTTAATTTAAATTTATCGTTTTTATAAATTTTTGTCACTTTCAACTTATAGTTTATCATGTTTCGAAAATGAAATTATGTTTTATATTCAGTTAATATAAGAGAAATATAGTCATAAATTTCGAAAAAATGAACACATATACATCTAGCTAATTGCTCCAATGAGAGAGTGTGACTTTTTTTGATAAAATATTATCATTTTCTCAAACACTTTGCATGCGTCAATTTAATTGATTCAAAATTTTATTTTTCATATGTATATTCTAAAACAAGATTTGAATTCGTATCTTTAAATTTTCAAAAATGTACACATATGCATCTAGTTAATGGCTTCAATAACATACCGTGACTTTTTTACGACTGAATATCACATTTTTCATAAAAAAGTGACAAAATGTCATTTTTCACATTCTTCTTGAGCAAACCTTGTGTGCATCAATCTAATTGATTCAAAACTTTCTTTTTCACGTGTATTAACATAAAACAAGGCTTGAATGCATATGTTCAAATTTTCAAAAGATGCACGCATATGCGTCTAATTAATTTATCCAATGAGATACTGTGATTTTTCTTTAGAAAAATGAGAAAATATTACTCTTTCACATTCTTTTTGAACAAATACATTGCATGTATCAATCAAAATGATTCAAAGTTTTCTTTTTTATATGTATTAACACAAAATAAGGCTTGAATTTGTATGTTCAATTTTTTTAAAAAAAATGTGCACATATGCATTTAGTTAATTGTTCTAATGAGATAATGTGACTTTTTTTTTTTTTTTTAGAAAAGTGACAGGATATCATTTTTTCATATTCTCCTTGAACAAACACTTTGCATATATCAATTTAATTGATTCAAAGTTTTCTTTTTTCATATGTATTAACATAAATGAATGTTTAAATTTGTATGTTCACATTTTCAAAGAAGCACACGTATATATCTAGTTAATTGCTCTAATGAGATAATGTGACTTTTTTTAAGAAAAGTGACAATGTTTTTTTTCACATTCTCCTTTTTTGAGTTTTTATCACTTTTTGGTAGGGCTGTAAGCAAAAATCGCCAAATCGGAAAATCGAACCGAAACCGCATTTTAAAAATCGTCGGTTTGGTGTCACGTGGACCCGTCAACGAAATGGTTTTGAACCAAACCAAACCGGTCGAAAACGGTTTGGTTTAGGTTTGAGAATTTTAATTGCGATTTAAAACCAAACCGGACCGGTGAAAAAATATATAAAGATAAAAAAAAATAATGAATTTTTTTGAAAATTCATCTAAATATGCAAAATTCAATAGTTTTGTTATTTGTGTATATTTTTGTCAATTTATAATTTTATATTACATATATATTATTATTACCAAATAATCCTAATTTATATATAATAATCTCAAGACTAACATAATCTATCAAAAACTATTTTCCTCTTTAGAATTCAAATTTCTACCGTTGCTTCTGAGTCTGCATTCTCAAATGGAGGTCAGATACTTGATTCATTTAGGAGTTTATTAGATGCAATGATGGTTGATGCTTGTATATGCGGAAAGAATTGGTTTCAAATTAAGAATGAACCTATAGTGATGCACCAATATTTATACGAAGTGGAAGCATTTGATGATTCAATGAAAGTTGTGCATGTGGTTTATATTTTCTATTACCATATTTTTAAAAATTTTCTTATCTATCTAGTAACTAATACTATGATGATATAACGAATACATTTGTTTGACAATGGAGACTATGAATCACGTGTGACAACAATTGGTGTTTAAGTATATGCGAGAAACTGAATTCGTAACAATATACAACGGTAAGCTTGTGTAATTGTTATGTTTAGATATTATAAACAATTGATTTATTATTATGGTTGGTTATTCTCTCCATTTAATCAGTAGTTTTATTTTTCAAATATGATAATTACGATGTCTTGTTGAACATCATTATATTTTTTGGACTTTATATTCAATTTAGTAGACTTGTATTATAATGTCTTAGCCTAAAATGACAAACAAAAACTATATTTTAGTTTATTGTGATTTTACTTTGACTTAGCTGGTATTTAAATTTGTAGTAGATATATTCAGTTTGTTTTAGATTTATTGCTAGTAAGATATAAATATATATTGAATTCAATGAATTAATGTCATAAAAGTAGACAGACAAAAAAAAATACGGCGAAATCGGCGGTTTAAAACCGGACCAAACCGTTAGGTTTAGGTTTGAGTTTTTTTTCAAACCGTTCAAAATGGTTTGGTTTAGGTTTGAATTTTTCTCAAACCGGTTTAAACGGTTTGGTTTGAAAATTTGTCAAAAACTGTAAAAATCGGACCGCTTACACCCCTACTTTTTGGGAGTGTGTCACTTTTTTTTTTTTTATTTTGTCACTTTTTTAAAAAAAAAAAATTGACAATTTTTATAAATAAATAAAAAAAAAGTGACATTGTGTCACTTTTTTTAGTTTGTATCCCTTTATTGAGTTTTTTTCACTTTTTGAGAATGTGTCAATTTTTTTAGTTGTCATTTTTTTTTTAGTTTTGTTTTGTCACTTTTAAAAAAAAAAAAAAAAAAAGTGACAATTTTTATAGAAAATTGACTTTTTCATTTTACATGATATTTTTTACTTCCTAAAAACATTTCATATGATTTTTCAAAACCTCCGTAATTTTAAAGGTATTTTTGTAAGTACCCCTAAATTGATTGTATTGATAATTATTTCACTCATGACCGAAGCCTATGAAATATATTCTAAACTGTTTAACATCATTACCTAGAATTTAGTAAGTGTCAAAACCCAACATTTTGTATCTTAACAATTTTTTTTATAATTTCTTGTCACTTGCTTAATTTTTTAAATAAATCACTTTACACTATGTTGATTTACGTTTAAATCATTTTACAGTTTATGTAATTTATTCGAACTTACACTATGTCTTATTAATATTATAGTGGGTGTAATTTTTTAAAATTGTAATTTATTATCACACTAGGTGCAAGCAACGTGCAATGCACGTTTGTTTAGTTCATATTTAATAGTTTTGTTTAAAAATTAATTTGTTATTAATAAAGATGTAATTTTTTTGGTTAATTAAATAATTAATGAAATGTTTATGTAATTGATAAATAATTAAATAAAGTGTTTCTCTCTGTCATCTCCAACCCAAAATCACATACAGAAAACTTAAGGTATGTTAAGGGGTAAGAAGATGAGTTTACTTAAGCTCTATTTGATTCTCATTAATGTAGAATGAGAATGAAAATATAGCCGTTATTGGACCCCACACAAGAGATAAAAATTTAAAATTGATAGATTGATGTGATGAATAACGGTCATATTTTTCATTTTTATAGATTTTTAATGAAAAATAAACGGAGGCTTAAACTTTTTGCATAACTCAAGTCTTTACTCTTTTTTAAGTAATAATGCAATTCATTTTATCGCTAAAGTATGATATATATTACGATAATATATGTATATCATGTGTTAGACTTAGTATTGGTAAGTGACGGATAAATTTTCGAGGACGAAAATATTTTAAAGGTGTGAGAATGTAATACCCCGAAAATTTTCATAAAATATAATTCAATTTTTATATACTATATTTTAATATTTTGAAAGTTAAGGACTAAATGATACATTTATCAAATTATATTTTATTTGTGTCAAATATTTAGATATTAATGGAGTTATCGTAAATATATGAATATTGGTCTCGTTGGATAAATTGTAATTAGATACATAAATCAGATTCGAGAAAAGTCGATTCGGATAAATTAGCTCCAAGATATTTTAGTTTGAAGGAATTATCAAAAGCTAATTTATTTTTATTATTATTTAATTATAATTTTGAAAGTAAGGGGTGGTGAAAAAAGATTTTCCGTTAAAACAAGAAATTCCGTTAATTTTTCCGTTAAATCAAAAAATTCCGTTACTTTTTCCGTTAAACCAACATATTCCGTTTAATAGCCACTTTTTATATATAAAAAGATACAGCATCCCTTAGCACCACCTTCGTTGCCACCTATGGCCACCTTCCCAAATCATTGTATCTGCACAACCAACCCCCATCTTCAAATATCACCACTAGGGGTGGACAAAACTCAAATCAAATCGGCCAAACCGACCGACCCGACCCAAACCGATCGGTTTGGATCGAGTTTTTGAATTTTTGGAGCGGGTTTCGGGTTGCTTAATCGGGCGGGTCGTGGGTTAGGAACCCAAACCCAACCCGACCCAACCCGGATGCCATTAAAAAAAAAGTGAACTTTGAACACGCTTTCAATTACTAGTTTTGATTATTTTGTTTTTGTTTATCCTCGAAGGGATCCAAGAAATTAACAAAACTCAACCTCTGCTCTCTTCTAATTAACAAAACTTGAAATCTTTTGACCTTCTAATTAACAAAACTACGTCTCTGCTCTTTTCAATATAGATTTGTTCTATGAATGTTTTGTTTATTTCTTATTTTGGCTCAACTCCATTAATTCTTGTTATTGAGAGCAATATAATTATATTTATTTCTTTGATTGATTCCTTGAAAGTAATTAATCTGTTGATGGTTTGACAAAAATATGTACATATATTTATGAAATTTCATGCTGAATTCTACTAGTGTTATAATTTCTATTTTTTTTTTAAATCATAACTTGAAATAATGATATATTTTCTTTCATATGAAATTACATTTAATAGTCTCTTGTGGATATGTTAAGTATGATTTTACCATGTATGAAATACTTTGTTATTTTTTATTAAGTTGTGATTTTTGTTGATGAATATTTGATGGATTATACTATTTTATTTTTCAAGTTTATTGACATTGGAAAACTAATGGGTATTATTAATGTTATTTTCCATTAAAAAATTGGACGATTTTAATTTTTGTGTAATAAATATTTTTCAAATCGACCAATCCAACTCAACCCAACACAACTCGACCGATACATAATTAGGTTGAATTGGGTTGAATTTTTAACAAACCGACAATATTGGGTTGGGTTTGGGCAAAAATCAACCCAACTCAATCCACGCTCACCCCTAATCACCACTAATCATCATTCTAAAAATTAAAGATCTATAATAAAAAATTACACGTGTAATCGAACATGTCACTATCATAACCATCTTCCCACTATCACCATTCCACCACCACAATACCTCCATCATATCCAGCTCCAAAAATCATCACCAACCCAAAATTCCTACGACACCAACTTCTCCACCCATATTTACTGTATAAAACAGCAACTTGGTCAATATACAACAAGTCTGATCTCATTTCTTCAGTGAACACGATAAAAACTTATCACTGCTGATGAGGTAAGACAACCCTAATTATGGTTCTCCGAAAGCATCAATATTAGGTCGGTGGAAAGTTTTTATCCTAATTCTAATTAGAGTTTTCTTGTTATGTTAGTAGTGAAATTTTTTTATCATATCCATTTGGAGCAAAAGATCAATTTTACAACAAACATTAAATCTCCAATCCGGACCCTAGCAAAACCTAGCGTTGTCATCGACGATCCACACTACCCAACCACATCAGAGAGAGAGAGAGAGAGAGAGAGAGAGGTTTTTCTACAACACCAACTCCTCCATCATCGCTACCACTGCCTCAGCCACCAAAAGAATCATTTGATTATCGCTATAAGTTCATCGTGCCACTTCTCTTGACTGTCAACTTCACTGTTGGAGGTAAAATTCGTCTATAGATGTTTTTTATGTCACAATGGCAGTGGTGGTCTGGAGATGGATGAAGATTAAAGAAGTGGTGGTATTGGTATAGTGTTAAGGATGGATTTTGATTTGGTGGCGGGTGAGAGGGACTTGAATTGGTAGAGAGTTCACATGACTATGTTAAGGTTTTTGGAGTGATACATGATTTGTAAAAGGCTAAATATATTGATACCACGTGTTTTTTGGTAAGTGCATTATATTTTAATTGCATTAAAGGTCCATCATCTTTATTCATTATCAATTCATGTTTCCATTTTTTCCATCCCATATTTATTATTAATATTTTATTAATTAACACATCTGGTCCTTGATGACAGCTTTCGTCCGAGAATTTCGTCAAGAGAGTTAAAAAATTTATTTATCTTGCATTTTTAAAATAAGGAATAAATCAATAAATATAGAACTATAATTAAATCCTTGCTTTAAATCTAACATAATATTTTTTTGATGAAAATCGTCATGTGCTAATTAATTTAAAAGTAAGGATTTGCGATGAAAAAAAGTTAGGACATAAACATGATTATAATAAAGTATATGGACTTTTAATGCAAATAAATTATTATATTAAGGGCCTGTTTGAGCCTCATTTTTAGGTAAAATGCATTTTGAAATAATAGATTGATATAGAATGTGTAGTTAAAATAAAGAAAAAAAATTGGGTTATGTGTAATATTATTTTATCAAAAATTGTGGTTGAAAAGAGGAGAGAGAAAAATGTATTTTGAAAAAAATGGAGATCAAACAAGGTCTAAGTATTACATAAAGTGAAAATCATTTTTTGAATGATTTCATCTTTGATACAATTCACTTATTTCAATAATTATCTTCTCATTTTTCACTATATATTTAATTACTTCAATAATATCCTATTTATCGTTTTTTCAATATGTATTTATTTTATTAATTATTTGAACCATTTGAACAACATTATCATTAATTATTTTGTCCACTTTTAATTATAATGAATATACATTTGACACGTTCATTACCTTATTTTTCATTTTTTTCAATATGTATTTAATCATATTCATTACCTTTTTCGTTTTTCAATATGTATTTGAAGTGAGAATCATTTTTTGGACAATATTATCCTTAATATAATTTAGCTCTTGTTTGATCCTCATTTTTCTATCAAAATATATTTTTATATAATGATTTGACCACATTTTAACCACACTCTTCAATAAAATAATATTAGACACAAACCTAATTTTTTTTTTTTAAACACACATTCTCTTTCATAACACTTTGCAAAATATATTTTTTGAAAAAAAAAAAAAAAGGGCTCAAACAACCCCATTATTTCGGTAATATCTTACTTTTCATTTTTCATTTTTATTTAATTATTTCCACCATACCCTACTTTTTCATTTTTTAATTTGCATTTAATTATTAATTATTTGAACCATTTGAATAATATTCATTATTTATTTGGTCAACCATTTAGTTATGATGAATGTACATTCGACACATTCATTATTTTACTTTTTCGTTTTTCAATATGTATTAAATTTTTTAAATCATATTCATCGCATTTTTAATTTTTAATACGTATTTGATTTATTCAATCATTTGAACAATATTATCATGAATTATTTTGTCAATTATCTAGTTATGATCAATGTACATTGCTAGATTCATTCCACTTGATTGGATAGTAAATTAAATTCATTAAAAATTTTGGAACAAAAGATAAATATTTTTAGAATCTTCTTTCAATTGATTTATTCAGTGAATGTAAAGATACATTGAAGGTAAACAGGGACATAATGCATATCTATAATAAATCATTTCAATTGATACATTCAATGCATATTAAGCAAACATGAAGAAATGATGGTATTAGATGGATATTCAATTCATATCAAAACGGTAAATAGGAGGACTATTCTAATTGACTCCCACAACTTATTGTTTTCACAAATTGGTTTTTTCATTTGAATTAATAGTTCATTCCATATAAATAATTTGTATTAATTATTTTTTACATTCTTACATCTTACAGTATTATTTTTATAGTATCATTTCGAATAACGTGCAACACACGTTCAATTATGAATAGCATTTATAATTGAACATTATGTCAATATAACTACCATTTTGAAACATTATTTTTAATATACCAATATTTCAATTTTTAATTCGATACTAGGCTCTTGTTTGGTGGGGATTAAAATCAAATTTTTAGTAGATTTTGATTAAAGTTTCCGAAATGTGTGATTGAAAAATTGTGGATCATATAAAATATGTGGTTGAAATTAGTTATTGAATTAAACTTAAATTAACATTTCAATTTCAATTTCAATTTCTACCAAACAGATGCTAGACCTAATTTGCCCTTTATTTTAACTCATTTAAGTTCTATCAATCATATTCAAATGTGAAAATCACATCACAGTTGGTATTTAAAGATGACAATTCTAAAACTATGTATTAAGTTTAATTAAGCATAAATCAGGTATTAATTCCAAACCATAAAAATCATTTCCCTCTCTCCATCTCTCATCTCATCTCACTCTCTCTATCTTTACCTGCCGCACACGTGGACAGTGTCGAAGACACGGATGGCACCGAAGATACCACAATGACTCTTTCTCTCTCGCTCCTCTAGTTTTCACAGATGCGATGGTTTTGCAGCGGTTTCATAAGTTAAAGGAACAAAATTTGGGCCGAAGGGGGTCGTTGGAGGCCAAAACGTGAAATCTCTTTCCGACACAGCATCTAATGGACCCAATTTTGAGAGTATTACATGCATCGACAGACTCTCAGCGCTCTCCAATTCCATCTCTCTTTTCCTTTTATTTAGATTATGATGAATTGACGACGGCCAATCTCGCAAGTTTGAAAGAGTAATTTAATCTTTCTTTAAGGGAAATTTCAAACAGATATGTTCTATTAGTGGGGCGACGAGTTTGTGGTTTTTCTTTTGTTGGGGTGGTGATTGTGTGTTGTTGTGTGGAGATGGAGGTTGTTGTTGTTGGTGGTGGTGGTGTATAGGTCATAGTCGATTGAATTTTTGTGACCAAATCTTTTGAATATGTGATCGTCAAATGCGCAGGTCATATATCAAATGGCATAGGTCACATGTCAAAGATTCGAGAGATTTGATCATAGGCTATTAGATCCGATCATAGATTCAAGAAATTTGATCAGTCATTGGATCAAGTCACGATCACATATAACAATAACACATGTCGAAGGGCATAAGTCATAGATCGTGGATTCAAGAGATTTGGTCACACACTATTGAATTATGTCATAGGTCATATGGCAAGTACATAGGTCACAAGTCACGAATTCAAGAGATTTGGTCACGGATCATTGGCTCAGGTCCCATGTCACATTTCTAAAAGATTTGGTGGTCGCAAGCCATTAAATTAGGTCGCATGTCTATATCAAAGTGCATATGTATCATGTCACAAGTTTAAAAGATATGATCATATGCCATTGATTTCTCCAACGTCAATTAACTGAATTGATCACAAATTCAATTGACCAGATTTCAATTTTGAGGATTTAAGTTAGTTCGTACTTTGTAAATTATACAAGAAGTTTTTCAATTTTCAATTTTAAATTATACGAGCACTATTGAGTCATGAATGAAGAAGATGATTAGTAGTTGACGATGTTCATTAGTTGCTGATCGACAATCAGTTTGCCGCTAAAGAAGCCGTCAACGAGGTGGATGTCGGGTGGATGGGTGCTGACGATAGTGAAAACTGACGGGTGGGGTGGGTGCGGATAGATTAATTTAATTTGATAATATTATTATTTAAAATTCAAACAGAAATCTAATTTTTACATTTTTAAACTTAATGTCTGAAAAATGATTTGGTGCATACTTAGTGCTTTATTTATTATCTTTTTCCTATGAGGAAATTACACATACACCTGGTTTTAAAATATCATTTTCACAAATCAGGTATCTATTTTCATAATACAAAAATCATGTTTTGATTAACGATTTTAAAAAATATTTTTATTTTTATATCTACCTAAACTATTCAAATCCTAAACTAATTCATATCCTCTCCACACCACTTTCTCCTCCGTCGGCAGCCCAGTCTCCACGAGACGACGACTTTGTGCAGACCCGGTCTTGGTTCAGATCCGTTCTTCTCCTTTTTTAAAGATTTTTTTTCATTGATGCGATAAAGTGTGTCGAGTGGTGTTGGTGGAGGTGTGAGCGTCGGTGAATGACAGTGGTGTTGATGGTGGTGGCGCTGCGTGGAGGAACGAATGAGGCTGAAATTGGTGGTGGAGGTTTGTGATATGTGCGAGGTGTGCTACAGGGGTTGTGATCTATGCAAGGACTGCAGGGTTTTTGATCTGTGTGGTGGAGGCTGAAATTGGTGGTGGAGGTTTGTGATATGTGCGAGGTGTGCGGCAATTTGGATGCGGTGGTGAGGATTGGGCGAAGTGGTTTCCGATCTGGAGGGTTTTTTTCCGTTTTGGATGCGGTTTGAGGTGGTGCTGTGTGTTTTGGTGTAGTGCTGTGGTTCGTGGTGGTTGTTGGGGGTGGGGTGGTGAGGTCGTTTTAGTGGTGAGGTCATTTTCTGCTGGTGGTGGTTGGTGTTGGGGGTTGGTGTTGGCGACGGTGGTGTGTTTCTTTGGTGGTAGTGGTGGCAGCGGCAGCAGCAGCAGCAGCAAAGATGATGGTGGTGTTGTGTTGGTGGTGGTCACAAATGATTTGTTGAATTATGTGACCAATAAATACTATGTGGCCTACAAATTTATTAATTTGTAACTAATAAAAGTAATATGTGACCTATAATGTGATGTTTTGTGGTCATAAAATAAGTTGTGACTTATAAATTTAGTGATTTGTGTCCAATGAATAAATTGTGACTTTTAAATTTTTAATTTGTGACCGATGAATGAACTGTGACCTATAAAAAAATTTAATTGTGACCTTAAAATTTTTAAATTGTGACCAAATTGCATAGATCTGTGACATTTATATATTTATTAATAAATATATATATATATAATTAATTAATTAATTCACAAATAAATTTTAATGAAAATCTGATTATTGAAATTTAAAACCTCTAACCTTAAATTTGAAATTGAGATACTGAAAAACATAATTTACGTATTGTTACCTTTTCCTATTCAAATTCTCTCAAGTAACACCCCACTTCCGGCCGGCTAGCCCAAAAGTCCAATTCCGGGAATTTCTGACCATATCATTGTTTTCTGAGAGAATTGACACAAATGGCACTAAACTGGACAAAAATTGATCAGGGCCAAGAATTTACTCATTTAGCTAAACAGAGGATAATGTCGGAAACCAAATTTGCCATGTTTCATAATTTCTTACATATAACCTATTACAATAATCCGTACGAGTTATAACATAAATGAAAAAAAAAAAAAAAAACAAAATATGCATCATATCAACAAGGATATATTGTATTTATTCACTATCATTAAAATATGAATCATGTTACAGTGACATAATTTCTGATATAATGATTGACATAATGTCACTTATCACTTTATCATTGAACTGTTTTAAACACTGTGCCCCTGTTTGGTGCACATTTTTGCTCCAGGAATGCATTTTTCTGATTGATGTGATAGAGAATATGTGGTAAAGAAGGAAAAAAGTTATTGATGTGATAAAAAAAATATTTTTTTATTGAAAAATGAGTGGTTGAAAATGAGTAGAAGAATAAGAATGAAAAAATATAATGTGGCTCAAACAATGGCACATTCAACCATAGTTATTAGACCTGACCCGGACATTGACCCGGACAAGGTACTGGATCTCGAGTTACTAGTTGAACCGTGGGTCAATGATCGGATCGATGGAACATTGCATAAAAATCTATATAAAAAGAATTTAAGTATCAAAAATTTTAGGCAAAATTATTATTTTTCACTAATTATATAGGTCTATAAAATAAAGTAAAATATTTGATCAAAATTTTCATAAAAATATTTATAGAAAACATATATATGATTTATTGAATACATATAACTTATTGCACATAAAAAACAGTAAAGTACTCTACAACTTCTATGATGAGGAACTATTTTTTTACTTAGAGATTCAATGTTCAATTTCTTGGACCCCTAAAATTTTAAAAGGTAATTTTGAAAATCGATAAATTGGTCAGGTTAACTTAATCAAAATCGTCAGTTAACTCAGTCAAAGTCAGTTTTTGACTGAGTCATGTACATTTTTATTAAATTAATTTACTCAACCCGGACAAGGGCCAGGATCACCGGTTTTCCGGCCTGACCGGCCGATCCGAGCCAATTTTTATAACTATGCATTCAACTTTCATAAAATAATCCATCTTTTTATTATTATTATTGGTTTGTAATGAAAAGTATTGAATTTTGTCACCTCTCCAATTATCTATCCATTAGATAGAATTAGATAGAATTTTTTTTTTTTTGGTACTGAACTCCATGTTCTTCGTCAAAGAAGATATTTTATATCTTTAGAATTTATAATTCTCATCTTTGTACAAATTGAGTTTCTCGATTCAATCAATATAAAATTTAAAAATTGTTATAAGACTCATAACTTAACTGGTGGAATTAATGACAAAATAACTCAAATATTTATGAATACTAGTGGTGTATCGTGTGTTGTACGATGATTGTTATATTTTGTAATTTAATTCGTTAGAACGATAATATATTTTAGAAAAATTTAAACATATAATGATGTAGACTTAGCATGAATGATTATAAATATACATTAAGTGATAAATGGTAAAGAAAGTTTATGGTCATAATGGATACATTATTCATGATTTAATTAAGCTCAAGAGAATGATTGCATAATAATAATAATAAAGTAAGTCCGATAAAAAGCACAATATGAAACCCAATTTGAAGGAACATCTATCAAATTCACATTGACTGGAAAAACAAATTACTGTTGTTCAAACAATCTATTTCCTAGCATCCAATTTCTTTATTTAAAAATAATAATAAGTTACATATTGATGTCATCGAAACATCAATATGTTTAAATTAAACAGAAAATCATATGGTACAATGTAAAATACTGTAGCACTATATGCTTCTTCGTTGCAACGTACATGTAAAATGATACGCCAGTCCTTAAACATATGAAAGTGTCTTGATTGTAGCTATTGCCTCTCGAGGTTTCATAGCAAACTTCATCTCTAGTTCAATTTGATATATTCCAACAATAAGTTTTCTATAAGATAGGGAATAAAATAAAAAAGAGTTCGAACAACTATATAAATGAAAATTATATAATGTGCAACACCATCAATTATATCATACATCACGTGGAAACTATATATATATATATATATATACACTCTGCAAAGCCAAATTGAATCATCACAGAGATTGTCTGTCAATATATAAAGTGATAAAATTACTTTAAAATGGTAGGAGTTAACTTGAACAAGTTTTACTGTAGAATTTTATGAAAAAAGAATCAAAAATTTAAAAAAAAAAAAAACTTCTAAAGTATTCACAATCCTATGTTTTTTTTTTGTTGTAATAGAAGAGAAAAATAGAAAACTGATATGAAAGGCTTCTGATACCTTGGAAAAGTTCATATGAAATCCAGCCATTATGACAAAATTTACGCAAGAGGTTTTCAGCTAAGATGTCGAGATGTATTTCCATGCTTTTAAGTGACGATTTATTAAGTAAAATGTGATAGTATAGTTTTATTGATGTGTGTCCAAATTGTACGATAAATAATTGATTCATAGAATTAGATAATATAATTATATTTTTTTCTGCATCATGAGGTCAAATTTTAGAAAATCCAAGTAACAATATTATATAGTTAAAATTTGCCTCAAATATAAGAAACTCATGATATTTCACAAACATGTTCATGTGGATACAAATAATGTGAATTGCAATAAAAATATATATAAGACAAATGACATGTATACACGTTGACAACACATCCTCATCACATAAAAGAAATGATTCGCATTTGCAATTGATTATGTAAATAATCATATTCACAAATAAATTCTCTCCTATATCACTCACAATTGCATTCTACAAGTATATGCGTAGTTGGAACGATGTAACAAGAAAATAATAATAATAAGATAATAAGTTTTTGATAGAAGACAAGAAAACAAAGCAATTGAATAACCAAGTGACAGTACACATAAATGTTTTACAGGGAATTGAATTGGCTATAAATTGTTTTACTAGAAATTGTAATTAATTGTATTTGATTGATATAATTTTTCACCTGAAAAATATTGAAAGTTTGGTGTTTATTTTGCTTTGCTTTTATGGAAATTATCCATTAAAGTAATAGTTTTTTATATCGTTGGGTCTAGAATTTGTTTTGATTGCAAAAAAAAAAAAAAAAAAAAAATTGAAAAAAGATTTACCATACCAAATATCAATCATTTAGCTTTGTTTTGCATAAAAATTATCAATAAAAGAAAAAAAAAATACCATTGTGATTTTTGTCTAGAATTTTTCCAACTACCAAAACAAAAAAAAAGCTGAAAAATCTTAATATGGATTAAAACAATGTCAAAGGTGCATTTGTAGTCCAACGGTTAGGATAATTGCCTTCCAAGCAATAGACCCGGGTTCGACTCCCGGCAAACGCATATAATCAATTTTTCTTTTTTAAAACCCAGGTCACATTATTTCTGTAAAGTGTGGCTGATCAATTATCGTGTTCCCGTGCCTCGTCTCAAAGAAACGTGCGACCGAGAAACTCATTTTTATTTTCTTAATTTAAAATTAGATTGAGAAAATAATTAATTAATAATGTATCTCTCTTTTTAAACTTGTACAATACTTATTTTTTTCTTTCATTAACTTGTACAGTACTATTCTATGAATATATCAAACACGTTTTCCAACTACCCTAGAAAATAATGCATTTCAAACACTACCTTAATATTTTAGCCCAAAGCAAGATCGTACCTATGCAAAATCGACATTATATTTTTCATTATTTACATGGAACCACTTGCTTTTAAAGAGCGCGTTGGACTTGATTCTACCCTAGAGCAAATTATAAATTTTGTTGGAGGAAACATGGATGACTTCGCTTTGATACATATTGCAAGTATTTTACATGTCTGTTTTTAAAGATCGAAAGACCAAGAAATGCAATATAAACAATTACAATAAAAAGATCATGCAAGAGAGCAAAATACGAACTTCATTAATAACATACTATTTGTTGACTTCAATATAAATAAAACTTTTCAAATGCAAATGCGAATATTTTCTGAAGATTAATAACCAAATAATTCAAGTCCATGCATTTTTGCTAGGGTTGGACAAAAGTTCATGAACCGAACTGGACCGAACCAGTTCATTAATAACATACTATTTGTTGACTTCAATATAAATTTTGTTGGAGGAAACATGGATGACTTCGCTTTGATACATATTGCAAGTATTTTACATGTCTGTTTTTAAAGATCGAAAGATAAATAGATTTTTTATTAGCATGAGGAACTATTAGAAGACCAAGAAATGCAATATAAACAATTACAATAATAATAATAATAATAAGATCATGCAAGAGAGCAAAATACGAACTTCATTAATAACATACTATTTGTTGACTTCAATATAAATAAAACTTTTCAAATGCAAATGCGAATATTTTCTGAAGATTAATAACCAAATAATTCAAATCCATGTATTTTTGGTAGGGTTGGACAAAAGTTCATGAACCGAACTAGACCGAACTGAGTGGTTCTTCATTAATTAAATACCCG
Organism: Fraxinus excelsior; assembly: GCA_019097785.1. Lineage (NCBI taxonomy): Eukaryota > Viridiplantae > Streptophyta > Magnoliopsida > Lamiales > Oleaceae > Fraxinus > Fraxinus excelsior. Next base: position 11,333,928 of record CM032630.1, read on the forward strand.
AACGGATATCTGAATCGAGAACCGATGTGTTTGGTTCGGTTCTCGGTTCTATTCCAATAACCAAATCTAAATAATTTTTTTTAATTTTTTATATTGAATTAATTAAATTATTTTAATTTTTTCTGAACTTATGTAAGCTGCTTGAAGCAAATGAATTATTGATATGGATCACCGATATTTTACTATTAATATCTACTTTTTGGTATTTGTATATGTTGAATTAATCTTATTGGACATCTTGTTATTATATATTTTTAAATTGAGCTATGTTAATATGTAATAGTCACGAATGAACATGTTATTAGTTATATTTATGTAGTGATGTTGTAAATGTTAAAGAATTTAATTATGGTACGGAACCGAGGAACCGAACCCGAACGGTTCCATAATTATATTTGGACCTGACAGTTCCATTTATTAAATACCCGAAGATTTTGGGTCGGTTCGGTTCTGAAGACGAACCGAATCGGACCATGTCCAACCATAATTTTTGCATCAACCAAAAAGTCGAATGTCTTTTAAGACTGACCTAAGACATAAAATTTATCAAAAACGAAACTTTCAAATAAATTGCAAAATTACCTAATTTTTCCATCATTCTCGTCCATAGGGTTTGATGGACCAACATGACTATATTTCAAAAAATGGAAAATGAAGAAAATCTGCTTACTAGGTCTCGCTTAAACATATCTCCAAACTTTTGATCCATCTTTTGTTCTCTTATCATTGGCTTTTCCTAGAAAAGAGAAACAAAATGAGTTTTCTATGTGAAAGAGTGGTATAAAATGTCTGTAAATAAATTTGAAATTTAGGATTATAAATTGAGAAAAAATAATGTATTCTAATAAATGTTAGTTAAGGAATCACATCTCAATGTGAAATCATGTTGGAGTATAGAGTTTGAGTCTCTTCCAAAGTAATCATCACTAAATTTAGAAAGAAGTCTCTCAAAAGCGTGACATAGTTTAAAAGAACAATTAAATATGTTGGCAGAAAAGTCGTCATTGATTTGAGCTCTATAATATTCATTTTGTAGTTACAAACAAAAGAGAAGTTTTATGTGAAGTTATTTGATTGCTCTTTTAAGTTATGGTAAGTTTTTGGGAGACCTCTTTCTAAATTTAGTGAAAAATGATTTGAAAAGGCTCAAGCATTATTGTTAATATTTGACTTTTTAGATGTACCTACAAAAAATGCGTAGCTCGATTAAGTAAATAGAAATGAAAGAATGAAAGCATGCGTCAAATAGAAATACAAAGAAGAACAATTATACAAGAGAGCAAAAAATAAGTGAGAACATACCTCTTTAGTTGCACGAAGGTATAGTTTTGAAAGCCAAAAGTATGAGCACAAGAAAAAGCATAAAAATTTTGAGATAGGGCAAAATGTTTTTCATATAGACCTGGAATATCATGTTTAGATTGTTGTGAAGACATTAAGAGTAGAAATCTATATTGAAGATTTATTATTATTTTTTTTATAAAAGTTTGAGTCTTTAAACTGTTTACTTACTGGGAATAACTTTGGTTAGAAGGATGCTAGTCTCCGAATGATGATGATGATATAGCATTGAACGAAGTCCAAATGTAGGATTTCGTTATATATGTTAATTAGAAGTATTAAAACCAAATTTCTATAATGACTTTGCTCAAAATAAATAAAATGTACAAATTAAGTGCAAATTTGGAGTAAAAATAACTCAAGCAAATTAGAAATTCAAATCCTAATGGATTTAGTTATGAAGTGTTTATACATAAGAAAACAAAACAAATATTCGATAATAAGTAAACATGAAAGGTACAAACGAAAATATACAATTCATGTAAGAGTCAGACTTTCATCGGTGCGACACACTTTGTACACCATGAACGGTGGGATTTCATCGTTCACAAGTTCAAATACACGTGTCCGCCTATTTGAAGTTGTTTCTCTCTAACATAGCTGCCCAACCTATAGTGAAACATCGTACATTACCATTTGTTCTTATATTTGTACGTATGGGCCAATCATGATGTGAAAAATCATGGATTCAACCATTTTGGACAAATTTTGGTATATACAATCGAGCGAAGGCCCCGGTACATACTACAAAGTAAATTCACAAATCTATAAATAGCGGTATTTAGAATTAGGTAAGAACAATGAATATGAAAAATGGTTCTTACATGTAAGTCAAGAAAGATTCAGTCTAGAAAAGATTTAAGTTAAAGAGGAGCTCACAATTTTCTGATGACCATCGCGATCAGCCTCTAACATTACTTAGAAGATAGAATTATCAATACTCATACATTACTTAATTGTACGGCTGAATGATCGAATATTGAAACATTGAAAGTAAAATTTTTGTTGTATTCAAAGACGATAACATAACCACCTTGTAAATTATGGTGGTCAAAGAATTATGGCATACCAGCAAGATATATGTTATCATCAACTCTTTCCAATTGTATGTAACAAATAATTCCATCGTAGCCAATTAAATGTACTGTATCACTAAGGTTAGGTAGCGACTATGTAAAAAAATACAAGTCGCATAAACAAATATTATTTACTTTATATATAGTTTTATTAATTATGAATAAATGTTAACAAAGAGATCATTTTAAAACTTACCAAACAGACATTATGGCTCAATGAAGTTTGATAACTTGAAAGAAACGATGTGGTGGATCACTTATGTTCGACCTAATATTTATACTACGGAGACAACAAATAAGCATATACATTAAACTTTTTGCAGCAATAAAAAGTCAATTCATCTCTACAAGAATTATCATCAAAAATATATAATCAAGAATTCAAGTTATGTAGTCTCAAGTAATCAAATTCACATTAATCTATTGATATGGACCTAAAATTACCCCTTCAAACAAGGAAATCCATGTTAGATATAATCTAAAAAATGAAGTTTTATTTGAATTTAAAAACATAAATAACCGAGAATGACAACATCAGTTAAATAAAAAAGGATAGGATTTAAATACATACCTATTAATATAGATGATGTTAAGTAGTATGATCACCAATAACAGCATAAAAGGTAAGAAGCATAAATTTCAAAGACTGAAATTGGTACTTGTTCATGGAGATAAGAAAAATATGTTATACGTGACTGGTAAAAGAAGAGATTTCGACTGCAAGATTTTACAACAACGTTCGAATTTTATCTTTTAACCACCAATGTAATACGAGTCAATAACTAATGATGTTTCCATACTTTCATAAGAATCCTGTAGCTAATGCATAAAATTGTGAAAACCATTGTAATATGTCTTTAGTTGAAGTCTAAGAAAAATGAACAATAATTTGTAACAAAACATTCAATTCAATTTAATAAAATTGTTATCAATGTAATTGAAAGTGATGATAAGAAATAAAAGAGCATTAAATAAACACAATGTAAATAAATAACTTACCACGACTCCAATTCACGGGATTGTTTGATGTTTTACATGACTTTCTAATCTTCTTAACTCTTGCAAAAAAATCCAAACCATAAGCAATTATGATAATGCTATCTCCAAAACAGTAATAGCCAAAGGAATGTCTTCGACAACAGTTCTACGAAAACTTTACAAATTTAACAAAACTAATTAATAAATAAATTCTCATAACGTAAATACACACATAATCTTTGGATGCAAATAACGTCAGAAGTTCCGAATTGGCCACATCTTGAAAGCTCAATAAAAGCATAAAATAAAATACATATAACCATCATTAAACTCCACAAATATAGGCATAAAAAATCACTATCATCTCCCTAGTATGCCAAGTCCTTATTCCTTCATCTCTGAACACAAGACTATGACTTAGCAAACTGGAAAGATTGTAATAGCTTAATAGAGAAAAATAGTTAACACGACCTATTGCTACAGTTTGAGATCTAGAAATCATCAAACAAACATGTAAAAGACATTTCATGTAGATGTCTTTAAACTTATTGAGAACAAAACTTAACTTGTTGTTTGTCTAAAGGAAAATAGCTCTTATACTCATATAGTTTAAAAAGTGCAATCTTCCACAGAACTTAATGAGAGCACAATTTAGTTCAAGTGAATTATCTTAACCATGTCCACACGAAATTCAGTAACAAAAAGTGGGTCTAATAGCCATCATTTTCATATCCTAAACTCTCAAATTATCCACCGACAGAATATAAAGCTTTTAAATACAAGAGATAGCTCCTTAGACTTGAATTTGAACACTATGTACTGAAGCAAAAATAGATGAAATACATACAAAATCTAGAGGAAAAAATGAAGAATATGAACGCTATGTACTGAAGCAAAAATAGATGAAATACATACATTTTGATGTAAAAGAAGTGAAATTACTCCTTCACACAGCAAATCTTAAAAATAGAGAAGCAAAAAATGAAGTTACAGTTGGATTTTCAGAAACAAAGAAGTGAAAAGGCTAAAATGTAACCATGAAACATGTTTTTACACGCGCGAACACACAATAAACAAAATGGAGAAATTAATTTGACTTATAAAAGATAAATAACAAAATACAAAATACTCACAAGCTAAAACCACTTTGATATTCAAGAAATGAGAAAATTACAACGCACACTTGTAAAAAACAGATCTAAACATCTACACAAATGTATGAAAATGATTGAGCGAGAGAGTTTTTAAGATTTATTAGTGACATAAATCGGTTTTAAGTACAGTTTATAAAGTCATTCTTTTGATAAAGAAGATGAACAAATAGACGAAGAAAATGAAATATACGAATGATTGTTTGAACAATTGGTGGAGTAAAGATATGGGTGATTTTGACAAAAGAATGGAAGTGATTGTTGTGCGTGAAGTGTCGGTCCTTAGAGATGAGTGTTGAGTGCAGAAGGTAAGAAATCAAAACGATACTGTTTTCCTCCTTTATATTATTATTATTGTAGGATATAAATACATATATATGATATCATCGTGAGCTAAGGATGATGCTTTATGAATAGTAACCAACTCTCCTCTTTTATATATTGTAGGGATGTAGGGATATGATCTTGTGTATAAAGAAATAAAAATGACACAAGTTTACGCATTTATAACGTTTTCTCAACTTCTCTAACATCCTTAGTACCTTGACTCGTACTAGCAAGAATCAATCTAACACTGAATGGTAATGATAAGATTCATGACCTTAGCATGGAGACGACCAAAATCTTTCCTAATGAAGTGCCCTTCGTTGTATTGAATTTTCCAACTGCTAATCAACCGTAACTAATGGAGGTATTTTTATTTTTTTGGAAATAAATTTATAATATTAATATCTTTATTGAAATAATATTTTTAGCAAGGTACTAAGAATAAATTGAACCATGATATTTAGATGCTTCGAAAAAATTGAAGATTCTTATTATACTTGGCCAATTTATAGCCACAGTTACTAATCGTAAACAAATAAGTGCCACCTAAAAATAATAATCCAAGACCATCATCTCCGCCGTTTTTCTCGCTAGAAAATGATGGCCGGGGTTTTGAATTTTACTCCAACTCCGATTTTCAGGCCACTTTCGACTCGTAAATTATCCAACAAAAGAGTATTTTTTGTCCAAACATCAACTAATTCTTCAGAAACCCCTGTGGCTTCTACCTCTGTAACCATCAAAGAGGAACCCAGTTCGGGTTTCTCCATATCGCCGCCTCCTAACTTCAAGCCTCCGAAGCCCAAGCCCTTTTCAGTCCGGCCTGATAAGGTGCTTGACATTTTGGGGGCTGCTCTTGCCTTGGTTTTTCGCCTTACTACCAGTGTTCTCGTTTCTGGGTACGGTTTCACCGTGTTTGTCTTACAAGGAATTTTAGTAAAATTTATTATTTACATGTTTCTAACTAGAACCTATACATGTAAAAACACGCAAATATGATTGTATTTAATTGTTTGTGTGTTTCTATAATGTTTAATTATTCATTTTAAAAGTGAAATGCAAAGCATAGTAATGTAGATTTTGGGCGAGACTCAATAGGATTTTCCATAAAAATTGTTGGCATTTCATAAATGCACTATCAATTGAAATAGTTTAAAAGCATTTCACACAAGAGAAGGTGAATTCAGAGAGATGTAGCATATGAATTAATTTAATCTAAAGTAACTTTCAAATTAATCTAGTGGGAGAAAAAATTGGATTTCAATTGTCATTTCATTGAAAAGATACCCCAAAAGCTTAATCGTATTCTTATTTATTGAAGCTTAAGAAGGATCCTAACTGGTTAATATTAGGAATTAACACATTTATAAGTTGATCCATCATTTTACGTGCAAGTAGGGTCTCATTTGAGCCTCTTGAGATGGAAAACTATCCCAAACTAGGATATAAGTTTTCATATCATGTCCACTCATCATCATTCGATTTTAGGATACATGTATTAACAACTCTTCATCCCCTCTCTTTCTAAAGTGAAGGCGTTTTAAGGAACTCCCTCATTCAAATATGTACCTCTTTGGATACACTGCCTCTTGCTACAAATTTCTTGTGCTTTTGATGATCTAGGGGTAATTTTGAGGCTGTAATGGAACTTAAGAAATATGAGCTCCTTTGAGTGAATTTCTTGGATTTCTATAAAATTGTCATTGAGTGATATGATCTTCTATCTATTGCTCCTTATAGTTGGTTTCAAGGGATGAGATATTAGGGTCCACAATAAAGGATATGATTAATTTGCTAAAAATATTTAATTCAATGATTTAAGTGATACTTGAGATAGGTGAAAAATAAATTAGGAGATGGGGAATGCATAATATGAAGTTCCTAACTATGGGACTACTGTTCAGCGAAATAGTTTATCTCACTTTTAAGATTGTCAGTGGTATCAAAGATAAAATGACCCAACATAAGTCGTGATAAAGCTGCGTTAAACCAGCGATCAGCTTGCGGTTATCAGTTCTGGTGTTTAAGTACTCACTATATTATTTGCCTATCTGGATAGTTATTGCATGTGAAGCATGTTAATCCAAAAATGACAGCTCAACCTGTCTGAACTGTGGATTTGGAGGCTTTCCACTTACTGTGTTTCGTGAATTCCGATCCCTCTTAATTTTATAATTCATATATGGCAGGTATTCAGCATCTTTTGTCCCCAAGAATGAGATTCCATCTGAAGAGTATGCTCTTGAATTTGCAGGTAATTGCCAAATATTTTTTTAGCCCCTGTTTGACTCCCATTAAAACAAAACTCTTTATTTCTCATATTCATTTTCAACCACATTCACACAATAAAATATTCTGCATGTAAACCCAAAATTTTTCTCTACTTTTTAACCGCATCCAAAAAACAATATTCTCAACATCATTTTCCTCCAATTTCTCTTTATGATGATTATCAAACGAGGGCCTAATGTTTATCTCACACAAATTTATTTGTGCCATGTTATCAAAAAGTAGGAAAAATCATATATGCCACCTAAAAATATCATGTGGGGTATATTTGAGAATCATCACGCTCGGATAAGTTAAAATCTGAAACATATAAGATTAATCAGTTTACTGGTGAACTGATTTCAGTATAACCTGATTGTACTTTATATTCCATTAAAATAAAATACTATGGCAATCAAAATGTAGTGAAATATATATAATGTAAATAATCTAAGACGTAGAAGTTGAAATAAGTTGACTTCCTAAAACTGGTCAAATATAATTCAACTTTGCTTTCGTCTGATGCGGGGTTGCACATTTGATGTTCTGTTTGCTTTTGCGATGTAGCCTTTTGATATATGCTTCTCAGGAGCTATTTTTATACAGGTTTTAAGTTGAAAGAGACTTCAAAATTAGGTCCACGACCTGAGAAGCCAATTGAAATATATGAGTTTGAAAGGTTTTTCCGAATCTTCTCTTCTTGCTCTTGTAAATATATACATTTCAGTTGTTGATTTAATTTTAGGTCATTAGGCTCTTTTGTTTTCCCTATTATATCCATGTGGTGCTTCTTTATCGAAGACTAAATACATGTGTTGCTCTGTTCAAAAATGGATTATCGTGGAATGCGTGGAACTTTCTTCAGCTGCCCCTTTTGTCGGAAGGTAATGCCTGCAGAATTTTAGTGTCTTAATTTATTTGATTGACTATGGACTATGGGATGAAATTTTTCTTAAGGAAAACATCACTCGACTATGGTTATTTTGGGAATGAATAGAATCTCATGGACCTTTTGCACTGTTGTATATGAGCATATATACTATTTAGTTGCTGCATGTTGCAAATCATTCCTTGATGTAGATCTTATAATATGTTTTGACAATTAATGTTATTTCAGGTTCGGGAAATTGTTGCATTTTTGGACCTTGATGTGTTGTTCTATCCTTGTCCAAAAAATGGCCCAAATTTTCGTCCCATGGCTGTACAGATGGGTGGAAAAAAGCAGTTCCCTTACATGGTTAGATTCTGCATGCATTGGTGTAAAGAAAGTGTGATGGAAGTTGAAGTGCTTTTTGTATCAATATTTTCTAAATCCCGTTTATCTGAATCTAGAAAATACTCTGAAAAGGATTATTTGTTAAAGCTTGCTTATTTGTGAAGTTTCTGATACCCTCCTTTATAATTAGTGAACTTCAATTCTTGATCTTTGGTAAATTTTAAAATGGAGCTAAAACTTATGTTTCTCGTTTCAGGTTGATCCAAACACAGGAGTTTCCATGTACGAATCAGATGACATCATCAAGTACTTGGTTCAGAAATATGGTTTGTAACTTCAATCTGCTATTTTGCGCTTCCATTTTATTATGCATTTTCGACCATCGTTTTCACTGAATACACATTTCCATGCACAAACGTTGACTTATTTTACCATAGCCCTTAGTAATTCAATTTGTTATGTTGTTCTGGGATTTTCTATAATCAAAAGAGTGACTGGATTCTAAGATGATAGCCTTGAAATGGTTACCTTTCCATAAACATTTTAATTAATTTATCAGCTTTGGATTGCTTCTCATTTGTTATTATCTTGTTTTGTTTCCTGCAGATACACTAATGGTATTATCATTGACTTCCTTTCTCTGTAGGTGACGGAAAGGTTCCAATTATGTTGTCTCTAGGTCTACTGACTGTAAGCAATACAATCTTGGTTTATTAAATTAATTGGAAGAGTCCATACATGTCTAATTTTGAATGGTTGCCTGCCGACTTCTTTTCTGACAGACCTTGACCGAAGGTTTTGCCATGATTGGTCGCATGGGGAAGGTATAGTCTCTGTTTTGGTGCCTCTCTCTGTGCATGTGTCTGTGCATGTATGTGTGCATGCTTTCTTGTATATATATACACACACATGTATATTCATAAATCTGTTTATATGTACGAGTGCACATTTACATGCATGTGACTATGTACAATTTTACTTACATATGCATAAACATGCATGCGCGTGTGAACACTCACAAGATTTTCAAGTTTTATAGCCAATGTTCATTTAATAAAACATGCAAACTCAACGTTATTAACAGTATAGATAAAAATTTATTTTTTCTATTCACCATAATATAGATTCGCGCTTAGAAATATCCTACTGTTGTTTTGCAGGGTAGTTCCTATACTCCATCAAAATTGCCATCCAAGCCTCTTGAGATATGGGCATATGAGGTTAGATTATGGTGATTTTGCAGATTATAAGTTGACAGATGACTTCATATAGATAAATAAATCTCTCTCTTTCTGGTGTTAAATCCAAAAGAATAAATCAATATCATTTGGCTCATTATCAACATGCTTTAAGTGCATGTTTGGTTTGTAGTATTAGATCGTAATGGAACATGCAATGAACATAATTTTAGCTTTTTTTATTATTTAGCACTATCTAGTACTGTCCAATCCAAAGGAATCAGAATATTTTTCCTGAGGGTAACGACATTGATTTTCTGTTCAGGCTTCACCTTTCTGCAAAGTTGTACGTGAAGTACTTGTAGAGTTGGAGTTACCTCACCTACTTCACAGGTAAATTCCATCTGTCAATGCTGTAACTGCAGATCCCCACAAATGCATATCTACATTAACTTCTATGCAACTCCACTTGTGTTATACATATGGAAATAATAACTTTGATCCTTTACTGAAGAACTATTTTATATCGTAACAATTTCTCGTGCTAGGACTTGAGAAAAATGAAGTCGGGACACACATAAGAGATAAATGTAGAATTAAAACATAAATATATTTCATTTAGAAGCTAAGATTTTAGATGAGGTGATCGTACATTAGGGCCAGCATTGGAGTATTTGCCAGAAGTTTTAATGAATTAAAGTACTAGTATTCTATAACTCGTAACTTCTCCTTTTTGGCAGAAATTGCAAATTAGAGTATGTAAATGCTAATTTGTAGAACGGTGCAAGCTATGTATTTGTGTAGTGAGTATACATTTGCCTGTCTCTGAGTGAGTATCTTCTCTATTTTGTGTCGTTTCGCTTGGTAGAGAAGAAGGAAACTGAAGGTTTGACAGGAATTGTTAAAATTAAGCCTCCATTAGTACACACTATACAAATTTATAAATGGTTTATAAAGTATTAAATTCAATCAAAGTCAAACATTAATTTTAACTACACATTCATAATTGATACTCATTATCACCCACATATTTTCGTGGGACCCACTGATATTCCTCTTTATAAACCATTTATAAATTTGCCAAACGGAGGCTAAACAATCTCAATGAAAGATTGACGAGGAAATCTTTAGAAATGGCCGAGTTCAAGCGAGAAATATCATCGGTAGTTTATTCATGTAATTTGGCCAACTGGGTCACTATCTGGAAAAATCGTGTTCAAAAAACTTGGAAATCGAATTTCTGTTTTTCATATTTGAATAATTTCTACAACGCATGAATTAAAATCAAAGAATTAGCTAATATTTTCTTTAAGCGCAGAAATACATTAATCCCAGTATTTATTTAATGAATTTCGTATCGCAGCTGTGCACGTGGCAGCCCAAAAAGACATATACTAAAACAGAAAGTAGGACATTTTCAGGTCGGTGTTTGTTTTCATGAAAAAACTTAAATACATATATTAGATGTCCACCTATACGAGAAAACATGATTGTTCTAGCTAATGTTTGGCAGGTTCCTTATTTAGAAGATCCGAACACTGGAATCCAAATGTTTGAGAGTGCAGAAATCATTGAATATCTACGTGCAACTTATGCTCTTTAACAGGCGAGGCTCTCTCTCGTTAAAATACTTGTTTCTGGATTATGTGTAATGTATATGTACGTATGATTCTGGTTATGGAAATTTGCCTGTTGTATGAAGCAAGATACAATATTTATGAAAATCTCTTATAAAGAGAACTTTCTGGTGAGTAAGAAACATGTAGATGGTGTCAAACTTCATTTGTATACGTAAATCATTTTAGTGAAAGTTGTATGATGGGCTGTTTTCATTGGCTGAAAATGATTGAGTTGATACTTGTGAATCGCCTATTTGATGGTTTATACTTGTCTTGTAAAGAGAACTTTTTTTGGCGCTTAAGAAACATGTAGATGTTTGTTGAACATTACTTGTATACCTAAATCATTTAGAAAATTACTTTATTAATAATATTTACTCCCTAATTAAATATTTTTAGATAAATTAACATTGTTTGAAGAATATATATAGATAAACAGCCTTAACATTTTACTTAGGTTTAAAATCCGCAAATCAGTGCTCGGTAGATCATTCGTGTATATATGAAAGTAGAACAAGCCCCTCACAAGGGGTCGGGCCCCACATGTATTAAAAAAATTTTGTGTGGACTCCACAATGTGTGTGGTCTATACAACATCTGTCAAAAAGATTCTGTACGCCAAGAGGGGTTCATATCTTTTAGTAAATTACTGAATAAAATGGACAACGCACAACTTAGTTCAATTACGTTATTTTATAAAACTCATCCTTCGACAGTATCATTGCCTTAGTGTAGGGTTTTAAACACCCAGAAGTACTATTAGGGGTGGGCATTTATTCACCCGACCCCAATGTCACGGCCCAAACAAGTAGCAAGTTTGCAAGGCTTAAGTAGTAGGCACCATGATCGATCGAATGCATTTGAATAATTGAATATCATTCTCGTTTGTAGCTACTTTATGCAAAGTTCACCCCTACAACCTTCTTGATTGACTTTTTAGCTACTCTTTTCTTGAAACGAAAAATTTTCAACAAAAACAAATGAAAGCCGAAGGGAGTCTTTGTTTCATCAGTTAAAGCCAAATTAAAAATTTTCATTCTTGTTCTTTCATTTATTTTCAACTACACATTTTTCAATAAAATAATATTTTTCATCATATCAATAACTTTTCATTCTTTTTCAACCACACATTCTTCATCAATCTACTATTCCAGAATGCATTCTTCCAAAATAATGTGGTTCAAACACACCGAAGTATTTGTGCAAATACAAAATTGAAATTTATTATAACAAGAAAAATTGGAAGTTTAAAAAAAGTACAATCTATTACACTATATAAGAAAATATTGATAAGCATTAATTTACATGCCCACTCCAAATGACCTACCTATAATTACACCATTCCATACTCCAAAAATAAAATAAAAAGAAAAAAACTCGAGTCCGTATTCTCATCCGGATCCACGAGGAATACAGTTAATCAACTCGCCACATCATCCAACAACTCCTCTTTCAACTACCACATAAGACTTTTACGCCCCCGCGTAATCAACTTTCACCCGTGGAGTCCACGCGCCGATCTAACTGCAACGACTTCGATATAGCCTGATTTAAATCCTCGGCAGTCCAAGACCCCGATCTCCGGCCCGACGAGAACCTTTTTACTCCACCCAAACCAGGCGGCTCAGCCACCGGTTCATCACTTACCGGGATCTCGCGTAGTTTTACACTCACGCTCTTCCTTTGAGGCTCAACTGCCGTTACAGTCTCCTCCACCACCACTCTTCGACTCCCCGATCGGACCGGCTTGTTATGGTCCTTCATGCACAAAATGACGCACATTAGCCTAGAATAGAACCCGGTTTTTTGTTTCTCTCCACAGGTCCTTGTTTTCTCCGCCGGTTTTTCATACTTTTTCAACGAATTTGACCTCCTCCCACGCTTTGATCTAACTCTTCCCATGCAAGAAACCTTGGGCGAAGACGGCTCAACCACCGAGACGGCCGTCTTCCCGACGGACTCGGACCGTTTCGGAAACAGCCTTATATTAGTCGCTTTACAATACCTTCTCTTAGAATCAACATAAGTAGTTTTCTGGGTTTTGGGCAATCCAATAATCGATGCCTTGGATTTAAGATTAACCGGGATCCGTTGAGAACTCGCGTTCGAACTCGGGTTGATACTCGGGTTCAAGTTGGTGGAATTTGAGTTGCCTCTGATGGATTCTTTGTGCTCGTAAAATGCGTTGCGATCGAACCAATCATATTCTGCGTCCTTCGAAAGCCAGAAAGATTCCGGTGCATAGTCCGGCGCCTGCTGTACGTCAACCGAGTCTTCACCAGCGTCTGGGATCTCTTCATTCTTTGGTAAATCTTCATTTGCCAATGTTTCACGGATTATTTTCTTGTCATTTAGGTTTTCAAGATCAACTTGAGGCGTCATAGAAGACTTTTAGAGAGAGAGAGACTAAAAGGTGATGGTGGATTGGAAATTTAATGAGGACAGAAGGAAGATAAATCATCAGAAACTAGTTAAAACAAAATTTACATTTTCTAATTTTATTGGTAATTTTTGGAGGGAGATTCAACTGCTTGACTGCTGATTTCATCTTGTCGGGTTTTTTTTTTTCTTTTTCCTTTTTGTACAAATCTTTTTTTTTCTAGAAAAAGATAAGAGAGAGAAAGAAGGTTAAAAGGAATAATTATTTCTCATGTTGAAAATAATACAAATGCAAAAGCATTCAAAAACTATGAATTACTTTGACTCGGAATTTTGAATCAGCAGATTGTTTCAACGAAGATTTGATCATTTCTAAATATAAAAGTTGATAAAATGTGTAATTAAAAAGTCGGTAAAAGTTGTTCATCCCATTAAATATTTAAAGTCGAATCCCCTTCAACGCTTCCTCGGTCGAGCCCGTAGCACCAGACTCGCCTCGTGCGATTTATCTCTCCTATGTGGTTTGCAGACTATTGCACATGGAGCAAAATTTACCCAATGTGCACTCACGGATAGCAGCTGCGAGTTCCTACGGCAACAAAAATACATAAATTAATTAATTATTGGCTTTAATTTAGATTTTTATCAACTTTGTAGTTAAATCAAATAGGGATCGATGAAAATTGAAAAGTTTATTCGACTTGTGTGTCAATCATTCACCGTCACCTAAGCAAAAGAGTATTTGGTTTTTAAGAAATGAAATAAATAACCCTTTTATATTATTTGACACCTTTAGTTTATAAATAAATAATGACATTTTTGTTTATTTTAAAAATTTATTTAATGATTTTATATATTTTATTTTTCATACATTGTAACTAAAAAGTACGGTACGGAGTCACTACTGTACCATCGTATTTTTAATTTATTTCAAGAATTAATTATTACTTCTTGTCAATTAGTGTGTACATGATGTGATTCTTAAACAAATTAATTTTTTATTCATCCAATAATTATCATTCTCTATTATGATTCAATAATTTAAGATTGATTGAGTACCAAAAAAATTAGTACAGCTAATTGTTTGTCTATATTGGTCAGGGCTGGACATTTAATCGCAGTCCGAACTAAACCGACCAGCTTGGGAGGGTTTGGGTTGGTTTTTGAGGACCTTGAGGTTCGGTAGTGGGTCGGTTCATGTTTTACCCCATCGACCAGGTCTGATCCAACCTACATGGATTGAATTTTTTTTTTTTTTTTTTTTTGATACCTTGGTGGACACCTTCGACGACTAATCATGGAGTCTACGTCTTGGCCCCTCAAGACGCAGACCGGTAAATCGCGAGATGTGCCCCAAACTGACCAGGGTTCAAGAGCTCCCACACTAATCTGCCAAAGTGTCGAGCGAGTCAAATTTTTTAAATATTTGAACCTAAATCAATTAAAAAAAATACACAAATTTGAATGCAAAAGTACCCAATTCCAAACCCTATCCCATCTTTCTCTCTCCCTTGTCGTCTCCCTCTCCGATGCATACTCTAGTCTCTCCCTCCATTAGTTAATTTCTTGAATTTTATTGAGTAGCTTTTCATCTTCTACATGTCGACCCCAAATTTGTTGAATACAAAATATATTTAATTTTGGTTGATGTTTTCCATACCAAAACTTAAGTGGCTGTTATTTTCGTATTTTAATTTTGAATTTTGAATTCATTTTAGGTTTTGTGTTTTGAGTGTCCATCTTGTATATTTCGGTCCACCTAAATGTCATTTTACAATTAAATTATAAGGTTTTATATAAAAAGACTAATTTATAATTAAATGTAATTATATTGATTTCTTGTTTACACTTCAAAGCTATGTTTTATATATATACTATTTAATTAATGTGACTTCAATTTTTATTCTTTATGGGAGAATTTCACACTAAAATAAAAGTCTTTAAAAGCTTTTTGAATTCTATAAAAGTTTTAAAATGAAAGTCTATATCTATGAAAAACTTTCATTAATTTAATATAAATTTATAAAAGTCCACGAAATTCACAAAAATTGTCACCTAAAAAATCTTTAAAAAATCCCAATTAAATAAATACCCCTATAAATATGCACTAAACTAGAGTTAATTTTGAATTATCATTGAATATAATTTGTAGAAGAGATTTGGAATTGTTAGTCAAAAAACGTATTTAAATGGGAAAATTCATAATTACAATACATTAAGAGTACACTTTCACATTCATCAAACTTGTAAAAAAGTTTCACAAATCAGGTATTACTCTACAGATCTGGAAAATCTATACATTCACATCTCCATTACCTCCAAAATCATCAATAAAATTGTCACAAAATATTCACTGTTAATTGATGTATGGCTACAAATGTCACTATTAACACATACTTGATCACATATAAATATAATCACCCCACCACTTTCACCTCGAATCCGTTATCATCTTCACCTACAACCCATCACCACCACCGTTAGGTCTGGACAAAACTTTCAAACCGAACCAGACCGAACTGAATCAAGTGGTTATTCATAAGCTAAATACCCGAATGAGTATCTAAATTGAGAACCGATGTGTTTGGGTCGTTTCTCGATTCTAGACCAAGAACTAAAAAATCGAATAAGAATTGAATCTAAATAATTTTTTTATTTTTTATATTGAATTAATTTAATTTTTTTAATTTTTTTCTAAACAAATTAATTAAACAAATCAGTCAAATCCAGCCAAATTAATTTTTTTGTTAGCCCAACATTTGGGCCTTATCCTATCCATTCCTATTCCAATTTCATTTGGTAAGCAACACTACGCTCATTCCCGTATAAACTCAATTCTTTGTATAAACTGCTTGAAACAAATGAATTATTGATATGGATCACCGATATTTTAATATTAGTATCTACTTTTTGGTATTTGTATACATTAAATTAATCTTATTGAACATTTTGTTATTTATATATTTTTAAATTGGGTTACGTTAATTTGTAAAAGTTACGAATAAACATATCATTAGTTGTATTTATATAATATTGCTGTAAATGTTTAAAAAATTAATTATGATACGGAACCGAATAGAACCGAACACAAACGGTTCCATAATTATATTTGAACTCGACGATTTCATTTATTAAATATGCGAAAGTTTTGAGTCGATTCGATTTTGAAGAGAACCAAACCAAACCGACTCATGTCCAGCCTTAACGGCCTAACCACAGCCACTTACACATGAACCTAGCACCTGCAATCAACAAACACCACGGATACATCCACCTCCACACTATTGAAATGGTCTGTTATAGGTAAAACTCCACCGTCGTCGATACCACCCAAGTTGGCCACCACTTTCAAATCCACAACCTCTTCAGCAGCTCTACCTCAAATCCACCTCAGATTTATGTCGCCGTCGTCAAGACTTTTAGGTCAGATATCTATTGTCGGAGGGATTGAATTTAAAATGGTGTTTCCTATTCAAGAGAAATTGTTAGAGAGAAAGAGAGAGAGATGGTTTGGACATAGGAGAAATGATGTTTCCTTTTTGGAGAGAAAAATAAATTAATCATATATTAATTAATTCAATAAATCTTCATTATCGCCTCATTTCAGTGCAGAAAGCTTTCCACGAATGGTTTTCACCGTCAAAAAATTTAAAATTTGGGTTGTTGTCGGCCACTGTTTCCTTCTCTCCAGTTTGGACGGCAACGAATAGATCACTTTGGTGGAATTGTCCAGAGCTCAACCCCTACCCATTTTCTTGACATTAATAAAAGTGTCTAACTTGTTCTTCAAGCTCCACCCACCACGACACAGGAGGCGGATGGTGGGGAGAGGGAACAGGGCAGGGCGAGATGAGAGTAGTGATGGCAACGGGGCGGGTTCGGGGCGGGGCACCCTTGCCCCGCCCCGCCCCGCCCCGCCTTTGACGGGGCGGGGCGGATTTTTGCCCCGTTTAATGCCCCATTTAGTTTTTTTTTTTTTTTAAACCAAAAATTTCGAAGTAAATACAATTCAAAATTTTATAATCCAAAGCAAATAATATTTAAAATAATTACATCAATATCCAAACCAAACAATGAAAACAAACAATGTCCAAAATTAAATAAACAACGTTCAAAATTTTTTTTTTTTTTTTTTAACTAAACGGGGCAGGGCGGGGCGGCAATCCCTGCCCCGCCCCGCCAACCCATCGGGGCGGGGCGGGTTTTTTTGCCATCCCTAGATGAGAGTGTTGTGTGGTGTAGTATTCTACGCTTTTAACAGTTTACTTAATTTAGGGTTAAACTTGTAATTTAGTACTGGTGTATTTATTAAAAAAAAAAAAAGTGGTGGTTTCCCTTTCAAAGTTACAATATCAAAGATTCAGAGTCAGTGAATTGATCAAGTTTCTCTCGCCTCCCACAGTTATTCACTTTTCACCCATACCATCGTATAAATGTAATAATTTTCCACTCTCAAAGTCACAACACGTTCATCGATTGGTGACCCATGAATTTACGTGACTAAGACATGTTATTTTCTTTAATCGTGGTCTATAAATTCATGTGACCGTGACATATTTTGATAAACGATTGTGATATAAATATATATATTCACATGACTTATAAGTTTGTGTGACTGTGACCTTTAATATTGTTTAATAGTGTTCTAAGCAGTTACCTGACCTATAAATTTGTGTGATTGTGACCTAGCATGTGATCGCTAAAAATTGGCAATGTTGTAACCAAATTCCCGACCTCCTCAATCAAACCTCGCGGGTGGTGCATGATTCCATTGTTGTTGGGAGGAGGGATCCAGTTGGAATAACTAGGTAAAAATTGAAGTCATTCGGGCGGAGAATGATGGACGACGATTTCATGGTCTCCTCAAGTTTCTTAATTCAGACACTCACAACCTCAACGACGACTCTTGTAAAGAAGATGAATCTACATCCACTTCAATAAATTCTACCTGCGTTTTACCATTTTGGTCGAAGCAATGGTGAAAAATCTTTATAAAATAATAATGTTAGGATCGAGAAAAATTATTATTTTAAAGGAGTTATCAAACTATCAATAAATGAATATTTATTTATTTATAGAGTATTTTATACTTTTATAACTTGTATTATGTTTTATTATAATACATTTAAAAAAAAACATTGAAATTGGTGAAATTCAAAATTTAATTTGTAAACACACGTACATACATTAAAGAGGAAACATTGATGTATATGCATTGGCTTTAAAGTTTAATATCGTGAAAGATTAATTGTTCAAGTAATTCTGATATACTCTATAAAAATGTGAATGTCAAGATCCTAATGCGTGATGAAATCTCGTGCCGGTGAAGATATTCTTCAAGGGATATTCAATATACCTATTAATGATGATCATGATTCAAATGATACTTGTGTTTTAATACTAATTGTTTCTTCGAAAGAGACATTTCAAGCACTCGTAGCCATAAATATGCCAAATGTAGTATGTGGCATTGTGGCTATGTACATTTCAAAAAATTAAGGATGAAGTTGAGTTGGTTTGGGTGCAAAGAAAAAGCAAAAGCTAGATATGTATTTTGAAAAAGAGGCTGGATGATTTTTTTAATTTTTTTGTCAAATTAAAAGTTTGTTAATTTGTATTAGTATGAACTTTTATGAATTTAAGCAATTATTACTTTATATATTCGTTGAGCCTTAAAGAATCGCCAAAACAAAGATTATTATTTATGTATTTAGCGGGGTTATTAATTTAGTTCATTGACCCAAGTTGGGATCGAAGAATTTTATTATTTAATTGAGACTATTAATTTATTGAACATTCGTTTATCGTGATTTTATTGTACAGAGACGATGAAGGGAGTAGGGTGGTTGTGGGGGTAGTGTGGGGCTATATATAGGGTTTCACATTAAAATATATATATATATATTATTTAAAAAATAATAATAAGTATCTGATTTTCCAAAAAAAGAAAAAAAAAATAATGATAATCAAACTTAAGAACCATGTTTTACTTAACTCTCTCTTTAATTTTCCTTCTCATAAATGTGGTTAGACAATATTTTATTTTACAATTTCATGAATCTATATAATTGGAATAAATTATTTGAAATTTAATTTTAAAAATTCAAATTCTTCTAATTTCTATTGACATTATAGTTTTTACTATTATGTGAACAGATAAAGATAATCCTTCATTTTCATAATTTTGTTCTCATTTCACTTTTCCAGTAACATTATTATAAAAATTTTCAACATTCACTAATCAACCTAATTTAGTTTGCATTTAGATTCACGTCACAATTTTCATAGCTTAGATAATAAGTTAGAGATAACAATCTCATTCCTGTTTCTATAGTCATATAACACTAGTCACGTTTGAACCTTGTCGAGAATGAGACACCAAATTTGAATCAATTTTTATGTATTCGTTCATAGTTTCATAGGAAAACGAAGTCACAAAGATAAATGCATAACGTCACATCACATCACATAGGGGTATAGACAATGGATATCACAAATATAATTTATACAAAGAGACATAGGCAAATAAAATAAAATTTATGCAAATAACATAGTGGATTTCACAATGAAGGCTACTAAGTTTGGCATGTAATTTTCGTATTAGAGGTCAAAAGGTATACTAAATAGCTATCCATATTTATCTATATTCTTCACAACAAAAAGGGAGATAAACAATGTCAATCCGATCATATACCCCACCCCCCCCCCCCCTCTTTTTTTTTGTAAACATATGATCGCTAAAAGGAAGGATAGAATATGATGAGAGATGAATTATGAATTTATCTACTTGTACATCAATGTATCCACCCTCTCACATGAGGGTGGGACCCACTTGAATAAAGAATATTATCTCCAAGTGGGCTCCACCCCCTGTGAGGGGTGGACACCTTGATGTACACAAAATTATGTACAAGTAGTAAGACTCGTGAATTATATATGTGTGTGTAGTATGTTTTGTCCTTGAATATCCATCAATGTCGGTCACAATCTTTATCTTATATAAATTCATCATTATTTTTTAAAATTGTGAATTACGACTTGATTTTGAAAACTTTTCAAAATTTAATATTTATGAATACGATTATATTTATGTTTTGAGCTCAAAGAGGAAAATTGTCATTTCACTTGGTGTAATTCCTATTTTGATGGAAACTATTTGTAAGGGATCTAAGATCCTATCAAATTTAGGAAAATTTGTGTCCCTTAAAGAGTCTCTAATCCATGGACCATAAACTTAGTTGCAATATCAAAAGATATTTTATAAGGCAGTAGTGATCCTAACCTTTGTGTAGTTAAATTTTCCATCGTAGTGACTAAAATTCAAAGTATAAATGTTTACGGGGGCTTTTACAAATAACAAAAGATTCGGGGCTTCTTACAAAATTTTACTGATGTCTGGTTCGAATTTTCCGACCGTTGGGCCCGTTGTACATTATCAGAGTAACAGTCAAAAACTTTTGAAAATCCTTTGATAACAGAGACGAAATCCATCAAGTTTTACAAATTAGCTCTACCACATCACAAGCCCCGGAACTTCAATGGGCTGTGTTTCATCAAAAGTGACAAGGAAAGAAATCAAGCGAGAAAATCTATATGAAAATGGAGGTTACGCAAACCATGTAGTGTCTCTCACTTCAAGCACCTATGGCGTTCTCAAACTTGACAAAGAAACTCATCAGCTATTTCAAGAAAAGCAGAAACAAGAAGTGCTGGGGAGCATCAAAGAATCTGTGGTTGAAGTGAAGGAATCACCGCCTCGTGAAGAGCCTCCGGAGATTATAAACGCTTGGGAGATTATGAAAGGGCTTGAAGAAGAAGTTCCGGGTTCTGTTCGATCCAAGAAAAGCCCAAAATCAAGATTTTTTCTCGATGGAAGAAGCCCCTTAAAGATCTTGAATCAAATGGGTTCTCCCAGAAAGTTTAAGAAACTTGGAGGAAAAGAGAACAAGGAAAGAGATATGGGTTCAATAGAAAATAGCCCAAAAACAGTTTTGAAAGAATGCGATAAGTTGAAGGAGAATTCAAGGAAACCTTCACCAAAGTTGTGGGCTTCGATTAAGGGTAGTCCAAATGCTTCCAAAACTAACAGTTTAAAGGTTGATTCTGTGGTGGTTTCATCGCGGAGGAGTTTAGGCCCACTATTTAATCCAGAACTAGTGGCATCTTTAAAAAAAGAGGTGTCTAAAGAGGAAGAAAAGGTGAAGAAGTTGGTTCCACCGACATTCACTACACAAAAATGGAAGAGCTTCCGTGATTCAGAGTCCATTCTTGAATCATTTGACAAAAAATGCCCACCAGGTGGTGAAAATGAAGTTATCATATACACCACCACATTAAGGGGCATTAGGAAGACCTTTGAGGATTGTAACAAGGCTCGATCAATCATCGAATCACATGATGTTCGACTGTTTGAGCGTGATATATCGATGCACGCGGGGTTCAAGGAAGAACTAAGAGGTCTAATTGGTACAAAAGACGTTAAAGTACCATTAGTGTTTGTGAAGGGAAGGTTGATTGGTGGAGCTGATGAGATGGTAAAGTTGGATGAGGAGGGCAAATTGGAAATTTTGCTAAACGGGATCCCCCAGGCAGCTGCCGAGTGTCGCAGATGTGGTGGGGCCCGGTTCTTGATGTGCATGATGTGCAATGGAAGCTGTAAGGTATTGGATGAGGAACGGAAGAAGAGTGTCAAATGTAGTGAATGCAATGAGAATGGATTGATTCAGTGTTCAATGTGTTGTTAATTATGTACGTTAACATTCTTGGAGTAATTTTGATGTTGTATCGATTTCAATTCTTTACTAGTCAAGATTGAATTCGCGACTTTTGTTACAGTAACCGGGATTCTAAAATGGATTTAGGTCCCCTATCGAGTAGGGCCCGCCGTTGTTCGATCTCCATGTTGAAATCATTTGTTCCATTGTTCTCCTATTTATTTGTTTTTGGTTTTTGTTGTCTTGTTTTTGAAATTCCATTGGCAATTTGAGGTTTTGGAATGAATGATAAACGCGCACCATCATATATATGCCAGAAGAAACAGAGTAAGATTTTCAAATTACTTTTTCTATCACTAAACTTACTGTTCGAAAAGGTAAAAGTTTAAAATTAGTTTCTAAAAAGTGACTTTTAAAATCTCCATTAGATTATCAATTTTATTCATAATTGTTATATATTATCAATTAATGTTAGTCAACTGGGATGGTGGCTGAGCTTTGGAGTCAAATTGCATCAAATGTTTTCAATTTTTGCTTATTATTTATATCTTCAACTTTTTTATTCGCATTTTTGTCCTTAATATTATATTAATTTCCACATATTGTCCTTAATGACGGCTCCTGTACAAATATACTGTTAGCGTGAAATGAGTAGCAAATATTTTGTGAAATTTTTATATTATTTTTTGCTTATTTAGAAGTACGAGGGACAATCCTTTGACGCCACCATAATGGATTTTTCTTGGACAGATTCTATTTAGATTTTTTTTTTTTTAAATGTAAAGAAAAAAACATAAACGAGACAATGAGCAAAGGTTGAAAAGTTTTGGTACAATTAAAATGTGGTACAACGAACAAAAATTGTGGTGTTAATATAAATATGTATTCATAACTCTGAAGGGTTACTCAATTGGTCAGCTCTTGAGTTTGCTCCCCAATAGTCACATGTTCGAGTCCTTTCAAAGCTATTGAAATGAGTACCCGATCGTAAACTTCAGGGTCTCGTGGGATTAGTTGAGATGCATGCAAGTTGGCCCAAACATCCACAGTTATTAAAAATAATAATAATAATAATAATGAATTGACGGTTTAGTTTAAATTTGATCTTTAATGGGTTTCTTCTGTAATTTAAACTCCATGTCTAATGTATATATTTAATAGGAGAGAAAATACAATAATTAGGAAAGAGAAAAAAGAAAAACATAAAAATGTCCTTTTAACAAATCTACTTTCTTTTTGCCATGCCAGCTGACATTACCTAACATTTTGCTTTAGGAACTTCTATAGAATTTGCAAATTATCTAACATCACTGGTACTATTTGACCATTTTATATGACATTTAAGTTATAGAACATCTTAAATGTGACTTATTTTTATATCTTTACGATAATCTCTCAATTCATAACACTTACATGCTACCCAAACTATTGATGCTAAATAACTCTACTCTACACAATTCACATTAACAATGAAGATTGGTACGTAATGACATTTATTCCCCTTGTTACACCCATGTTTGGCTTATATTTATAAATTGTTTATAATAAATCAAATCACTTTTTATTAAAACCCACATGTAATATTTTATTCGTTCATAATCTTAATTGTTTGTTAACACTTCCCAGACCTATTCTTAAGAATGTTCCTCTGGTAATGAGAATCGTCACCTTATTCTCTTCTACCCGGTAATGAAGCAAAAATAATTAGTGCAATATAAAGAAATCTAGATGACAATGGCGCCAGTCTCATAATTATAAATGTTTTCAGAGCTGTTCTCAGTTAAAGATCAACCCCAAACAAGCTGTTTTCAACAACCTAGGCTGAACTCAGACCTCGTACACAACAAATACATCCGGTGTGATATTTGTTTTCTTGTGCATGTTTGTACATCATAATCAGACAGAGCTCCCAAGACCAAAACAGTTATCACGAACAACTAGAAGCCTAGACGCATAAATAGTATTTTCATAGGTTTAACGTTTTCAGTATGATAATTTTCAGTCAAAATACATAAAACTGGAAGTCAATACACACCAGACCAGTTCACTGACAAGACAGAATTAATATGGGTTGTAACGACTACGTCCACGCCCATTATCACTGCTGCCACGTCTTCCACCACTTGAACTTCCTCCACCACCACTGCGGCCACCTCTGTGTTGTGGTGGTGGTGTTTGTGGCTGTACTCCCTGCTGTTGTCTAAAGAAGAAGCAAAGCATTCAGCATCAGTAACATGAAGCAGAAGGCCTAAAAAGCAGGTAGCCAGTTGATACATGTCTCTGCTAGTCTTAGTTAATCAATTCCAGAGATGCCCCTTACTTTAAAGCATTTACAATGTTTTTTGTATCTGGATTAAGGGAGAAGAGGAAACCAAAAGCAGAAATAGACTAGGATCCCAAATTTGTATAGATGAGAGGGAAGGAAATGATAGCAAGGGACAGGATTGAAAACAAAGAAATTCAACAAAAACATTCATTCCGAAGTACACCCGGTAGCTTTCCTCATATTTCTAGCTATCGTAAGACAAATGGACGATAATTATCCCTACATGTACTTCCTTTCCATTCCTCCCGATTTAATTCCATTCACAAACACAATACACGGGTCATCAAATAAATGATGTTTCAAACATAGATAAACTAGAATCTGAAAAATATTCTCCTCTACAATTCATACTCAAGATTCATGCTAAAATCAAGGTGGAAGTGCATTTTTGACAAAAGGAATTCCTAATGCATCATTTTTAAGAAAAACATCAAATAAGATATATAGAAAGAAATTCAAATGATTGGCATATCAAATAAGGATAGCACAACACACGAGCAATTACTATGAATGCAAAACCCCAAGAATTCAGCCTCAGTTTCAACTAAAATTAAATAGTGTGGTTTAAGTTGATTACAGAATTAACGTATATATCAAAGTGCAAGTAAACATTAAGTGCTTGTTTGAAATTGATTTTTTTCAAAATCATTTTTGCCCCACCCATTTTCAATCATACATTCTCCACCAAATAAATAAATAATTTTTCATGTTTCCCCATAACTTTCCTCTTCTTTTTAACTACACATTCTCCAAAAAAACAGGTTTTCAAAAAATCACTCCCACACAACCACTAAATCGGAAAAAAAATTACACTTACAGGACATATCCAATCCTTCCATCGGGTAAAAGCATTGGCATCATAGCCATGCCCGGTGTAGCTCCTCTTCCATATATCAGTGGCTGCAAAGACAATGCACAATCAACAGGACGTCAAACAGATAATTGCTTTATCGTCATCGTTACAAGGTTAGACAATTAATCAGACCATTTTGATGAATGTAGCAAAAGTAAATATGACATGTTTTGGGTCCAATATCATATTGTTTAATGCAAGCAATTTTCCTAGAAGATGACCATTGCATATTAAGATGTTCCGCAACAACTTGGGATACTCAACTCTTTTATAGGATATATTATTTCAGGGTCATCTGTTTACACAATACATCCTCTGATATTTAGGCATTCGACTGTCCATCAATGATTGCTATTGGCCATCAAACAGAGGATAAATACAAAATAAACAAATGCGAAGGGGGTAAGAAAAAACATAATATTGCAAGGATCTTACTTGGGCAAAGTTCGCCCCAGCATATCCTGCACCAATAGCACCATAGGGAGGTGGTCCAACCAAGCCATATCCAACACGAGGTGGGTAAGTTGGAAGTATTGGTGCCTTCTGTGAATTTGGTCCCCCAGAAGACTTCTGCTCTGCCTGTGGCTTTGCAAGTGAGCACTCCAGAACTTGTCCTGTCAAAATTGTAACTCAGGATAAGGCAAACAGGTGTCATCTCCCATTAGTGACATTAAAATTAGTAAACAGCGGGAATACCATTTAGTTCATATTTCTCGGTGTTCTTCAGAGCCTTCATGGCACTGGACCTTTCTGCAAAGTGAACAAAACCATATCTACTCTTTTCATGCCCTGGTTTTGCAGGAGGAAGAACCACTTTTGTAATTTTTCCATGATGTTCAAACAACTCTTTAAGCTGATCTTGGGTTGTGTCTTTTGGCAAGTTCTTCACATACACAGCTTTAACCTGCACGTTGAGAAGTGCGCAAAATCTTTTAATGACTCTCAACAACTTTCTTTCAACTAATTTTCAAGTACTCCACTGATGCACATCACGGTGTCCTTATCAAACGCATTAAGTGAAATTTGTCACTTCTTATTTTCATTAGGAAATTGCAAGTGCAATCAGCATGTTTATTCTAATTTAGTTAGACAGATTCCAAAATTTCAAATTTTGTAGCTTGTTGATTCCTCCTTGCACATCCATTCAAAAATTCCGTTAAACCTCACGTGGCTTGAACATGACCTAAGATAATCATCCAAGATATTTTTACCAGAATTTCAACTGGACGAAAAAATAAAGGAAAAAGGATAATTTAATTAGAAAGAAGGGAAAAGAACCCACCTCACCCCCCCCCCCCCCCCCCCCCCCAAATCATCTGTCTTCCTCTTCTACATGATCAGTGGTATTCCAATCCCAAAACATTCTTCTCTCACCACCCCCAACCCTCTCTCCTCCCCTTATCGTCCAAACCGAGTCACCATCTAAAAGCTGATTGCAAAACATCTAGATGAGACTTAGAATTTTGGTTACTGTTTGAGAAATATCTCATCAACAGGATCTAAGAATTTGTTTTCTTGTACTGCATCATTAAGAATGTAAGAGTTAAAATTATTTTTTCTTATCTGGGAAATTTCATTATGAATATTTTTAATTTTCAATTTCAAACCTAATTTGGGATATCACCTTTTTAGCAAGAGTAGTTCTAGGTGGCATTTGGGTGCCTCTCCAGAACACATTTTGGGTGGAGCCTGAAGCACAATTGGCAACTTACAGGGAAAAATGGATAAACCAACTTAAGAGCACAAGTGCAAGAAATTGACAGGTTTAAATCAAAGGAAGAGGCAGCCCAGGAAAAAATAAGACTAGACCTGAATTTGGTATGACAATGGATCATCCAGCGGTACGGTGACATAATCAGGTAGGGGGATGATTTCAGAGGAAAGGGTTCAGGTGGTGAGGGCAGTGATCAGCAACTGTAATCATGAAGGGGCAAAAGAAAACAATGCCATATGCACCTGTTGAATCTTAGGAATATGCACACAATTGTGAGGCCACCATACCCCCCTTTTTGGGCCTTGTGAAGACTTTGAATTTTGAATTTACAATAGTTCTCTTTAATTTGGATTCAGATAACTTTCTCATTAGAATGCACCTGTTGGATCTCATGATTCTCAGGACCACAATGTCTCCACTCTCTCATAAATATTTGGGCATTTTGAGTTTAATTTGTTATCAACTTTGATTTGTATTCAGATCCATTATTTTATGCATTGAATTCAAATGGAGAAACGAGGAAGTGTGAGAGGAGGACAGTATTTGCAAAAGTTCTCTTTTTTAATTTTTGGAAACAGAGGGACATAGGTTTACCAAAACTACCCCATAAAAACCACCTCATGAGAGTTAAGCAAGGTTTTAAGGGTATTTTTGGACAGAAACCATCAGGAATTTATGAGCATCTAAGATAATATTTCTCAATTTATTAAGAACTTTCTAATTTCTGATATTTCTGGTCTAGTTTGAGAAATCAACGTATTATAACAAAATGCTTAGTCAATATTAAAAAGGCACATAAAAAAACACATCCAGAATGAACCTTCTGTTACCCAAGAACTTCCAACAACCTAAAAGAACAATGAATAACTCTCCTATACGTGTAGCATACCTACATGTTAAGGTAAGCATATGTGAAGACGTTACAAATTGTTTCACACGCCTCCTATAAAAATTATACCTCTTTTAAGTACATACAACAAATAATAAAGCATATAAAAAGAATCGTCAAAGAGACGAGCATTTTATGCACGAGGAGAAAATCAGAATGGTTTTACATGTCAAAACTATCTTAGAATTAAAAATGTGGCCAACTGAGATTTTCCAAAATCAGTACATGATAGCATCAATTGACTACTCGAGAAAGGAAACCAAAACTACAGAAGGAATGAACCAAGAACAATGACCTGGGAATTAGATGCAGATTCTGCATTTTTTGGATCAGCCCAACTGACCGTTGGAGCATTATCATCCAGCTTAAATTTTGAATCTGACATCTTCTGCCTCGAGTACTCTGCACAAGCATGATTGTAGTACTCGATGAATACAAATCCACGATTCCTACTTGAATTCTGTGGGTCCTGGAAAATATATAAACATTTTACCTTTATTTGGCAAACAAGGAAAAAAGTGGTACCAACTTTTTAGTAGTATTAGAAGATGCAACAACTAAATGCATGACAACACTGAGATCTAACAGCAACCTTACCTTCAAAAGTTCTACAGAGGTAACTCCAGGACCTACTTTGTCCACAATCTTTTTGATGTCTTCCTCTCCCCAGTTCTTAGGAATATTACCAATGAACAACTTATGCTTTGCTTGAGAAGTAGAGCACTTTAACTTTTTCCCCTGAGCGCATTTGAAAACAAAGAAACAAATAAATGCAACAACATAATACACAAACAAGAAAGACCATGTAGAAGAGGTATTTTGATTTAGGTATCACACAGGATATTGGAAAAACTAGGCAAACAAGACCTCTTTCTTCTTTCTTCTTCGAGCTAGACAATTCGTTTACCTTCAATTCAGTATTATTTAGCTCCTTAATGGCCTTAGAAGCCAATTCCTTTGTCCTGAAAGTTACAAAAGCATATCCCTTATTTTCATTTGAGTCCTTTCCCTTCATTATCCTGACCTGTCATATACATGCACAAGGTTCGTGTAAGCTATACAATCAAATAATTAACCTGCTATATAAGGAGGTTGAAGTTACCTCTGTAACCTCCCCAGTTGATTCACAGAAGTGCCTCAGATCATCTTCAGAAGTATCCTGAGAAATACCACCAAGGTAAACCTCCGAACCATGAGGAGGAAGCGCAAGAAGCTCAGCATGCTCTTTTACTGCTTCCACTTCCCCCTCAGAATTTTTCATATCTTCATCACCATCTGGATCCTTTTGAGCACCAGCTCCATGGGCATCACTTTCCTCTTCCTCTTCCTCTTCCACCTCCTCTTCCTCTTCCTCTTCCTCCACCTCCACCTCCACCTCCACCTCCTCTTCCTCCACCTCCTCTTCTTCCTCTTCTACTTCTTCCTCTACTTCTTCGTATTCAACCTCTTCCTCCGCTGTCTCCTCCATCTCATTATCCATGCCAAGTTCAGCCTGCTCTTCAATCTCAACAGACTTCTCAGGTTCAACTGATTCAGCAGCTGCAGTACTTGCCCTTGTCCTTGGCATCTTATATATAAGCAGATAAGCTTCTACTGCAACTCTGAGGGAAGCACAGAAGCCGGAAGCATTTGCAAAAGAAAGAAGAATGATATGGACAGGTGGAAACAAAATGGATGGCCAAACGGAGTTCTAGAGTAAGAATCTTGATTGAATTGGTTCCATTAGGTATGGCTCCAAGGACTTCAATTTGAATACTTACCAAACAAGGGATGATAAAATATAGTATAAACAGAATCAGGCAAAAGAGAGAATTATGAATGAAAATCCAGAGGACCATGATGCTCAACAGGTAGAATGAATTTTCAGAATTAGATACTGATTGATGCCAAAAATGGCCAAACTTTAGTCAAATTACTGTCAGGAGCAATGCATTCACAACCAAAAAGAAAGGAAAAGGGAGCAAACAATAAGAAATGAGAAACAGAAAATAAGAATAAGAATATTACAATTGGGTAAAAATTAATGCAGCAGGTCTGGCCAAACAACAGATAATGGAAACTGGAGATTATCTCTAGTCAACAAAAAGATAATGGTTTGGTAATTAAGAACCAACCACAAAAGATTAATTGCAAGTCCAGAATACATGTCCCAATCTGTAACTTCCCTGCAGTCAGCCGATGCATGGGAACTGTGAATGAACTCATTAATAAGCATTGTCAATTACATTTCATAAGACCATTGCCCAATATCAGAGCAGCTCAGAAGCCATTTCTTTTGTCGTAGAGTTGTAAAACATGAACCAATTGATTCATGTATTCAAACAAACAGGAGTCTCATACAAAATAAAGACGTATATAAAAAATGAGAATTCTTGCACAACCATCACGGTTCCACACCTACTTGTTAAATGTCAAGTGAACTGTGGACGTACTTGGGAAGATTTAGTAGGTTAAAATGTTGGCCAATTAGTTTCTATTCCTCATCATTTCATACCCAGTATAAAATTTGTAAGCAGCATCACAGTGAATTTGTTGGTGAGTGGAGATCTTTTGCAGCGTTATCGGGCTATGATGCACGGAATTGCATCCAACAGAACACAAGTTAGACACAATGACAAGTGATTTTTCAAAAAACTACATGTTGCTAACATGTTAAATAAAATAATATAATTTTTTGTAAGCCTTTTTTCTATTTATACAGTGTAAAGCTACTAAAATATTGATACGTTGAAAGTTAGCTGCCCTATTTTTCAAAATATAAAAGGGGCTATCGCTTTAGCCCTTAGGGATGTAATGATAATTTTTATTTAAATCTTTTATCGGTTAAAAAGATAGCATCCTTTCAAGGAAAAAGGCTAAAACAGTTTACTCCCTCCAAATTCATTGATAAAAATGGAACACTCGCTTCTCTAAAACATATAAACACGCAGATTCGCCTTTTAATAACAGTAAGTCAACTAGGGTTCCCCCTAAATAAGTGATGAGTGTAATTCACTCGTTGAACTAGCACCTCCAAACCATAGTTTTCGGTTTGTTCTTGAGCACTTTTGAGCATTTTGATGTGTTTGTTCATATTGTTTGTAATTTAGGTAACTTAGAAGATGGCATATTTCGGAGCTTGGAATGGAGCTAAATTGTTAATCATGGAAGTGGGCATGAAGTGGAGATGAAAGAAGAAAAAAATAAAGTGGAAAAGAGGCTAGAACATGAGGCAAACAAAGTGAAGGAAACATATGGGCAACACGACGCCCAAGAAACCCAGAAATCAGAGAGAGCTGGGCGCCCAGCCTATAGAAGAAACCAGCAGAACTGCTGGCACTGCGGTGCCAGACACGGGCGCTGCGGCGCCAGAAGAGGAAATCAATTTTTCTTATTCTTTTCTTCTCTATGTTCTTTCTATTAGATTGAATCACGACATTCTTCTTAATCATGAACTAAATTCTAAATCTAGGGTTTGATGTAATCTAACTTGAGACATATTTGGATTCTAATATAGAAATCACAAAAGTCGATTTGGTTCTACAACTAGGGTTTCTTTTGTCATTAGCGCCATTCAAAGTGATAAAATGAAAATAGCCCAACGCCGTTGACACCTACTGAAGGTCGCAATATTACAGGCTTGCAATGAAAAGGAGCAATGCTATCTAAATTAATTTATCTATTTTTTCACTCTAGAAATGTTCACGGCGTATCGAAGACTTTTAGAGGCATGTCTCGACGGTAGAAAATCAGGACAAACATTGGGCACGCAAACCAGCACCTTCGAAACATGTCAAAGGCAATGTCGGCTGCATGTCGATGTCCAATATGTTTCAGAACCGACTTGTTGGCACCAAAAACGTGTTGGTGCTTCCCAATTATCAAGTAATTGTACGGGAAGTAGCTATGCAGTGGATGCAGGGTTTCAATTATGTTGCTCAATGCAGAGAAAGGAGTTGGGAAACAAATTGTCTAGCAGAGACGGTAACTGGTAGCAAGTTGAAGGAATTGAGAGGTTGGAGGTGGACATAAAGAAAGCATATAATGAGTTTAGTAAAGCCAATTGTTTTATAACATGATAAAAATTCTGCTTAGCATATTGTTGTTGCTTGTGCAAAATAGTTATGAACAATATGGAATCAACAAAGAAAAAACATGACTTTATGTGGGTTGATAGTAAGTTTTCGTCTACGGGAGCGAAGCGATCGTGATTTTATTATATATATGAATAATAGGTCTTCGTTCCAGTCATTGCGCTCCGCTCCCCACTCTACTCCGATATCGGTCTATTTTTTCCAGTATATATATATATTCCACACTATATTTGCCATTTACTACAACAATCTCCACCTTGACGAATATCCACCCCTTAGGAGAAACAATGAAAAAAGCATAATCTGGGGAGACTCCATCTAGGACCAATAGGTTGGAATGTCTCTTTCTAACACCTGAAGATGTTAATCAAGTTCAATGCTTGAACTTGTTCGCAACAAGAAGTTTTGTCAACATATCTACTGCATTCTCAAAAGTGTGAACTTTCTTAAATAATAGTTCACCAAAAGAAACCAATTCTTTAATCCGGTAAAATCGCACATCTATATGCTTGGTCCTTGCATGATAAAGTTGGTTTTTTGCCAAAAATGGCACTCTAACTGTTACATTTCAACTGAACTCCAACTCGTTGAATACCCAGCTCTTTGACAATACCTGTAAGGCACAAAGCTTCCTTAGCAGCTTCAGCCACTGCCATATATTCTGCCTCAATCGTAGATAGTGCAACTAGAAACTAAATCATGGACCTCCAACAAATAGTTCCCTCTATTAGAGTGAATACATAACCTGCAGTCGATCTCCAGTCATCCAAATCCTATGTATAATCTACATTTACACATTCCACAACTGAATGATCATTTTGTTGCCTGCTAAACGTGATGCCCCTCAAGTAACCGAAAATCCACTTGACTGCATCCCAATACTATTGTCTTAGACTTGCTAAAACTTGCTCACCACACTAACAACTTGTGCCAAATCCAATCTTGTACAAACCATAGCATATACTAGCATATGGAACCTTTGACATTTCTTCACTTTCAACATTTGTCTTCGAGCACTGAGCGACACATAATCTGCACTGAGATAATCATAATTTTCTAGAATCCCGTCCCTGCAAATCTTCATCCCAAGAATATTCTTGGCCTCACCCAAATCCTTCATGTCAAATTCTCTTCTCAACAAAGTCTTCAACTTGTTAACCTCACTCGTATTACCTAAACAATCAACATATCCACATAAAGCAACAGAAAAAAATAAAAGAACCATCGCCAATGCTCTTTACATAAACACAACAATCATACTCACATCTCATGTACCCAATCCAGATCATGTATCGCTTGTACCACATCGTGGAGACTTTTTCAAACTGACTGAACTCTTATGGCTGCTCTATGTAAATATGCTCTTCTAAAGCTCCATGAAGAAAAGATATCTTACGTCCATCTGCTCTGCATGTTTAGATGTGCTACTAAAGCCAACACTACCCTAATGAAAGTGTGTCTAACTACATGGGAGAAAATCTCATCATAGTCAACCTCTTTCCTCTATAAATAATCATTTGCTACCAACGAGCCTTGAATTTTCCTCCTTTTCTGATACTGTTTCTTTCCTCTTATATATCCATTTGCATCGTATCATCTCTCCCCCTTCGGAAGCTCCACAAATTCCCAAGTCTGATTCATATGTAGAGACTCCATCTCATCACCATAACACCCATCCATTTACTCCTCTTAGCCATAGCCTCCTGAAAAGTAGCTAGTGATAATAAGTCCATAAGAAACCAAATCTTCAAAACCATACCTAGTAGGTGGCCTAATAGTGCGTCTGTGCCTGTCTGTAGCTATACTGTGATGTTCCTATTCTCCTGAGCTAGAACTCTTTGCATTCTGCACATTATCCTCTTTGAGATGGTTCTTTAGCTCCACCTACACCACATGCTCATTGCTATTACAGTTTTCTAGCACCTACTTCTCTTCTCCCTGAGTACGCTATGACATGAATTTCTCATCAAAAATCGCATCTCTACTAATCACCACTTTGTTTGCCTATAGATCCCAGAGCTTGAACCCTTTCACCCCCTTCTGATACCCCAGAAAGATAAACTGTCTAAACTTTACATCAAGCTTCGATCTATCCTCTCTATAAACATGCACATAGGCTGGACATCCGAACACTCTCAAACCAGAGTACTCTACTGCACTGTTTGTCCATACCTCCTATCTTATCTTCCCATCTAGTGCTGCTCTAGGAGACATGTTAATCAAGAAATATGACACTCTGAATCTACCCAAAAATTCTTTGCAACCCTGCATTCAACCTAACACGCCCTCTCTGCTATTATATTGCTCATAATTTTGCTACATGGTTTTGTCGTGGTTTCTTGCATACTGTAAAGTCTCTTAATCCCATAATGCTCACAAAAACCCATGAACTTTGAATCTGTGTACTCAGTGCCATTGTCTAACCCAAGGTCTTTAATCTTCCTCTCCGTTTAGTTTTCTACTTCAGCTTTCCACAACTTGAACTTGGTAAACGTTTTTACTAGTGCCACATGAAGTACACCCAAACTTTCTTGAGTAATCATCAAGAAAACCCATGAAATACATGTATCCTCCCCGTGGTGCTTCCCTTAATGGCCACCAAACATCTGTATGAACATAGTCGAGAGTCCCCTCAGTCTAGTGTGTGGTTGTCTTAAACTGCACCCTATGTTGTTTCCCATAAACACAATACTCACAAAAATCAAGTTTGCATGTTTTAACAGTCTTCAATAGATTTCTCTTATGAAACTTCACCATACAACGCTCACCTATACGACTCAACTGCACATGCCACAAGAGTGTAGTTTCTGACTCGAGCTCTACAACTTCACCAACAACTGTAGAACCAAGCAGCTTATAAATATTTCCTGCCAGTTCTGCTCCCTTATCAATGTCATGACCCTTTATTCACCTTCAGTACTCCACTTTCAGACTTATAACTAAACCCGTTATAGAGTCTATAGTGCCCAATGAAAACAGATTCTTCCTCAAATCTCGCACATCTAACATCACAAAATATTCTAACACCATCAAACCTTGTAATTCTAATTTTCCTTATTCCAACAATTCTGTAAGATGCATTCATTATTCTCCGTCAGAACATAACTAGAATTTACTAACCCATAGGAGTCAAACCAATCTTTATTGGGTGTCATGTGATAGGAGAATGCTAAATCCAAAATCTAAAAATCTGTGAGATGATCTAAACTTAATGAAACAAAAAGCACATCTCCGTCACCAATCCCCGAGTCTTCTTCCACTATATTCACAGACTTTGATGGACCTGCTTTCTTCTCATCATTTTCCTTCTCTGGAAAAACTCGCTCTCTTTTTTCTACACTTATAGCACTGTATGTCCTTCCTCTCCCTGGATTTAGATCAAGATTTATTGTCACTCGATCCATTTCAGGACTTGTTTCTCCCACATGCATGATTACCCTTGACCACAAGCCCTTCACCTGAAAACTCTCAAAGTGACTTTCTTCCTCTAATGAAAACCTATAGGGCACGTGTGATCTCCTCCAACTCCAATATTTCTTTTCCCCACGTCAAAGTTGTAACCAAATTTTCGTACATAGCAGAAGGTGATAGGGAATTGAATAACATCAACACGTTGTCTTCATTTTCGAACTACACATAACTCGCTTCAGCTCACTAATAATCTGATTGAATACATGGATATGTTAGCTCATATCCAAGCCTTATGTCATCTTAGGACCCTACAATTTCTACTTGAGATAAAGTTTGTTCATCAATGACTCAAGACATATACCGACTCTTCAGCTTCAACCGACATGATACATCACGTAATCAACCAGACAAAGCCTGATAGCTACCACGACCTTCGCTTAACGTTCCTCTCAATCTATATCATCCATTCCTTCCGACTTCTTTTCCGTGTAACACTTTCACCATGCCCCGCTACACCGAAAGATCTTTTACCCTGCGCTTCCATAATTTGAAATTTCCAATTTCGTCGAACTTGAGCAAATCAAACTTCTCATAAGAGACCTCGGACATCATAAACCTTTCCCTGTACCAATTGTATTTTTGTACTACTATAATGATGAATCGTGAAAGATTATTGAATCAACAAAGAGAGAACACAAATTTACGTGGTTCGACAATAGGCCTACATTCACGAGAGTGAAACAACTACGATTTTATTGTATGTGAAGGTTACATCATACATATACACACTAACCCTAGTCCGTACAAGATTTTAGGGAAAATTCAAAAATAACTTTGTTCGGTGAGCGCTACTCCCCTCACTCCACTCCACTCCGACATCAGCCTATTTTTTCCAGCATAAATGCGTTCCTCTATATAAGCCACATAGTAAAACACATATACATGTCCAAAACCATCAACTTGTAAAGCTAACACTTATTGAGATGCTTAATCACACATTAATCTCCCTCGCAAAATATTATTGGTCCCTACACAGTAAAATACAAGAGGTAGAGCACTTAGGTAGACGACAATCAAAAGGATGCCTACCAACTTGAATTATAAGAGGCGTCACCGATCTATGAATTGCAAACACCAATTCTATAACTCAAAACATCAACAAATCAAGAAACAATATGAGCATCACTAATGGCCTCCACCTCTCCAAGTCTACTTAATTTTATTGGTTCAGACAGTTTATTCATCTAAAGACCATACATGACCAACAATCTATTTTTATTTCTTGAGGTGCTTAACTCATATTGATAAATTTCCAATTATTAGGGGAAAACCACATCAACATCCGAAATTTGTCCAACTATCTCAATATTCAATAGTGTACACAAAAAAATTCTAACACTAATTTACCACAATTTTCATTCCATGGACTTAGTACGTGTGAAAGCTCATCATGGTGAATAGTGGCACAACTCCGTGCTATGCACCCATTTTTTTACCCATGATCAAGCCACAAGACATTTTCAGCAATTAAATTACAAATTGAACTCCTACATATAAATTCAGAAAATGACCTCAAAGTGATTTTTTCAACTTCGAGTTCTTTGGTATTTAGCCATACACAGGGGCGTAGCCAGGATTTTTAGTTGGGGGGGCGAAAATACGGGGGGTGGAGGGGGGCAGGCCCCCCTCCCAGGGGTTCGGGGGCAGAACCCCCGAATTTTTTTTTTTTTAACTAAGAGAATTGAAAATGATGATTTTGAGTACCAAAATAATACTGAAATTCAATATTCAATTCAATCACTACTAACTATTCTACTACTTATTTCTTAAATTCAAATATTCAATAACTAACACAATTACACAGACTAACAGCAACTACTCTACTTAATTGTTAAATTCAAATATTCATGAATAAGACTTATTAAGATTGAACACACAAAATGATGAAATCAATTTTAATAGTGCACCAGTCACAAATCACAATCCCAACATTTTCCTTTCAATGAGAAATCAAAATTATACACTAGACAAAACAAGTAAACATGCATTATGCATAAACCATCTTGAGAATTGGATTTTAATTAGTTGAGCTTGAGAATTGGGAACTTAGGTTTTGGATTGGATTTTGACTATTTATTTATTTAAGTAACTATTGGATATTTTGTTTAGATATAAGATTTTTGTATGGTTGAATTTTAAAGTGTAAGTTATTTGCTCAATATTTATTAATGGAAAAAAAATAAAAAATTTCAAAATTTTGGGACGAGTCAAAATCTTGGGGGGGGGGGGGGGGGGGGGGGGTAGGAACTAGAAAAATAATTACAACTTAACTGAAAATTGTGTACCGCGGCTAATGCCCCCCCCCCCAGCTCCGTCCCTGGCCATACATACAGTCTTAAAACAAGCAGGCACAAATAATATATACCATTTGCCTGAACAAGAAAATCCTGCGTCTAATTTATTTATCTTTCCCACTGGGGTCTAAACTCAGAATATCCACAGATGATAATCATACAAACCCTTTTTTCAGATAGAACGTAAATCAAATTTTTAGCTTCGAAATACGTGGATAATTCAAATATTAAAATCATATCATCAATTTAAACGGACGAAAGTGAAAATATCGAACTGCAATCAAACAGCAACTAAATTAGAAAGATTCAAAATGAACAAGAATGCACACACATAACATACACACGCGTAAATAGACATATATATACATAAAGGGAAATGAAATGAATTACCAAAGCTGGAAGTGAAAACTTTCTCTCTTTCGAGCTAAGGCAAAGGGCTTCTTCGAAATCACACAGCAGTTGTTTTGGTTGTGTGTAAATATGTTTATAGGAAACCCTAGGGAAAGCCCAATTTGCAACATAGGGGATATTTTTCTTACGATAATGACGGATTTGTCCCCGGACAGTCGCAGATTTTGTTTTTTTTTATTTTTTATTTTTTATTTTTGCACAAGTCAACTCTAGGATAAATTTCGTATGTACAGCTATTGTCTAAACAAAACCATCC
Source organism: Fraxinus excelsior (assembly GCA_019097785.1). Lineage (NCBI taxonomy): Eukaryota > Viridiplantae > Streptophyta > Magnoliopsida > Lamiales > Oleaceae > Fraxinus > Fraxinus excelsior. Next base: position 11,372,462 of record CM032630.1, read on the forward strand.
TTGATCTTTAATTTAAAAAATTAGATATCAACCATAATTTTATAAATCATTTTTTATATAATCCCTTTTTCTACCAATATTTCAATTTTTTTTTCCCAAACTCATTTTTATCCACACATTCTTAAAAAAAAAAAAAAAAATCATATTTTTCCCTACTATTCCAAAACTCATTTTTCTACTTTAATAGTAGATAAATAGGGGCTTAGTCCTAAACTTAAAAAACATAGTTTTTTATATCTAACCTAGTCATTGATCTGGTCTAAGCACTGAATCAATGAAACCGTTAAATCGTTGTCGATTTAAAGTCTAAATATTTTTTTTTTTGCAATGAGAACTGATGTAATAAGTTTAGGGTCCGTTTGATTGTAAATGTGGAATTTGGGTGGAAAGAAAATGAATTATAGAGAATTGAATTGTCTATAATTTGTTTTACTGAAAATTGTAATTAATTGTGTTTGATTAGTATAATTTTTCACCTAAAAAATGTTGAAAGTTTGGTATCCGTTTGACTTCGTTTTTTTTATGAAAATTATCCATGAAAGTGATAATTTTTTTACCATTTGGTCTAGAATTTGTTCTCATTGCCAAAAAATTATTATACCTAATATCATTCGTTTGGCTTGGTTTTGCATGGGCATTGACAATAAAAGTGATAATTTTTTTACCGTTGTGTCTAAAAAAAATTTCAATTGCCAAAAAAAAGGGTAACCTGGAAAAAAAATTCCCACCAAAGTGGTGGGAATTCATTTTCAACAATACCATGGAAATTGTGCTTGTGTGAGATAAACGAAGAAAACAATTTCCAAAGATAATTATTGTCATCAAACAATTCAAAAATGAAAGTTGGAATTGATTTTCCATTTTTCATGAAAAATTTTACACAATCAAACGTAGCCTTAAAGTCAAAGTTATGGTGTATTATCAATAAAAATGGGTTTTTGTCAAAAAAAAAAAAAAAAAAAGTTAGTAGCATAATGATTAAAAATAATAATTCTCATTTTAAATTCAGTAAAAAATATATTATGAATCCTATTTTCCCAAATACATTTAAATAATATTAATTAATTATTTTTTACCAATAAAGCAAATCATCGAATCGTGAAAGAGAAGTACAAAAAGCTCAACGCACTCACCTTCTAGATCCGTTTGATCACTGACTCCATCTTTCTCCACATCCACCTCCACCTCAGCCTATTATCTTGTTGTCAACTCCATGTCATTATCAATGTCAAGTTTAGGCTCCATTTGATCTACATTATTATCTCATTAAAATGAAAAATATGATTGTTATTCATCGCATCAACATTTAAATTCAAATTTTATATCTCTTGTGTGGGCCTCGATAACGGCTATATTTTTCATTCTCATTCTACAATAATTTGACTCAAACAGGGACTTAGCCTATTATTCAATATCATAACTTCTTAGTTCAACTGACTTACAGCTTGTTTGGTCCTCATTATTTCTAAAATACATTTTCTCTTTATTATTTTTAACAATGCGTTTTTCAATAAAGTAATATTACGAACAAATTCAAAAAATTTCCTTATATTTTAATTACACATTCTGCGTTAAAATAGTATTCCAAAATGCATTTTAAACGAAAAATGGGGTTCAAACATGCTCTTAGCTATTGAATCACATTGTCGTTGTTCTTTGCATCACAAATGTCTAAAGTATATAAGCTTCTACTGCAACTCCGAGGGAAGCACCTGCCAAGGAAACAATTTGTACAACTCACACAATACATGACTTTATATATAGCATATACAACTTTTATTTTCCAAATCCAGTCTGCGCCAAAAATACGATAACACTTCTTAAGGAAATTGGCAGAAATGGTCCCTAACCTATAGCCCCTGCGCAAACGGTCCTCGACCTCCCGAACTTCGCACTTAAGTCCTTACCCTATCACTTTCATGTACAAATGGCCCTTATGAACAACCGATGTTCAAGTTAAGTGTGCCCGTGCATTTCATACGATCAAAAAAGGTCAAAAGGACCATTCGGTCTTTAATTATTTTTTCATTTAACCTTATTTGTTTTCATGGCCTCCATAATCACGCGGCAATAAAAGAAGATCCAAATCAAGTAACCTAAGATGTCCCCAAACAAAATCACATAGAAAATCAAGCAAAAACATTGCACGCTAAACTCACTCGTTTGATATGAGATCAAATAAAACTACAGATTTTGGAATGCAGACTGAACTTTAGAAATTTTTTTGACTAATATGGTATGGAAAGAACAAAATTATTTCTTAGATGACAGTGGCAATGGTCGAGCCACTTGTAGATACCAGAGTTCGGCTCGTGTTCAAATCCTAGGATCGGCGTGGTCCTTTGGCTTGTGGGCCTCGTAGATTGAAATGCCTACGATCAAACTCTTTTTTCATTTTATTAAAATAAAATAACAAAATAAGTTTAAAAATCAGCAATTTTTTAATAAATTAATAAAATGAGTTTCACAAGCCCAAACGAATCGATCTGTAAGCTACTCATGAGTTTAAACGAACCGGGTGGTGGACTTCATGAGTCAAGCCCATTTGATTTGTGAAAAAAAGTAAACTCGACTTGATCCATGACTCGTCTCAAAATGAGTTCGAATCTAAATGAGCCAGCCAGTGAGTGACTCGATCACTTGCCACCCCCTAGACGAATTTGCTGTCAAATTGCCCATTTGCTCATTCATAATTGGTGGAATTTCTTGCCCAGATTTTTTGGTTTCTAGTTCAAGTGCATTACGGATTTGTCGCCCTAAGTTTGATTTGGAGGAGTTTTTAAGAAACGGGCTACAATGCAGCAAAAGAAATATTGATTCCTCTATTGTTTTAAGGGTTGATGCCCCTTTCGTTAGTCTTTTCTCCATAATTTTCTTCAAAGATTCTGCAAAAAAGGTATACTACCAAACTATTGTAAAACAAAAATTCGTATTTTATTGTTGCTTTAAAGTTGTGTCCATGTACTTTTGACAATGATTTTTGCATATTGCCCCATTTGAGCCACATTATAATTATTATTCTCATTCTTCTACTCATTTTCAAATACACATTTTTCAATAAAATAATATTTTTTATCATATCAATAAATTTTTCTTCTTTTTCAACCACATATTCACCATCACATTACCCAAAAAAATGCATTTTTTTTCCATTTTAACGTGTGTAAAGCATAGGCTATGAATTGATGGACATAACTTTTGACAAATAAATTATCAGATTTCGATAAAAGTTTAAAAATATATGATTGAAATCTTGATAAAAATTACAGTCCACGAAACGTGCAGTGAAAATTGAAGTTGATTTTATTAAACAAACACTTGGTGTTGCTTTCTCCCTTTTTTATTCTTCTCAATTGACTAGGTGCAGGGGCGAAGCCAAACTGTCGAAGTGTGGGTCCCATAGTTGAAGGGGTAGGGGCCAACGAGAGTTCGGGGGCAGCGCTCCCGATTTTTTTTTTTTTAATTTTAAAATGAGGAAAGTTGGTACTTTGTGATGGAGAAAGAAAACAAAAGAACAAAAATTAATGTACATTAGTTGAAGACTTAAAAGATGGTAATGCCTTCATTGAGATATGTCGGTAATCAACAATTATTTTTTGGGCGCTTACAATTCTACTAGTTCAAACTTTAAAATTAGAAGTTAAGACTTAGGCATGTATGCATAATTCATTTTAATTTTTTATAGTTGAAGAATTCAAAATTTTAACATTTTCGTTCAGTTAATATCTGTAAGTGAGTTTAAATTATTGTCTTCCTCTACAATAAAATGTCTCTCACACGGACATCCCAATATTTAGAGAACTTGAAATCTTAGTATTCCAAGAAAAATGCAAATTATGAAATTCATGAAAGATTTTTTTAAATACTAAAAAAAATCTTTTTTTTTTGGTCAAAAATTGGGGGGGTGGGGGGTCCTCTCCGCCCCTGACTAGGTGGGATAGGTAGCCTTAAATTCGGCTCCATCTTATTTCATCGAGTATTGTTATTCATAGCGAAAAATATTAGTAGTCGTCATAAGTGACATATATGTGGCAGTTTGTTATTTGATAATGAGTGATATTTTGTTATTTGATGTATAAGGTAATAAAAAACTACTACATTAATGCATTAAATAACAGACTTCATGTATATTACGTATGGTGACAAATTGACAATCGATAGTTTTCACCATGAATGACATTTTTTTTTATTATCTTAAGTGAGCTTTTGTGGGATGAAGAATTGATTTGATATTGCTATAGATATTAGAACCGTGTTTGGAGTACATGGGCCTGACTTACAGGCTACCAGGCAAGACACATTTGGGGGGAGTGGGGCCACAAATTTTTTTTTTTTAATTCAGTGGTGGGGCCTCGGCACAGTGAGGGGCCTGTAAGGCCCCTGGCAGAAGAGCTCATGTACTTGGAGCATTAGTGTAGATATTAATAGAATTGATTTTAATTGTATTAATCAAATAATCACCGTAGAATCGTTTAAATGTTTACCAAATCAGCATGTGCTCAAAACAGAATTTGAGGGTTCGATGAATAAAAGTTTTATTATTATTATTATTATTATTATTATTATTATTATTATTATTGCTACTGTAACGACTTATAACATTATTAAATATTTATTTTAGATAATATATTTACCATGATTATTTAAAAAAAATTAATATCTATTGAATCGCAAAATAATAAAATTGGAATAACTATAAATACATATAGCAACAAATATTGAACATAATAATATTATTTTATTCGTGAATGCTAAAATAAATATTTTATTGACGAATGATTAGAGAAGTTAAAAAGCAAAATATGAGAAGCTACTCTTACAACTTTTTCGATAATCATTTTACAAAACAAAATTACCAAATATCTAAGCCTCTATTTTGGAAGAATTTATATGATTTATAAATATGTAGAAACGAGCGGTTAATAAAATGTATGATTATAAAATTTGATTAACTCATAAATAATTTATAAATTTGCCCAACGAGGTATGAATAGTTTGTGATTGTTTGATAATTACAAGTGGGGGTTCTAAAAGCAATCCAAAACAAGACCTAACTGCTTGATTAAGGAAAGTTGATAGAATATGGATTTTCTACTTCAGTGGTGCTAAACTCCGGCTTGAGAATCGTAATCGATGCATGTATGATGCAACAATGCACTACATCTTTACGAAGTGAGTAATATTATCTGTACAAAGTTTAGATGATTACCGATCTATGTGACAGTGAAGTTATTATCACATTTGAATGCATTTTAGATATTGAATATTAAACAATGTGAAAGTGATCATCCGTTGCGCTGATGGGTAAGCATTACTTACAGGAACTTAACTTACATCCATCATAACAATTATTATTAGCAACAAATTCAAGTAGACTACAAAATTTTTATTTATTAATTATTATTATTATTATTATTTTAGGAAAAAGCACTGTATCATAAGTTAATAAGAAAGGCTCATGGCAGCAAATAAGAAACCAATTTTCAACACTGAATATCCCAAGTCCCAACTACAACTATGCACTTGATTTCTCATCAAAATCTATCATGACTTTCAGCAACTTCTATCACCAGCAGTCACTTTTTCTCAGGAGAAAAAGGGAAGAGGAATACGAAAATTCTTGATGAAAAAATTCTTCGGTTTACTTCAGAGCAACAATGGGCCCGTAAGAACGGTAACAAATCATATGAACATCGAGCTTTAAGGGTCTTGCAATGTTGAATTTGAAACTTTTAATCTCAGTTCCCGGCCCCAAAACCACGAGGACTAGGTCTTGCCGACGAGTCTGCAAATTGCCTCCTTGATTCTGACCTTCTTTTTCTCCTTGCAGTGCCAGGTGGAGCCTGATTCAAGGACGGAGAAAAACTACATCTTAGTCATTTGAACCGTATTCACAAAACTAAGATCAGCTTAAATTTGTGACTAAGCAGCGGTATGACATTCAGCCACCATATTGAGGGAATTCATATAAAACATAGTGATAGCGGGACAGCTGTTGTGAACACTAAACAGATCAATGCATAGAAGAACATACTTGACCCGTTTTTAGAACTAAAAATTGTAAGACTGGAATTTCTCGATCAAGTGCAAGATGGAATATACAAAAAACACAAGCACCTTCTGTTCAGATTTGAGTGCCTCCTCAAGATTGTTCAATGCAGGAAGTGATCCACCTTCCATTACACCCATTAAATTCTTCATACGAACACGCATTTGGAAAAGTTGAGCAACAAGTTGACTCACCTGAAAATTGATATTACTACAACATATCAGAATGCTGAAAACAGTTGAATTCCCGGGAAAACAAAGAAACAGCTTTTCCTTTCAGGCCATCTACATTATTGTTGTGCTCCCTCTCTGAATACCTGTTGCTCGGTTTTCCCAGATTCTTGAGCAATTCGTTTCCTCCTAGTAGCTGATTCGGCCAAGAGTTCTGGTTTCTCCTTCTCCTCTGCATATAAATTGGTAAAGCAGACGTGTCTTGAAACCATTGCAGATAATATACATCAGGAACACTGAATTCTTTATTAAGTATAAGTATTAGTATTGCCATAATCAAATGTTATTACGAGCATTTTCTATTGTTCATGAAAAGAAGATTATACAAGTATAGAACTCAGATGAATATATATATGGAAAAAAATAAAAAAGTAACCGACCAAGTCTGGGCTTCATAATCCTCATCAAATAAAATTTCACTACCAAACCTCATCATAAAAGACAAAAGGGCTAACATCATCTTTGTGAAGCTCCAAAAAGTATTTTGAAAGGTCAACTATGGAAACACATTCTAGGACCAGCAAGTAACAACAACAGAAGAAGATAATGAGATTGTCTTCATCTCATCCTTTTATGCACTCATTTCACTCGAAGACGTTTTATATATTTTGGAAAAATTAGAGCAATACTTTAAGATTGGATAATAACACTAGGCGGGTAAAGATGCTAGTATTATTTTCTTCCTAAACTAATTGCTCCTGAGATAACAAAGAGAAATTACCTGGGGTCATTGCCTCGATCATTGACTCCATTACTTTCAAACTCTTTTCTGCCTCTCGAATTTGAGCAGGAGTGACCTATTTGAACACCAACAATTTGGAGATTTGATCATGCTTCTAATCCGGATACTTGTAATGCCTCTCAATATTTTTAAGCAGTAAAAAGAATTTTAACTCGTGTTTTTCCTAATGTTCGATTATCCCCTTATAGTTCCAAAGTGGCCCACCTTGCTATAATGGCTCCCCATGGTTTATTATATTTGGAGAAACACACGGAGTTCAAGCTTTCCAGAAGACTATTTAGGCAATGAAATTCTGTTGCTCTGGAAAATAGTTACAAGAACAATAAACTAGTAAAAACCTGGTTTTATACCTTCCCCATGCCAGGAATCATACCAATAACACGAGACATGGAACCCATACGTGCAACAGCACGAGTTTGCTTCAAGAAGTCGTTGAAATCGAACTTTGCACTCATGATCTTCTTCTGCAATTCTTCGGCATCTTCTTGGCGCATCTGCTCAAATCTTGCAGAGTCATATCAAATAGTAAATTTTGTAAGAAATAAAGAAATTCATATTGATCGGTACTCACGACTTCTTGGGCTTTCTCCACAAATGACAGAACATCACCCATTCCCAATACACGCCCCGCCATGCGATCTGGATAGAAAGGTTCAAGGTCCTCCATGCGCTCACCTCTTCCTACAAGTTTAATTGGCTTTCCTGATACCTGTCATGCTCCGATTGATATTTAGCATTAAAAAACTAAGAACTTTCTCTAATTAGAAGATTCACAGTTGTCAGAGAACCAAAAACTAAATAATTTTCTTCAATTTAGAACCCCAGAACGATTGGGAACAACGATATTAAATCAGGCTTCTTCTGCTAGTTTTGTTGAAATTTAAAACTAATTACATATACGACCAATTGGTTGCTTAATTCACCCCCACTACGTTCAATAAGTATCAGACAAAGTGAATCTCAAGAAAACACCAGGTAGAAAGTAACACTGATGTTGACGCTTAAATGACTTCAACACCAATCCTGGATAATATTATGGTTAGGGTGTTTCACAGGTCAGATGTCATTGCCTATACAATTACATTTTAGTTCTTCCTTCTTTTTATGTTATTTAGTCCATGGAGTCTTAGGGTGTGTTTAAGCCACATTATTTTGGAAGAATGTATTCTGAAATAGTAGATTGGTGGAGAATGTGTGGTTGAAAAAGAAGGAAAAGTTATTGATGTGATGAAAAATATTATTTTTTGAAAGAATGTATGGTTGAAAATGAGTAGAAGAATAATAATGAAAATTTTAATGTGTAACAAATAGTGGCTTAATTTTGAATATTGAGTTCCTCAAATTTACTTAACTCACTAATAATCTCCTTCCATTTCTTCTAAATTCACCTGATAATGCAGTCCTCTGGGTTTCCATGCAATAGCAAAAGAAAAAGAGAAGAGTTGCATCTCTTTGAAAGAATAAGATTTTTTTTTTCTGAATTGCTTTTCACAAATCAATTTCTTCCAAGAGGATGAAATAGAGTACGAGAGATGAATTTAAGGAAAATGAAGCCCGACCTCTTTCACGCTCAAGGCTGCTCCACCTCTAGAATCCCCGTCTAGCTTTGTTAAAATGGCACCAGTAATTCCAATTTCAACATTGAATGTCGTGACCAAGGCTACAATATCATCAATGAAACTTATAAGTCGCAAAGAAGAGATCTTAAGAAGATCACCAAAACTTTCATGTCCAGTGCAGAATATAGAGACTGTTGAATCAAGAATCTCAAAACTAATTGGTGTTAAATGGAGAGGCCTTAAAGGCCCATATACTTAATTTATGTGGGGGTGTATATCTTAACCATGACCATCGGTGCTTATGTACCAAATCTGGTTAAAACAAATTACTACACATTTGCAGTGAGATTTCTGCTATGCATTGAAAGCTCAAGTCCAAGAAACCATTATACTAACGAATACGACAGCACAAGAATAAATCTCCACATCAAAGGGACTGCACATGCTTGCACTACAGGTGTCACAACATTTCTACAAAGGCCATATATACTATCAAAATTTTTCTGACTATTTAATAAGCACACATACCAGCAGCTTCTTGGCCAGTCATTGCATCCACTACAAGCAAAACTTCTGTGGGATTTAATACTCGCTTCACTTCTTTCAATTCATCCATCATTCCTTTATCAATCTGATAAGAAACAGATCAAACATTTAGCATTTAGTTGAAAAAAGACATCACTATCACTGAACTTATCATGGAGTTATCACAGCCACAATGATATGACCTGAAGTCTTCCAGCTGTATCCATTATCACCACATCTACATTCTTCTTCTTAGCTTCTTCCAAACCTTGCCTAGCTATGTCAGCAGGTTTAATCTCAGTTCCTGCTGCATAAACAGGCACCCCAACCTGTTTAAAATTTCTTAGCAAGTAAGAGAATGAATTGCATTAGCCTGAACATTAAAATGAAAGGAAGGTATTAAAATTTGGGAACAAGATTCATGATTGAACAATACCCATAACATGTTTTAGTAATACAATTTCTTCAATAACACCTTCATCAAAGTGAGATTTCCATCTTATTTACTTACAAGGAGATTCACTTACAGCGCCTCTGGAAATCATCACACTAAAGTAACTTTTACTGAAGTGAAAAATCAAGATAAATTGCAGGACACCATACAAGTGTATCTGAAACATAAAAGTGATAACAATTGCTGGATGGGTGGCTTGAGATCCACAAATTATACAAGTACATAGATCTACAGAAGACTCAGACAGCTAATTGCTAGACTTGTTGCAAAAATTTATTTGAGCACATTCTGTGGTCCGTATAACTCAAAAAGAAATTTCAATGGTCTGAAAATGGCTAAATTAGACATTTATCAATATTCTCTAACTCCCAAGCAAAACAAGAAGGCGAATGTGAAGAGAAAATACAGCTGATGACTTTTCTAATCGTGTCTAAATATTATTTTGTGACGCTCCTCTTTTCACACAACTTTCATTTCAGCTGCAGACGTAAGGAAGTAGATCTATGGTCACTGATTTATGTTATTCAATTAGATGAACTAGATCTCCTTTGCCTTTTAACTTCTAGAGAGAACCAAAGAGTTAATGGTGGTAAATCATCTGCGGGCTTGCTAGTTAAGACTTTATAGAATTTCATCTTGGTATCTAGAAAAATTTGACAGAGTAAGCAAGCCCCCGCTGGAAAGAACAAATTACCTGGTCACCTAAAATAACTAGTTGGTCAATTGCAGCAGGTCTATACACGTCTCCAGCAATTAGCATGCAACTCTTCCCCTGTAATTTATGCAATCATAGCTTGAGTAAGGTGAAGCAAGTATATGCTACTTTACAGACTTCAAGACGGGGATTGGGTATAGAAAAGATGGATGTGTGAACAAGCACCTGCTTTTTAAGATATAACGCTAACTTTGCGCCGACGGTCGTCTTTCCAACACCTTGCAGCCCAGCCAATAAAATTACAGTTGGACCAGATTTTGCGAATGCCAACTCAGAAACCTCTCCTCCCATTAGTTTCACTAGCTCATCATTTACAATCTGCATCAATCAGAAGTCAATTTAAAACAGTTCCTGCATCATAATATTCAATTTTAACAAGCAATATTTACCATCATTTATGAATAGACCCCTTTTGTCATACATGATTTTGGGTTTATCGATTCATAAATTTACTCATCAACTTATTTGGGTATATTATGAAAGTTCAAAGATCTAACGCTAATAAATCAAACAACTTCACAAATAATTCATTTTCCAAATAATGGCAAACATATTGAAGAAGAAATTCAGGTATAATAAACCAAGATCTTCATTAGCAATAGTTCTAGCAAGACCTCAGTCGTGGTAGAGTTATTGAGAGAAGACTATCAGCAACACAAAGACTCCACAAAAACTATGGTATGTAAGCTTTAGGTATAAAGCTACAAAGATGTTAAAAATCTAAAATTGTAGTACGATGGGGTCGCCAATGAGTATGCATACCTTAACCAATTGCTGATCTGGTCTCACTCCTCGAATTAAGCCAGTACCAACTGCTTGATCACTTACAGCTTGAACAAACCTTCTTACAACAGGAAGGCTAACCTGTCAACAGAAGTTGTAGCCCCATATATGTGAGATGCCAATTAGATATTAATACAATTACTATGATATAGAGACACTTACATCAGCTTCTAACAGAGCTCTCCTGATGTCTCTCATAGGTTCTGCAATATTTTCCTTGGTCAGGACCTCTGGAATGCAAAGAAGTTAGTTATTACTATTTACAAATAACATTAATAGCCCTATTTCATGAATATTAATAGTAAAAGGAAACGCAAAGTTAAGAGCTAGGTACTTCCAAATCATGTGATAAACCAAAGACACGACATAAGCAGCAAGCATATACGAAGTAAAGAAAAGTATGTAAACAAAAATGCAGTTTCTGTTATGGCAAGGATTGCCCTGAACTGTTTGATAAAAAGCCCTCTGGTAACTTCACTAATTGTATTAAGGTTGCGGATTAGATTCTTTTAGATGGTATTACGCTTGAGTTTGAAGGCCCATCAGCAACCTTGCACCTTTCAGGTTATAGAATTTTCGTCACTCAAAATCATCTAGTTGACTTTGGCTCCCATCTCTCAACTAGTTCTTCGGATTCTTTTTGTCTTTTTGCCCAATTGAGCTCTTCTATTTTTATTTTATCTGTTCTTGGCGCATTTCTCAGTATGTTATTGCATTGTGCTATTCGACTCTTCTTGTAATCAATTTTACCCATTGCAAACTTTTGTACCTCTTGTTTCTTTATTCTTACATAAATTACTCGCTCCAAATGATAACATGAGAAAGAACTGGTTCCATATCAATTAGTTAAAAGGATTTTCAATGTTTTTATAAAGTCCAAGCACTACTACCACTCTAGTTTTTCACCAGACGCATTTATTTGGTTACTTGGAATTATCTACCAGTAAACAGTATTAAACACGCGATGGGAGCCAACTGCCAAGAAATAATATATTGACAGATTTGGATGTTATTCAAGAATTTTCAATTCTAAAAGACAGTATGAAAAGATTATATGCCCTCTGCTTCATACAAGTATCAAGGATATTGTGCACTCATATTTTAAAATGCATATTTTCCTCCTAGTAACTGAGAACACTTTGCTTTTGATTTAGCAGTTCTAACTAGCCTTAATTTCATAAAACTAAAGTTATTTCAAGGTCATCGCCTATTGCAAGATTCAATTAGAAAAAGTAAAGTATCTCTTATCCTAATTTTCAATTTATCAGCTGTCAAAAACACATAACTGCACAAACTTTTGGCACGGGTGTTATAAATACCATTTGTTTTCATGCACCCAACTCTCAGCCACATCATAAATGGAATTATTTAGTTGCTTTTCATTATTTGCATGTGACTCTACGTCAACTACATGTATGTTAAAAGAACTTTTGAACTTTTACATACCACTTCAAACTCTCTAACTGTAGAGACTTATTTCACTCACAACATATTATGTATCAAGTACGATTTAGTGGGAGAATGTCAACCTCTACAATCAGTCTAGTACATGCATCTGTAACACAACTGTGTACCAAGATTCTACATCACACTTTTACATGCAAAAAGTAGACTGACTCTTACACCCTTGATTTACCAGGCCTCTACATCCTTTCACTTCAAAAAATAGTTTCAGTTCACAATTATTAGGTAAAACATGTGACTGTTGACACATTTCTTCAGAGAGTACCTCATTAAACCTCAAATACTATTTGGACACGGAAAGTCTAATTGGAACTCTTGGAGTTTGAAATGAAGTGTAAATTAATATGAGGCAGCAAATCCTAGCCTTTGTTGCTATATTTACTCGAGGAGTGTTTTCACTTAAATAAACCTACCACAATAACCGTGACACACAGTATTTGAGGCACTAAGACGCATGGAATGGCTTAGGGATTAGGACAATTTTGTTGGGTGCCCGAGGAATGCCTAAGATACCAGTAGGTGGAATTGTGAAGAGAATTTTTTGCTGAAATAGAGTGTAAAAACGGCTTTGGGCTTAAGTTTGGGAAGTAAAAACCAAGTGCTTTCCTTATATTGATACTTCCTCTTGGAATAAGAAGGCACAAAACTCTCCAGCGGGGCATGATTTTTCTGAAATGCGTAAATCATGTGCACGCCCAACTTCATTTTTCATGTCAGTTTTCAGTTTTACTTCCTAGTGAATGGAAGGATTGTGGCATTGGACGTGTGAAGATTGAATTTCAAGACTCTGATATATCCCCATTGGAGCCTTCCTTTTCCTTCCAATTAATGAGATTCTAACTCTTACTGAATTCCAAATGCTATTAGAAGACATTCAAAGAAGACAATGTAATCCAGGCCAATTTGTGTGTAGGTGTTTAGCCATTCATGTTTAGAACAACGAAGATGCACGATGGAAACTAAAATGACGCAGAAACAACAGAAGGGAAAAAAAAAACTAAAAATAAAAAACCTTCTCCCTTGAGCTTGTTCCAAGCAGATTCCAGTCCGCTCGTGAGCTGACCGAACATTTCAGCCCTCACAACTCCCCTCATTTCCCTCCTAACAGTAACACCATTATTCGAATTGATCACTCCCCATAGCTCCCTCTGCATAAACTCGAGGAAAATTACTTAAACTGTTAATAATCCAAGAACTTAGCGATAATTATGGTTTTGTGGCTTACAGAGAATGAATTTCTTGAAGAGAAAGAGAGGGAGTGAGTAGAGCCCGGCCAGGAAGAGATTTTATTGGGAAATCTGAGGGGTACTTTGTGGAGCGAAGGTGAGAAATGGCGGGAAGCCATAGTCGAGAAATTTGCAGTGGTTTCCATGAGAGTAGAGCGAGAAATTTTCTCTCTATCTTCTTCTTCGAATTTTTATCCAGTGGAATCTGTTACTTTATCTTCTTGCTATATTGTCAACTAAAAAAAATTACACGTCGACGACGACTTTTATTATCTTTTATAAAGAAAATTGTAAAAATCTTTGATACTTCTTAATATTTTAGAAATTAAAGAAATCTGAATCTGTCTGCTAATGATTTAGAAAAAATACATTTGTACGATGATTTGAGAGTTGTACAACACTCTCACATTAGGGTGAGACCCACTAATTCATTTGTACAATAATTAGAGTGTTGTAAAAATCATTGTACACATAGCATGATTGATTTTGCATTCAATGTCCATATAAACAATGGGTCGAGCTCCCTTCCATCTTCGCATTCAATGTCAAAGAAATCTTTTCATGTCTCTATTGTTTTTTGAGAAGTCTTACGGTAGAAATTGTGACTCTCCGTTGACACATACCCATTCGATGCTGGCTTGAAAACACATATAAGCAAAGAATCAATTATATCAAATACTTGGCCAAAGTTCTCGGTAATTTTTGAAAAGAAAAGTCTTACATAATAGTTTTTAAAAAGTGTTAGGGAACATTTAATTGCGAGCATAGAATTTACATGTAAAGAAAATAAATTTTAAGCAATTCAATTACCTATACCTTATTTGTATGAAAATTATTAATTAAACGTGTTTGATTGATTTATCTTTTAACCTAAAAAATATTGTACTCGTTCATTTTTAATTGGTGGGTAGATGAGAGTGAGACCATCCCCGGTTGACCTTCGACACGAGAGTGAGTGCAGGAGATAATATGGCAAGGTTGTTAGATTGTTCTTTCTTTTCCATGGAAGATAAAAATTAAAATCCATTTTCACTTTTTTGCATGTTTGATTGACTAAATTTTTCATAGAATTGATTTTCCACATTTTCTTGATTTTGGAGGAAAAACATTTTCTATGGATTTGGTGGGAAAAACTTTTTTAGGCAACTTTTTTTTTTTAAACTTTTTTTGGCAATGGAAACAAATTATATCCCAATTATAACAAATTATATCCTTTAATGGACAATTTTCATGGAAAACACAACCAAACAAACACCATAAAATCCAAAATTTCAATATTTTCCAAGTGAAAAATTATACCAATCAAACAAAATTAATTGATAATTCCTAGTAAAACAAATTGTAGGTAGTTCAATTCTATGTAATTCATTTTATTTCCACCAATTCCATTCTTGCAATCAAACAGATCCAAATAAAAAACTAAGTTAAAGATACATTTTTATACCTGGCAATTGGCAATGTTTAGGACGTTTATAGGCAGTTGATTTTCGTCTGCGCGTCAACCATTTTTGTGAGTGTAGATTGTAACCATTGTTAGATTATGTGAATAATGTTTGTTTTGAACTTGTTAGATCAATCATTGGAAGTGCGATAGATCAACCCCACATGGAGTAGGTCAATCGACTACCTTCGACACTACCTTAGCCGGGTTCATGCGTATTAGCGATTCATTTTATATTTATGCCCATGTTTGATACGGATTAAAATTCATATTTTAATCTAAATTAAAGTCAATAATTAATTTTAACCACATTTCATGACCATACACTTTATCAACTTTTAGTAAAATCTATTAAAAATCTGACTTTAATATCCACCAAATAGTGGTTATGTAATATCATTGGATGTGATTTCGAGAGTTTGGTTGCGCGGGGTGTAGTGAGTGGGCCATTTGGTTAATTCAAATAAGTGTTGTACACGTGTGTTCTACTAGTATTGCAATAGAACCAACCGACTTCTAGTGCGGTTGTCGATCCTCGTGCGAGTGGTTGGTTGACACCATTAAGTGATTTGCCTAGCATTAATTGGGTTGCGTGCACACACTTGTTGGGTTGTTGTTTTCGGAACTATTTGTATAACCGTGGTTGACATTTTCTTTGACATCCCCTATGTGTCCAAATTCGTATAATTGGTTTATTAAAATGTTGTTAAAATTAATATCTAAAAATCATCACATCACAAGCGTGTCAAACTTGATGTTAACATGATGTATATGATTGATTGTTTTCCCATCTATCGGATAAGTAGATTAAATAGACACACACAGAGTAACCAGGAAGTAATCCCACATCTAATTGATAAAGATGCATTAATAGATGTAGAAAAGGGAAAATCAAGAAAATGAGTAAAGCAATCAATGGGCACAATAAGCCTGAGCCAAATTTTGAGGTCCTAGACGAAAAATTATCACGAGGTTCCTACATATAAATTTTTTAGAGCGTATTAGTATCAAACACGGTTGAATTAAACAAATTTTCAAAATGGGAAACATTAGACCTATGATATCCACTCCCCATTTGATTCGTTCGACAATCAATTTTCATATTCAAGAAGGAAAAATCATATTTACTCATAAAATTAAAATATTTTATGATATACTACAAATTTTTTTATATATCATATATAATACATATTATATAAAATAACACATTTTTTTTTTGTAACTAATTAGTCTTCTTGAAAGTCCTAAATTTCTTAATTCATTAAAATGTCCGTTAATTAGTCTTGAAATGTTCCAAGAATCAAACTAATATATATTATTTTTCTTTATTAAAAATTATTTATTTTCCCTTAAAAACTAAACGTACTTTCAGAATGAAAAAAAAAAAAGTGGGTATTGAAATTAAAATTAAAATTTATATTAGTTCCAGGTGTAATTTTATAAGGATAATTGTTTTGGGCTTTCAAATAAATTTTGAGGCCCACTTATACATGGCCACTGTAATGGCCTTGGGCCATAACCGAGCCTGCAACAAGCAATCAAGTCTCGTGTGCATATTTGGTAGATTATGAAATTAAAATTTGGATTATTTTACTTGTACATCAAAAGTTACATCAAGAATTACATAATGTATACATGACATCTTGTCATGGCCAAAGGAAAAACACAATTTTCTCCAACCAATTATATATTGCCACATGTAATCCTTGATGTAACAATTAATGTACCTATAACAGAGTCCTTCAAATTTAAGTAATTATAAATTGTGAGTCATATTAATATGTTAATAATAAGTGAATAATAGTTATGAGTTCTACAAAATACATGAATAAAAAATAATTTTGACTAAAGGTAATTAAAAGAAAAACACCTACCAAACACGGCAGGCAATGGCATTTCTATGGTGACACGAGTGCAAAGGAGAAAGTTGGGGAAAAGAGAGTTTCTTTCGCAATTGCATTTGTAACGATAATGTAATATTGCTTAATTCCACATAATATGTTGTGCACATGCCTCAAGACACGTGACGTGACCTACTAATCTCGCTTGGTAAAACAAATATTGACTAAAAAATATATAGCAAAACAAGCAACAACTGGAACTCAACTACAAAGATGATTGATGGTCATTATTCTGAGTTTCGAATAGTGAATTTTGAAAATTTATGGTTAAAAGTAGTGAAAATTGTTGAATTTACGTGAATAATATTTTATTGGGTAAATTCGTGGTTTAAAATGAGTATGAATTTTGTTTTAAAGGGAGACAAACAGAGACTAAAAATTTCAGATAATCAGTCAATAACTACAAAGATGAAGCCAGCCAGTTACCCTAATAACTTCTCAAACATGTGTCAAAACACACAAATACAATATCAGCAGAGTAGAAGCTCGAGAAAACCTTCTGTTTGAGTAGTACTTTTTATTATAGGATGGCACTGCCAAAAACATTCAAGAAAACCTTAGGGTCGATGCAGTCTCACTATTCACTCACCGTAGCGAAATTGTATAATCCAAGAATTCTATAAATACAGCGTCACTATTCACTCAGCGAGATTCGCAACCAGTGAGATCTACAGTTATTGTCTGGAATGTTGGATGTGGAAATTTAATCACCATAATAGGAAATCAATTTTTCTTTAAAGATTAAACCCAAATGCATGGTGGATCTTATATCACCTTAAGATCATATGATATTTTTATTTAAATCCCCACACATAAATGTGAGATGATAACCTTAAATGAGCTTTTAATGATCTAGCCAAATGCTTCCTCCCTTAGATCTTCTCCCTTGTGCTCCTTAGGTGCCCCTTTCCTTTTTAGGGAAAATGAAAAATGGCAAAACCCAATCCTTGTGAGATGTGTCCTAAAAGGGCATATTTAGAACGAGTTAATTTAATAATCAATCACTAACATTTCACTTTGGTTACTAACTCAGAAATGAAAAGTTACCGATTACTTACCGACTTTTAAACAAAGTTACCCATCCATCACCCATTTAAAATCCATCCATCCACATGGACAAGAAAACCCACGTGGCAGATGAAAATCATACGTGGCGTAACTGTGTTAAATATGTTGACACGTGGACCAAAATCAATTAAATTAAAATAGCTTTTCCTTCCAAATTAATATGCTGCCATTTCACTCGACAGTAAACCAAGAAGAAATTCCAGCAGTAAACCCAAAAGCATATTTTCATTCAACTAATGTACAAAAATAGCAATTCAAATCATGATTACATAAATGATTGTTTTGTCTTCATTACCAAAATTACACCAGATCACTTCTTCTTGTCTTCCCGACCAAATTTACATCTATTAAACAAAATGAAAATATTATTGGCTAAGAAGCACCGACATGGACACGAGTGTCCGACACGTCGACACACAATTTTTTAAAAAAGTCCCGACACGATACGTTGCCGACACGTTGATTACAATTTATTTTATTTTTTAGGTTATTTTAATTTTTTAGTCTAAAGTAATAATTTTTTATACTTATTAAATCATATATATGATGATAAATAGAAATCAAACTTGAAATTAAATTCATAAATGTTTCTTAATAAGACAAGTTCAAAAAGTAAAAACGAAATTAATTACATCATTCATCTTGAATCTCTTCAACATCTTCATCCGCAAATACTATCGCCTCCAATTCCGGTTCGTCTAGAGATAAATTAGCGACTTCAAGCACACCAACATCTTCAAATATATCAAATGCATCTCCACCGATATCCCACACTTTAGTCTCTCCTTGTGAGTACTGCGCACTCCTCCTTGACAAGAGACGAAGATTGCTATGGACAAAAACCAAATCTTCCGCACGTTTTGGAGTTAGCTTATTTCGTTTAAGAGAGTGCAAAAACGAATAAGTACTCCAATTTCGCTCACAACACGATGAAGAAGATGGTTGCCCCAATAATTTCAAGGCATAACTTTGAAGCATAAGTGTGCAAGCACCATAAATAACCCACCAAATCTTTGGGTCCAAGCGGTAACGATCATGGATGGATTCAAAATCACCAAAATCATCTTCCATAGTTGAGAATTTGGCATACTCCTTGTTCACCATATTACGCTCTTCATTTGATAAGAACCTCTTAAAGCATTTTATTCTCTCTCTTGAAATCTCTACATCTCTATGTGGAGCAAGGCGAGTGGGATCCTCATTAAGCCATTCCTCGCTATAGTACCTAAACGAGCAAAAAAATAAATAAATAAAGAAATGACAATTCATTCAATAACTAAAAATATTAAATATTATGAAAATGTAAATAAATAATAATTGTATGAATGAATTTAAAAGTTACCTTGGATTTAGAGAATGAGACAAGCAATGAAGTGGAGTATTATTTTTGTTCCAACGATCTACAAGTATCCGATGAACAACATTGTAGAATGATGATTCCTCTTCTTGAACTTTTTTCTCATGCCTATAGATTATTCCTCTCACTTTCTCAATCATTGTATCCCACATGTCGTAAACCAAGTGAAGACAAGG
The DNA here is from genome assembly GCA_019097785.1 of Fraxinus excelsior. Classification (NCBI taxonomy): domain Eukaryota; kingdom Viridiplantae; phylum Streptophyta; class Magnoliopsida; order Lamiales; family Oleaceae; genus Fraxinus; species Fraxinus excelsior. Next base: position 11,392,152 of record CM032630.1, read on the forward strand.
TTTATCCGTATCACAAAATCTAAGCATGTCATAAATGGGAGAAGTGAATGAAAGAACATAACTTCTAGAGTCCCATCAAAGATCATCAAGCACTTTCAATTTTACAAAACTTGCCTTCGTCATGTCATCTTCTCGATAAAGTGACCATTTTTCACTAATAACCAATGCTTGAAGACCACGTTGGATAAGCTTAAATCTTTTTAACATGACAATAATAGAAGCAAATCGTGTCTCCGCTACGGAAAGCAACTTCAAAGGCACAAATTCATTAAACATTGCTAGTCTCATGGAATGGTTCATGATAAATTTTTTTATAATCATTACATCATCATGAAGATTAGTAATCCAATTGCATTCCTCATATGTGATCAATCTGTTTTCAACATTCTTTGCGGCACAAATGTTCTTCAAAACAAGATTTAGTGTGTGTACAACACATGGTGTCCAAAAAATATGAGGATACTCCAATTCAATTATTTGCCTGGCACCTTTGCAATTTGGAGCATTGTCGGTTATTACTTGAACCACTTTTTCATGACCAATTTCGTTTATAACCTCCTTCATCAAGTTAGCAATAAAATATTTATCTTTTGTTTCACCGGAACAATCAACCGCTTTTAAAAACATTGGTCCACTCTCGGTCACCGCCATAAAATTAATTAGTGGCCTTCTTTGTGAATCACTCCATCCATCACTTACAATGGTAACTCCTTTTTCCGTCCATGTGCCCTTAATAGGATTTAATAACCTTTCCACATTTTTTCTCTCTTTTTGAAGAAGAGTAGTTCTCAACTTATTATAACTGGGAGGCAAATACCCCGAAATTTGACTATTGGAAGCAAGAGTATAAGAACTAATGTAATAAGGATTTCTTGCAGGATTAAAAGGCAAACCACTTGAATAAAACATTCTAGCAATTTCGGAATCCAATTGGTCACGTGTTGTCAAATTAAAAGCATTTTCTATTGCACTATTCTTTCTTTTCCTTTCCTCCAAAACATAACAATCCTTATAACACATATTATCCGATGGCAATGGCACTCTTTTCCCCAATTTAGTTTGCATTCTCAACTTGGATTCATCTTCAATCTTTTGCATTTCACATATATCTTTCATAGTTACTTTTCCACAAGCCCCAATTCCACATCCTTGTAATTTTAACAAATGTGCTCTCACTCTTGTGTATGAACTTGTCTTAGTTGCATAACAAAAATTGCATTGCCAAAGAATATTACCACCCTTTTCATTAGATTTATCAAGTTTTGTAACATATTTCCAAAGAGATTTAGACAAATCATCATCCATAGCATTACCACTCATTACTTCAAAAGAAAAATAATTTCAAATACTTAAATAAGATAAGAGTGATATTACCCGAAATTTGACAAAAATATCTTCTTCTTGATCTTCCAAATGATTCTTCAAGTGATTTTTTTTCTGAAATTTTATGAAGATTTTCGGCCATTAACATTGATGAAGAATAGTGAGAGTTTTTATACAAGTTTTATTGTTTGTTGAAGGGTAAAATTGTACAAATTAATTCAAACAAAATATCAATTTTATATAAAAAAAAATACAACTATTGACGTCAAAATTTTGAATTTTGAAAGAAGGAAAAGACTGAATGACTTCTTCACACTTTTGCCCTACCATTTTGAATTTTTTATTAATAAAATGAAAAGACTTTTCATAATTTTCGGCTACTCCTCTGCCATTTCTCATAAAATTTTCAGCTGCTCCTCTATCATTCTCATTTCCCAGACACGGCAACAGTACCACGCCTCCTTCGTCTTCTCTTTTCTCTGTCTTTCAATATCTTTCCTTCTTTCTCATTTCTCCAGCCATTGCTCAACTATTCAGGCACCGATGGAGCTTCAAAAGTCGAAAACAGAGCTGAAATCATATCAAAACAAGAAGGTATGTTCAGTTCCAGATTTCAGTTTCCCTACGCAAATAACTCGAAATGGAAAAACACGAATCAACCCACCTAAGCCTTCAACACGCTGCAGCATCTATGACACGCGTCAGCGACGTGTCGGAGGCGTATCGGTGTCCGATACGTATCGGACACCTATACCCTGTCACCGGCAGCGTGTCGGTGCTTCTGAGATTATTGGGTTGTTGATATTTTTCTTATTCTTGGAGGCGCAAATGGAACCGACCCTAGAACAATCCTTCTATTTTTTTGATATGGCTACCCTCATCCTTTCTTTTTCTTGGTTCTCTATCTCTTGCAAGTCTTCCACCATGGATTCAAGTGGAGATTTCCCCATTGTTGAACTGGCTGGCTCATTAAGTGGAGGACCATAGTTGATAAGTTGCATACCACTAGTTAAATCAATTCCAGGTGTTGTCATGAAAAGGAAATTAGATGATTGTTCTGGTGGTTGCATTTCAGATGGAGGCATCCCCAATTGCCTCCTAGGAAAGAGTTTTGCCTGTCATAGTGTTATGACATCATATATGTAGTCAAAAATATATTTGGCCAGATTCACTTATAGTATGATATTGCAATAGATGTAATTACCCTTGATCTTTCACTCCCCACTTGCCTTAAGTTCCTTCATATGTATGATCTATAGCCCCATGAGACAAATCTTGGCAAGAGAATATAAACTAATGCACATTAGATCATATAGTATGCTAAAAATTAGAATACATAATACATAGCACATCTGTAAGCTAACCTTATGTTGTGCATCAGCCTTTTGATGATACCTCTTGTTGTGGGCCCGTCCCTCTGCATAAACTACAAGCAAACACCATGGTACCCTTCTTGTTCAACTTTGCTTTGGACCCCGAGTGGGCTATAACATCTTCTTCTGCCTGTCTTTGTCTCTTCTTCTGTTTTCTTCCTCTTTTAGGCACAAACCAATTGAGTGGCTTAATCAGAGGGGGGAGGGCATCCACTCGAGGCCATAATTTTAGCACATTGATATGGTTTATAATATTCTCGTAACAACTCATATATGTACTCACTCTATAATACCCATGCACATACTTCGACGGCTCATCCCTCCTGTCTACTATGACAGCAACTGCATGAGCACAAGGAATCCCAGTCAAATCCCATCTCCTACGTGCACATGTTTTATTCATTAGATCACATGTTCCCTACTAGAACATTTCACATATGACTGTGCCCCTCTAGACCAATCCACCTCATATGGCTTTGCTATCTCAATGTTTAACATAAGTTTCTTTTGAGCTTTAGGACATAAAGGTCCTACTACTCTTCTCATCTTGTCCTTTCTTGCTTGTATCTTCTTCATGAAGCTTATATGCAAACCAATCAACACTGTCAATATTGATTTCCCTTTCTTCTAATACAACACTATTGAAGATTTCATATAGATTATTTAAAAGAATGTCACTCTTAACCTTTGTCAGAAAATAAGCATTACTCCATCCACTTGGATGCCTTTTTTTAACCAATTATGCGTTGTACCACTTTCTTTCTCCGTCTCACCCATCCAAAACATCCATTTGTGTACTGTTGTCGACTTTGCGGCCTTCCATAAGTATTCCTTAAGAATCAAACCCTTAAAATCTGTTCTAAAGAAATTGTTGTACATGTGTCTAACACAAAATCGGTGCTCTACTTCAGGATACAAATCGTCATCACATTTTGTAAACCCTTTTTGCCTATCTATCATAAATGTCCATTCATTGCTATTCATTATCTTTAAATCTTCACCCAAATGTTGAATAAACCACCTCCAGGTAGTAACATTCTCTCTTTCAACTATAGCATATGCTACTGGGTAAATACAATCATAAGCATCTAGTATCACTGCCACAAGCATCTACCCTTCAAACGTCCCTATCAAGAAACAACCATCCAACCCCAAAAGCTACCCGCAACCTCCAAAAACCCTCTCTTACAAGCTTCTAAACATATATAAACTCCTTGAAACTTCAAATCATGAATGACAACAATGCATGTAGACCCGGGATTGGTTCTCAAAATTTCAGCGGCAAAAGACTTAAGCAATCCAAACTGGTGCTCATCGGATCCCTGTATCAGTACTTTTGCATATCTTCTAGCCATTCATGATGTAACCTTATTGATTGTTAACTTCATATCATCCTTCACCGCCTTTATAATAAACTTAGACTTCCAATCAGGGTCAACTTTGAAGGTATCTAAATATCGCTTCGATATGTACTTAGTAGTGCAATGCCTATTTGTTCTGTCCCTGATGCATGTGTGTTCTGAGTTTTTTTACTTTATTTGCACACAACCTTTTTTCTTGTTCCACGAAGCCCAAATCCTCCATGTACAACCTAATTTGCATATGGCTTGGGCTCTGAACTCATCATTGGGCTTCAATCTAAAATTGCATCGAGATGCTACGCTGTGATTTTTAACTGGTTCCCTGAGCTCTTCAATGTTTTTAAACTCTTTTCCTACCTCCAACTGAGGGTCAAACTTCTCTCTTTCGGCATCATAAACAAGGAAATGATAAGCATTTTCCTCACTAGAAGAATAGTCAGTGTGCAACTCCTCTTCGCTTAGATAAATAGCTTTATCTGATCCTACCTCTTCATCCTTAGTAGTCAAAAGTTCGACCGTATGGTTTGCATTAATCCAACCAGATCCCGTTCATTCACATTCTTGTCATAATGGAAATCATCATCATTAACTTTTGTCTGAGTCAGTCAATTGACATTCATTAGGTATCACTTCCTCATCCTCAAATGTATTATCTACAAAGAAAAAGGTAGTATTGTAACACTAATAAAATGTAAACATTTCATAAAGTTTTTATGCAAAGGTAACAAAAACAAATTTGATGCATGTGTTTTAATTATCATTTAGTGAAGAATTTTTTTTCCACAAAACAAATGGCAAAACACTGGAGTCTATGGCTACATGCAAGATTGTGATTGAGATGAAGCATGAGACCTCTAAAAAGAGAAGAAACTGACTAATGGAAGAAATACAAAACTCACAAAATATATGAATTTTCAAAAAAAAACAAAATTCGAGAAATTATATATAGACAGCACGAAGCCATGAAAATGTATGATTTCAAAAATGTATGAAAATGTATGATTTCAAAAATGTTTTAAAATGTTACCTCATTGTGGTCCCTCATATGTTGTCTCCAAGATTACTTCAATAATAAGGTTGTTTGCCATTTGTGGGGCTTGTAGAGGAATTTAGGGTTCGTATGGATTTGGGGATTTCTCAAATTGGAGTTTAATATGCAATAGTTCCTTGATTTGGGGTTTATACCGAAATGGCAATGGTTTGGGTTTGATGTAGGGAAGAATTGAATAATGTTATGGAGATGAAATCGATTTGGATTCGAGAGAATTGCATCGAACACGCTATGAAAAATTTGGAAGGAAAAAGCTATTTTAATTTAATTGATTTTGGTCCACGCTGTCAACATATTTAACACCGTCACGTCTACGTAGGATTTTCATCTACCACGTGGGTTTTTTTGTCCATGTGGATGGATGAATTTTAAATGAGTGATGGATGGGTAACTTTGTTTGAAAGTGGGTGAGTAATCGGCAACTTTTCATTTCTCAATGAGTAAGTAGTAACCAAAGTGAAATGTTAGCGATTGATTATTAAATTAACTCTATTTATAACACACAATTAGAGTTTCATATTTGCACAAGTTTCCTTGGACTTTATTGTAGTAGACCAATTAAGTTACACACCTTTATTGGAGCCAAAAGAGAGACCTAGTCGGAGTCACAAGACTCGAGCTCCAATAGATAATTTCAATTGTGTCAACTCTTGATCAATTGAGATACATCTATTAATTGCAGCTTACTATATAAAAAATGAGACTGCACTCTTGAGTCGAGTTAAAGTTATGGAAGCCAATTATGATTCAGTAACAATATCCTCCGACCATCGTTCCACGAGTCAAACCCCATTTGACCGTCAATATGTTAAAATCATCAAAATGGATGTTTTGACCTTCAACATGCATTGCCCTCTAAGTCCCATTTCATAAGGCGAATTCGTTATGATCACATCACAACACCAAGTTCAACGATCTCATCGTCGGACTACTGACCCCAGGTTCAATTCCCTTTAGAAAATATCTGAGTGATGATCATCTTATCATAATGATTAACGGATTCCACTATTGCATGTATATGATCTCTAACTACTTCGCCTAGATACCCAAAACACCGAGATCGATCTTCTAATTAAAAATTTACTCATTATTACCTCAAAGAATTTGAACTAGCAATTAAAGGTACATTACTTGCTCAAGATTTAGGTGACTTGTTCGATAATCTAGTGGTGTCTCATTTTGAGCGATCACAAATGAGTCATCCACGCAATCCCATTTAAAGTGCTTAAAAAACACGTTATTGTTCTTATTCCTAAATCTAGACAAATCTTAATAAGAACAATACAATCTTATCAACATAAAGCGTCTAACTTCATGTACTGATTGTGAACGACATATTTTGATCATATAACGAATTGTGTCTTGCTATACCCAAATCGTCAAGTATACAATTTGTTATATTTCATATGATCATGGAACCTTAGATTATTGTCGCAAATTCTAACACGTGAATAATTGAACATTAATTCATAATGTCGTTACAAAAGAGTTTGATTTCTTCTTTCCGAGATACCATTCTGTTGGGGAGTTCTTGGTGCACTCAGTTGGGACAATATTTCATTATCCGATAAGTAGATCTTAAATTCTTGGGATAGACATTCACCACCTCGGTCGGATCGAAGAGACTTGATATTCTTACCCAATCATTTCTCTACTTCCGTCTGAAACTCCTTGAATTTCTCTAAAACTTCGGATTTGTGAGACATAAGGTTTATGTATCCAACTTTAGAGTAATCATCCGTAAAGGTGATGAAGTACTCAAATCCTCCTCTAACCCGAGTACTCATGGGTCCACAAACATCGAAATGTACCAATTCCAAAACTTCTTTAGCTCTTAGTCATTTAGCCTTAAAATGCCTCTTGGTCATCTTTCATTATATACAAGATTCACATGTTTGTATAAATTCCACCTCTAACTCATTTAAAGGTCCATCCTTTACCAATCTTTGGATCCTATTTAGATTAATATGACCTAACCTACGATGCCATAAGAGAGTTTCATTGGTACTAGACGATCTCTTTCTTTTCTTAGCAGTAGTAGTGTTATATATAGAGCCAATCATGAGACTCAAGACATAGAAACTATTAACCATATGACATTAACATATAATAGAATTATTCAACTTGATAACCATCGTAGAACGACCAAAAATTACTGAATAACCAAAACGATATAAAATTGCAACGGAAACTAAGTTCCGTGTAAGTTCAAGAACTTAATAACAGTTATCCAAAATCAAGTGTACGATTTTCAAAACATAAAGTAAAGGTGCCAACAGTTTTGGCGGATACTACTGCTCCTGTGCCGACTCCGAAAGTATACTCTCCTTAACTAAGGTGCTTGGTTTCCTGGAACCCTTGCAAAGAATTGCATACATGATTAGTAGCTCCAGAATCTACAATCCAAGTACTAGTAGAATCAACCACTAAGCATGACTCAATGAATAAAAAATTTCCTTTACCTTGCTTCCCATTAGCTAGGTTATCTGGGCAGTTCCTCTTCTAATGTCCCCTTCTGTCCACAAGAAAACACTTTCCTTTTGGTATCCTATCGACCGTTGTTTTCTTTCTCTTTGACTTGCCATCTTTCTTTTTGCTTGGCATCTTCCTCTTGATTCCTCATTTGCCACTAAAAAGCTTAGGATGAAAGGGTTCGGCTGTCACAATCAAAGCATTTCCACTTCTAACTTTGAGAACAATTTCAGCATTTTGGAGCTCTTTCATTAATTTCGTCAAAGACGTGTCCATCTTGTATAAATTATAGTCAACTATGAACTATGAGAACATCTCAGTGAGAGTTTTAAGGACCATGTCAATCTACATCTCGGAATCACTGTTAGCTCCTAAAACCTCTACAGCATTGAAGTGAACAATCATGGTCGGTCCCTCATAGATGTGTCTAGTTTCATGCATGTGTTCATAATTGCCCTAATGGAAGCTTGTCGGCTTTGATATCCAAACATCTCTTGAAGACTTTCCATTATGCCAAAAGCGATTTCTATATTCTGATGTTTCTGTTGCAACACATTTGACATAGATGCTAAAATGTAGTAACGGGTCAACTCATCAGAATGACGCCACTTTTCGTATGCAACATTTTGAGATTCTGTGGAATCGTCTTTAAGGACTTCAGGACAAATTTCAGTCAGTACAAATTTGTGTTTTTCGGCGGTAAGAACAATGTTAAGATTTCTTTTCCAATTAACGTAGTTTTCTCCCACGAGTTGATTTTTGTTAATTATTACTGATAATGGATTAAGCGATATTGTGCTGAAAAAATTAACAATTCACGTATTAATAAAATGAACAATAATCTTTGCATGGTGCAAGTATATGAGTATGTGAATATAGACCCCAAAACTATATTTTTAAAAGCGAAGACCTTAAACCTCTACAACTTTAAACTCGCCCTCTATAAGAGGTCAATGTAGTTGACGGCAAGGTTGGGACCCTCCCACTCATTTTATTGAGTTAGGCATCTCATGCCATAATGTAATGAAAATTGATTATTATTTAGCCTATGAATAATTTTGTTGGAACCTTCTAAAGTCCTCCAAAAATATTCACATATAAGTGTAATAATCTCCGTTAATAATTTTAAAATATTCGAAATCTGCGAGATGTTATCTATAGGATAATCACCCTACTATTCCATTATAAAATTTCTATTGCAAGATTCAATTTCAATTAATCTAAAATAACGTCATTTTCTTATAGGGAGATTGATGTAATTCGACACTAAACAGATGCATTTTAATAACAAATTGGATGACGGAGGAGACCGCGAAATTATACATGCCTATAAACCCTCTCCCACTTATTATTTTAACAATATGGGTTCTCATAATAATTATCCAACCAAATATAAATAATTATAATGGCAGTAAATTATTAATAATAATAATTTTAGCACTTCTAATTAATTTAGAGATAAAAAATTATTAAGCCCCTGTTTGACACCCATTAATTTCTCTCTCTTTCTCTTTCTCATTTTCATTCTTCATTTCAACCACACATTCTTCAAATAAAATAATATTACACACAAATCAAAAAAAATTCATCACTTTTCCACCACACATTCTTACATCAATCACTATTCCAAAATTTCTATTTCTCCCAAAATGGGTTTCAAACATGGGCTAAATACTATTGCATATGATTTTAGTGCACCAGGTAATGTTTCATTTAATCTACATGACATGTAATAATCATACATCCATTTATTATCCATAAAGTGGTAAAAAAATAATTAAATGAATAATAATCACTTATGGCCCATCCTAAGAATTAAAATTACAATAAGAATTAAAGTATCATATTGGGAAACACTCCAACCCAATTCTTCAATTTCCTTGTAGTCTAATCTATGCTTCCAAGTGTGGGCCATTTAATTTTTGAGTACCAACCTTAAAAAAAAACACTTACCTAACAGGATTGGCCCGAGTTTTCAAGAAAAGCCCAAAAAATCAAAATTGAACCACAATTGTACAAACACTAGCAAAAACACGTAGTGCCACTTCCACCACCATCTTCGGTGACGGCGTCGGCGACCTTAAAAAGATCGCAATTGTCGCAACCACAGGGCGGCCACTCCAGCAACAGCAGGTTGTTGCTCTCGCAGTAGTCGCGGTTGCTTCTAGAAGCAGCAGCAAACTGCTGCCGCGTCCAGCAGCAGTGGCTGGTGCGGCCGGTAGTAGCCTATGCTGCTGTTGGCCGCAGTCGCTTGCGGTTGCTGCTACCTCCATTTAGTGGTTCATAGTGTTTTTGTTTTTCTAGTTCATACATCTTCATCTACATGCTCTTCTTTCAACAATAACTTCATACCATAGGTTTTTCTTCTCCAAAATACATATGTATCAAAATAAATAAAACCCCAGTGCCTTATGACTTACAAATTTTCTAGATAAAAAAGCAATAAAAAAATGAATTACAACAATAGGAAGCAAAAATTCTAGGACCAAAAGTGATTATACACAAACATTTACTTTAACATATAAAACAATAACATGTCAAATCAAATATCCTAACACCACTCATACTAAAAATGCATTTTACACTCGGATTAAAAAAAACTTTAATCATACTCAAGATTTTCAATAACCATGGCTCTGATACCATTTTGTTGGATGTTGAAATTTAATCATCATAATAGGAAATCAATTTTTCTTTGAAGATTAAACCCAAATACATAGTGGATCTTAGATCACCTTGAGATTAGATAATGTTTTTATTTAAATCCTCACACATAAATGTGAGATAATAACCTTAAAGGAGCTTTTAATGGCCTAACCAAATGTTTCCTCCTTTAAATCTTCTCTCTTGTGCTCCTTAGGTGCCCATTTCCTTTTTAGGGAAAATGAAAAATGGCAAAACTCGATCCTTGTGAAATGTGCCCTAAAAGGGCATATTTATAACACACAATTAGAGTTTCATATTAGCACAAATTTCCTTGGACTTTATTGTAGTAGACCAATTAAGTCACATACCTTTATTGTAGCCGAAAGAGGGATTTAGTCGGACTCACAAGATTGAAGCTCCAATAGATGTTTCCAATTGGGTCAACTCTTGACCAATTGAGATACATCTATTAATTACAGCTTACTCTATCAAAAAATGAGATTGCACTCTTGAGTCGAGTGAAAGTTATGGAATCCAATTATGATTCAATAACAATATCCTCCGACCATCGTTCTACAAGTCAACCCCCGTGTCACTCAGTGAAAATACTTATCTCCTCATTCGGCACGGCTGCGAGGCCTATTTTACCAAATAGTGCACTAATGATATGATCATATGTAGATATTCTCACTAACATCCTACTCATAACGTTCGTGTATGCTAGTTGTTCGGGCTTTCCGGCCTAGGAATAAGAGAAAGGCGGCCTTGAGACATTGTACCTCGGGAGCCAAACCTGCGGTCCGTGAAAGTATGTATCAGAGCGGGTCCACTCAAGCATGCGGTGTTGCTATGGGGCAATGTCGTGTGTTCTTGCAGAGAAAAGATTTTGGGTTATGGATCGTGTCGGCAAGCTGGCGGAACATGATGAAGGAAGCTGTGGGCAAGAAGGATGAAAAAGGGCAGCGTTGCGTAATTGCCTAAGTGCATTTCAAGGAGATTTCGAGGAGCGCACATTACAGGGTACAATTATTCGACATGCGTTGAGGCGCTACAATTTGGAGGCCGTCCACCCGAGGAACCAATGCTCAGAGAGGCAGAGGGTGAAGGTTGGTGTGGAAGGCGGTAAGTACGAGTTACTGCAGGTTTGTGAATGTCTGTCCATATTGAATGGTGTCATTATTCTTGCAATGAGACGGATGCGTGTTGATGCGAAACTCACTCCTCGAAAACGAGGATATAAGCGAATTCAAATGGAGGAGAATATCACGCAAAAGAATGTTTATCTCCCCATTCGACACGGCAATGACGCTAACAGCTAGGCGCGATGCATATTTTACCAAATAGTGCACTAATGATATGATCATATGCATGTATTTTCTCTAACATCCTACTCACAGCGTACGTGTATGCTAGTTGTTTGGGCTTGCCAGTCTAAGAATGAGGGGAATGTGGCATTGAAGCGTTGTACCTCGAGCGCCAAACATGCGGTTCGTGAAACCTTGTTTGACCGTCAATATGTTAAAGTCGTTAAAATGATCGTTTTGACCTTCAACATGTGTTGCCCTCTAAGTTACATTTCATAAGGCGAATTCATTGTGATCGCATCATAATGCCAAGTCCAACGATCTCATCTTCAAACAACTGAGCTCAAGTTCAATTTCCTTTAGAAAATATCTTAGAGTGACGATCGTCTCATCACTATGATTAACGGATTCTACTATTGCATGTATATGATCTCTAACTATTTCGTTCAGATTCCCAAAGCACCGAGATCGATCTTCTAATTAAGAATTTACTCATTGGTACCTCAAAAAATTTGAACTAGCAATTAAAAGTACATTACTTGCTCATGATTTAGGTTACTTGTTCGATAATCGAGTGGTGTCTCATTTCAAGCGATCACAAATAAGTCATCCACGCAGTCCTGTTCAATGTGCTTGCTTCAAAAAATACATTATTGTTCTTATTCATAGATCTAGACAAATCTTAATAAAAATAATAAAATCTTATCAACATAAAGCGTCCAACTTCATGTATCGATTGTGAACAATATATTTTGATCATATAACGAATTGTGTCTTACTATACCCAAATCGACCGTCGAGTATTCAATTTGTTATAATTCATATGATCATGGAATCTTAGATTATTGTCGCAAATTTTAACACGCGAATAATTGAATGTTAATTCATAATGTCGTTACAATATACTTACTATAACAAAGGGCATCAGACTAACATGGAACTCTAAGGACGTACTTCTGTAAACGAATAAACTCAATGCAATACTTGTAAAATCATCGTACAAAGTACGTCATCAGCAAATAACTTTCTTAACAAGATTATAACCGCACGGAAGGACGTGTATGAAGATGAGTCCGAAAACTTGAATGGTGCATGTGGTGGAAAATTTTGAGAGTTATGCTACATGTACCAAATTTTTATATTCACATTAAAAGGTAGAGACCACAAGTCGAAATTTTTAAATACACATGAGGCCCGCGTGCATTGTGAGAGTGGGTAACCCATTCGGTACATATATATTAATCCATTTTGAGAATACCTTATAGTGGACTAGAGTCAATGGGGATACTACAGTAATATAGAACAGATGAGAAGAACTGTAACAATATCAGATAATCGTTTTTCACAAGGAAATTTCAGCCATAGAAATATTAAAAGCAAATAGAATGTTAAATCTATCTACAGAGAATTTGCATTGAGTAAAAAAGTGCATTTGCAAAGTTTTACGCATCAAACACGGCCTAGTTACAGGAAAGGAAATGCTTCTCAAGCACAGACAATATAATTGGCCAAAGCATAAATCAAAATTGACCGCTAAATCTCTATGAATGTATTGCATGTACATGATAAATGTATCCAAAAATGGCAGTGCTTTCAAGTTTTCAAATTTCTCATCCTGCTCATGGGTTACCATTTATGCCCAAAAATGCAGCGTCATCCTTCAAGTCAAAAATGGCCACTTCGTGCAAATTGCTTCAACCGGTGCACTAGCCAACAGCCCTTTTTGCCAATAGATGAGGCTGTAGATCACCGTCAAATGAATAAGACAACACGGATATAACTATTTCAAGCCACTAATTGTTTTAACTGCACCAGTTCCAGAAACACATTCATCTTCTAAAAATGGAATCGTCTTCCACACTGTCAAGTTGACCGGAATAGTTCTTTTGCCTACAAATAAACACAATAGGTCAAACTTTTCTCTATAGATATTCCTTAACTCATGCCAAATTTTGAGCAATACCTTCAATGGCACCATTATTTTCCACGCAAATGGCTGCATAATGAGAACCAGCCAACTCTAAGAGCAAAAACTGCCAATTACTTGTAAGCTCCATGGGGTCATAAAAAGAATCCACTACTATTTCCTGAGCATGAGAGCATATTTGACATGTATCCAGATGAAGTAATGAATTGAATAATAATTAAATGAGGAAACAGATACTGAAAAAGAAGTGTCACTAGAAATTTGAAATAAAAATTTCCAAACCTACAAAGTCAAGAATAGGATCTTGTTCATTTTAAGTAAACTAGAATGCACATACAACTAGCAGGTAAGGACAGATGAGAATTGATTTCAAATTAAACATCTATTGTTAACATAAGAGTTGCAACGTTCAGGGATATAAATGTGCTTTCGACACTACATCCTTGACACAACAAGATGTGAACTTTTTCCTTTTCCTCTACATTTTTTGGTAAATAATCAACAAGTGGACTTCGAGCTTATTTAGGAATTGTCGCTCTCTTCTTTTCTTTCTTTTGGATTCCTGTCCAAAAGTTTGTGTTTATTCGCTTTCCTCTTTTTCCTTACAGACACGAAAGATCTGTGACCAGAAGGATTTTTTCCAAAAACAAAATCCACAATGAAGAAAATACAAGAAGGATGACATAGCAAAGTATTTAAAAAATCTCAGCCATATGGGTTCAATCCAGATACTTCGCCTTCAATTTCAATCTAATATGGTAAGATGGAAAGGAATGCATAATCTAAACAGTAATTACTTCACATTCAATTTCAAAAAGAAATTTCCTAACAAACCTCAGAATTTGAATTCTCCAATTGACTAAAGCTACCTCCTTTATAGCGAATAGTAAATGTCTTGAAAGGTGCACCAGAAAATCCCCTTCCCAGTGCTTTGACATATGCCTCCTGGAAATAAATTGCCTTCAAGTGAAATACTGTGAATTCGAGAATGGTGTTTTGCATTGCATTTCAAGTATGATTCATTTATCAATGGGTCCATAAAGAATTTGGATGAACTGAAGAAGGAAGATGAAAATTGAATGAGTAGGACCTTGAGTGTCCATAATTTTACAAATTCCTGGCGTTGAACTTCAGGGTCCAAAATATCAGCTAAGAACTGAATTTCATCTTTAGAGAAGTATCGTCGAGCAAAGGACAAGATATTGTGTTTTATAGTTCTGTGTTTTTCTTCCACGTCAATGCCAATCTATATTTGGAAATCACACCAGCCAAGCCTTTTCAGTTCATCATAACAACAGGTGAAGAATATGAAGAATAAAAACAATTAATTTTTCAAATCGATTGCATAACCCAACAGCGAGAATGATCACAGTACTAACTTGAGAATTGACGGTTACTCCACAAGCTACCAAAGAAGAAGTGTGTGAGATGTTGAAATGCAAAGGAGGTGAAAGCCAGTGATCACTGAATTGCCATTCTAGCTGCCAAAACATTCCACAACTGTTAAAAGTGCAAGCATGGATAGTTGAATGACACTAAAAAAGAGTAAAAAATTAATTCAAAACTAACCTCAGGCTTCCCATGAACGTTCTTTCTGAACCTCAATGATCTTGGACTAACTTGGGAGTTTATCTGATCTAAATACCATTATATTTTAGAGAAATCATGTAAACTTCACATCAAATACAAGCATTTCACTGACTGTTTCAGCAGAGATATGCAGCTCCACTTTATGGTTAAGTATGAATTCTACTAAAGAACTCGTGAGAGAAACAATTCCGAGGCATTAAGATTTCAAATGCAAACATTTTCCCAACTTGATTGCCTTTTAATTCCGGATTGACGTCATCATAAATATCATTATCATTATTTAATTGAGTTGTACACAAAATAAGTTTTCAAATATAAATCCGAAATAAAAATGTTCAAGTTATATCACGTGGAGATTAATGCAAACGATCTTGAAACACTCAGTGCCTTTAATTCACATATCAAAGACATAATTCTTTTAGTGAGAATAGATTTTGTATTAGTGAATTTTTGGGAAATGTTTTGTTAAAAAGTAGGAAAAAAATTGGTCACGTGTAAAATTATTTTGTCGTGACAATGTGAGGTTGAAAATGAGGTTGAGGAAAATGATTTTTTAAAGAATGGGGCTCAAACTGGGGCTTAGTTTGCAGATAAACTTAACCAATTAAAGGCTTAAACTATGCGGGGAAAAAAAATTAACAGCGCCCTTATTTGCATAGCTCCCGAACTTGAAAGTTGAAATCCAGAAATTCACAAAGAAATTACTTCAAATTGTATATATATAACATAACTAATTCTTACTCCAACTTGAAATCGTAATAAGTAGAAGACAATACAGTATGTTCAAATTAAAATAAACGTTTAACATACATCTGGCAATGGTTGTGCGGACCAATGCACGAGCCAGTAGTGCTCTCTTCCTGGGCTCCTCACCCTGCATTTGAAACACATTCTCTTTCTCACACGGAGATAGAATATCCAAATACTGGTTCAATAAAGCTTCGCTCTTCACTTCACTGGGTGTAACATACCACAAATGGGTCTCCCTACAACCCAATAAAATCACAGAAAAATATCATCAAGTGTTACTCTATAACCTAACTGAATTATACATAATAGACTTAAAATTGATGCAGAAAGGGATTAATATTAAAGCTTACATACATCGGTGAAGGGAGTTGAATGGGCGTCAACGAAGGTGGGGAGTGGAAGAATTTCCTGTCAAAGCAATGTAATTGCATTCTGAAATACGATCTGCGCATCAGATGAAAAATTGGATTCGTAGAAATGATTAATATTTGCAGATAAATAAACACAAATTTAGAGGATGGGGCGATACGCTCTTTAATTTAATTTGGGTATTGTTTGGTTCAATGGTAATTGACTGGGAGTCCGACCTGGATCCAGCTTCTCAAACTTGTCGGATCTTTCCCTTTTTTAATTTTTTTTTAATTTTTTCCCAATTGGGTTATACACACTAAAATCTCGATGAATGTTCAACAATAATAATTTAAAAAATGCAGCAACTACAAGGCTATGTCGATCCTGTATCCGCACGTACAGGTCGTGTTAGGCTCTATCACGTGAGGAAAAGTGTCCCCCTGGCACGTACAGGGCTGACGTGCCCTAATAGCATCATTTTAATAATTTCACTTAAATAACGAAGATTTTGAAATTTGACTAAGGTTAGTGTCTAAAATAATAATATCGTTAAAGACATAGTATAATATTTTATTTAAAATTCTTTAAAGTCCACAAAAATATAAAATCCTTAATTTCTTTTTTTTTTTTTAAATGCATACTCCATTATTTGCTATATCGAAGAAGTTCTATAAGCATTCCTCATCCTTATTTCGAAACCTAGTCCAACCTTATTATTAAACTTAAAAGGAAAAAAGGTAATATCCTACATGTTGTATGGTGCCATATGAAAGATCATCGAACTTGAGAGGAAATGACGAAATAAATTACATCAACAAATAACAATACAGGTTTTTTCAAGATAAACAAGATTCTTTACACTGAAATTACAAAAATCCGCTGAAAAAAATAGAGAAATCACAGAATTTGTAGGACAAGCCACTCAAGGAAGTCTATAGTGAGACGAAGAAATTTGAGAAAAACTCCACGCAGAATTGAATAGCACTTGAATGAATCCTGCACATGATCTCCAAACGGAAATCAAAATGCATTTAACATCTTCTATCAGTTGGCAAATCTGCAGTCCCTGACATCGTCCAAAAGCATAATATGACGAACTTCACCTCCAGGCTTCGACCCGTTCTGTTCGTGAATTTAAGAGGCTAACAATGCATTTTTCCTTGCTCTTTTCTGAGTTCTCAGAAACATGGACTACAGTTGGCTGAATAACCTTTTTGGCTGTGTTCTTACTCAATTGTCCCGTTTTAGTCCTCCAGCTTTTTGATTGGGACTGTCTAATTCTCGCAGAAGTGTTACCGTCTCCAACTCTATCCTTTGTCGAGTCAACATGATTTGTGATATTGATAGGGCAAGTCATAGCCATATGTTCCTTTCCATCAGGAAATATATTCTCGATAGAGCTTAGAAAAGAAGGCGTTTCATTGCTAGTACTGTTAAATTCTGCCTGGGAAGAGTCTTCAGCATCATTAGGTAGTATTTCGTTGGTTACATTAACCTGGTCATCTTCACTTACCGCAATGGCCTTCCGAGTTATTGGTTCCCCGGTCCCATGATGATCATCTTCATCAGCTGGCTCAATTTGTTTTACACGAGCTACATCTACTACAGAATCTTCTCTTTCTCTCAAGGTTTTCTCTATCAGAGTCTTGAGAAAATTCATTACTTGGACTGCATGCATTAATGCTGTCAAAGGGTCGGACATCTGAGCCCAGTAAAAAGTTAGCCATCCTCAAACGTATTGTGGAAATATAATTCTCATAGGAAAAGGAGACTGTTCTTCCTAGATTATGCTTATGGAATTAACTTATTGCAGGAGGACAGTCTATTTCTACTCACCTGAGTCATGTTTGGTGCAAATACCATGGCAATATTACGTGCATTCATTTTATTCAGATGTTCAAACTGAGCAACATCGGTCATCAAATTTATTGCCCAGTCCAATAGCGCAGCCTCTGTAGGCGGGAGTAGCCTTGCAAGCTGAGTGCACTCGTCTTCTGATTGTGCCTGCATAACTTGCTCCGGTGAAAGAGGGTCCAACACCCCTTGTGGGAGTTCTCTAAACCAAGCCTACAGAGAACCAACACTACTGAGTTACTGCCACATTTATCAGATGAGCTAAAAAATCAGAAATTCCATAATTCACTAAATGTATGTAGATGCATAAAAGAAAGAGGCGTGTATAAGGCTACTTTGCCTAACTCTGAATACCTATTGAATTATCTTCAAGCTATATGGCATAATAATGGATCAATAACCTATATAAGAACACTTCATGACGCAAAAAGAACGAAAGAAGATCAAGTCACAGAGCAGAGCAGTACCTTAATAAGACCTGCTAAACAATGAACATCAATGTCATCAGGCACCTCTCCATTATTTAGTTGTTCCCTAACATACTCTTCCTGGCCATTCTCAGCATTAATTCTAAAGATTCCTTCCGCCTGCAAATGGCTATGGATTAATGAATTTCTTCCGAACTTGAAAAGTATAAACATAGAAAGATTTGAACTACTTAGTCGAATATTCTGTTTTATATTAAGGGCCTGTCTGGCACAGCTTTTTTCCCAATTTGAGCAATTAATTGACCGTTGCTGCCTGCAAAATGGGTCCCAGTGTAGCAGCAAAATACTGTTTAAAAATAAAGTACCTAAAATGGATTTCTATCATGCAAACATGAATTAAAGAGCTTAGGTAAAATGGTCATTCTACCATAAATTTGTCCAAAATTGCGGCTGTGTGTCAGATATTCTGCAAAAAGTATGATTTTTGTGAAAATTAACGGTCCAAACTTTAATTATCAACGGTCCAAATTGTGATTTTAAGTGCATCCAGACATGCCCTAATTTTAAGACCAAAAAAGTAGTTTTTTCATAGTAATAGTGTGATGTTACCTGCAGCCCACCTTGGCAATACAAGCGTCTTTGCATCATAAGAAGTATTGTAGGCATACAATTACCTCTGGAGTCGAAAGAAAGCTGCATAGACTCTGTCGAAACTCCAAAAACTCTTGTACTATTCAAAGAAAAACATCAAAGTTATAACGTAAAATCGGGCAGCTTGCATTATCTGATAGCCAATAAAAAATTATGAAAATCGAAAAATGATATCATTTTAAGGCCTCATAGCCTTATAGATTATAAACACCGCACAAAAATTACATTACTTTTCACGGTATACTAACATATGTAAAGAGTTTAAAACAGACAATACTTCAGTTCCATGATAAAATTTTGTAATTATTTTGAATCAAGAACTGAAATGCAAATAGTTAAAGATATAGAAAGATTCCGGTGGTCTCTGCGACATTTTCCGATTCATTTATAGTTTGATCGTGTAACTAGAACAAACTATTTACTTCTACTTCATCTTGACAGTTTCATCAGAAGAAAAGCTACACAAATAGTGTCTCTAGTCAATCTCATATTACGGTTAACCACCTCGTATAAAAAAAAATATATGAAGTATCATGTTCAAGTTAAGATATTTAACGGAAAAATGAATCGAACTCGTACCTCGATTTGGTGGTGGGGTGAAATTGAAAACATTAACTAACCTTGCACTGGGAGGTCTTCTAGGAACTTCAGGTTCAAACTCAACAGGGAGTCCAAGAAACCCATTGAACCTATCAAAAATGACATGAGCTACATGTCTGACATTTGTAGGCCACCCGATCTCCATCAGCCTCTCAACGGAGCCACTCTCCGCCTCTGTACTTCGGCAACCCACCAAAGATTTCCTAAAAACACTCACTAAAACTTCCAAAACAGAAAACTGATCCCCCTCTCCTCCTTGTTGTTCCACCTCTTGTATACCATTATCTCTCCGGTAAAAAGCTACAGGGCGCCCATTAGTAAGGGATTCATTGTTAAGAAAAGTTTGTTGGTGAAACCCATCAATGTTCGAGGGCAATACACGCGTAACGGAGCTTGAAGTTGAAGACAAATGTGGTGGGGAAGAATGCAATATGTCTCTCATTTCTTGAATTGTCAATAGTGCGTGTTGTGTGCGTTTCAAGATTGGGGTTTTATTGGAGGGAAAATGGCAGAGTTTGGTGGGTTCATCGTTTTTCGATTCTTTTTTTTGGGGTAAATTTATTGTGGATGGTAATGATGGTGATTGGTTTGGTAGATTATAGTAAAGTGATGAATATTGAATAGAGGAGTAGAAACTGGATATGAATGATTTGGGACTTCTGTTCAGTAGAGTTTGTTTCAAGTAAAGGTGTTTTTGGCTGTTGAGACTTGTACATAATCATTTATTCTTCTTTCTCATATGTACATACAGTGCTTATGAGAGTTGCTTGGTGTAGCACAATTTCATTGGATATATATATAAAAAAAAAAAAAAAAACCAGGTACTGCTAGTGCCAACGCAGCACCAATAAAACCCGTGTACATTATATTGTACACTTAGTCCTTCTTTGGTACACATTCTTTCAAAACTTATTTTCAACAATATATTTTTTAATAAAATAATATTTTTCATCACATCAATAATTTTTCATTTCTTTTTAACCACATATTTATCATCATATCACTATTTAAAATACATTCTTTCCTCAATAATATCCATAAAAAACACCCTTAGGAGAATTCCAAAGCCTATTGTATGTGCATATACATATAAATTATTACTCATGTTTTGAGTCCATTTTTTAAGAATAAATTTTGTAAATAATACTTTTTTGAAGAATATAGGATTAAAAAGTAAAAAATAAATACAATATTTACGTTAAAAATTATTTTATCCAAGTAAGTTTGAAACTTGAAGAATGAAACTCAAATAGAATTCCAACAAGCAGGACCTTTTTATCAAGATCTTTGAATAGAGTTATTAGATTGCAATAAAACAGTTGTTACTAGGACAAAAGATTTCACATAAGAATGGCAAGAGATCTTGCTTTTATCGTCTTGTCCATGGAGAATTGGCGTCCCAGCTCTTTTTTTTTTTTATTTTACATTTCAAAATTTAAATTTTATTTGACAGAAATTAAAATCGAATTAAAATTAAAAAAATTAATCGATATTGTTAACTTTTATTAGGGAACTTATAACAACTATATTTTCAATTTTAATTGAATTTTGAATTCTATCAAACACGCTCTAGCTTGTCGGACAAAATTTTTCCAAATGAAAAATATATAGCTAAAAAATTGAAGAAGTTACGTTCCATAGAATCTGAGGAATGAAAAAAATTTGTGCCAAACAAGCTCTTATAAAAACCCCAAGTCCTGGAGAGACATGCCGCAAAATTAAGATATTTTAATCATGTCTTGCAGTTGTCATCTTTAATTAAACGATACAGTGAATAAATTTTTATTTACTATAAAATGTCGAATGGTAAGACAACTGGTAAAAATGGAATAATGAAGCAAAACACCTTCTCGTGACATCTAGCAGCAACTGAATGGCAAGCAAAAGATAATCTTCGATGTGCAATAGTGCAACATCGAAGCACAACGCAGCATATACCCACAAATCTGAGGGGGGCAGGTGGTGGGGAGAGGGAGAAAAAGTTAATCACTGTTAATAACAGAAATTTTATTTTAAAGCCATAGTAGAAGAGCAGAAGGCATATGGTATTTAGCTTGAATTCCATCAAAATCACTATTCCTAATTATCAATAATCCAAATTGAATGTCGAGGAAATTCATTTAAACTACATAATGTTTTGGCACTAAAAGAAAAAACGAACAAGAAAAACATGCAACTTAAGAGATCCAATAGAAAACCATAAGTACGCCAGAAGCGAGGACAAGTCAAAGCCTCCTTCCCCTTCTGCCACCCTTTCTCCGAGTGCTATCGGTAGGAATTGGAGTCACATCCTCTGAGAGTAGATCAAATAAGTAACAACCACAAAATGATTCAGTCCGTTAACAAAATTATTGGAAAGTATTTTTACTTGAATAAATAAATAAAAAACAATGTTCAAATAAAGGAGGAATCAATGTTGGGCATTTGATCATTAGTATTAGTAAAATCAATGTTAGATGTTTACTTTCCATCAAAAAATAAAAAATAAAAAATTGCATGCAACTGTGAATGTATGAACAAATTGACACTAGATAGATTTAGTGGATTGATTGCAAGGATGACATAGTAAGAGACTAAGAGTTATGATCATAGTTCTTAACACCGAGTCAAGGACAACTGAATCACAGAAAATCACATACCTATGCGACCAATCTTCATGCCTGAACGTGCAAGGGCTCTAAGTGCAGACTGTGCACCAGGACCAGGAGTCTTGGTTTTGTTCCCGCCAGTTGCTCGAAGCTTAATATGAAGTGCATTAATCCCGAGTTCCTGCAAAATTCCAAGCAGTAAAACAGTTAACCAGTAATCTGTACGATTTTCCATTTAAATTTTCTACAATCATTCAGAATTGAGAAAATTCTGTCCCTATTGTTACAAACATAGGAAATAACCTAAACCTTGCATCGTTGAGAGACATCCTGTGCTGCAAGCATAGCTGCATATGGGGAAGACTCATCCCTGTCAGCCTTCACCTTCATACCACCTGCAATCCCAAGGGACGGAAATGAGGGGAAAAAAAAAACCTAATTTGAGGTCTTCGATAATTTAGGGCATGGGAAGGAAAAATTGAGCCTCTGTTTGACATCCATTAATTTATCTTTCTCTTTCTTATTCTCATTCTTCATTTCAACCACACATTTTCCAAATAAAATAATATTACACACAAATCAATAACTTTTCATCACTTTTCCACCACATATTCTCACATCAATCACTATTCCAAAATTTCTATTTCTCCCAAAATGGGTTTCAAACAGGGGCTGAATCTGATTGCAAAATACCCATCTACCTTAAAGCTATATTGCAAATTGGTACACATTTACTTTGACAAAACTAAAAGGGTCTTAATAGCTGTAATGAACATCAGCAGCCATGATCCAACTCAATCCAAGTCTTCATCAATATATCACCCAGGAGATCACATTTTAAAAGAAACATAACCAAAACTAATAACCATGAAGATTTTACAGCCTAAAGCAATCGAAAACCATATTATTTAAACCAAAACAATAAACCCTCTACCTGTAATACGAACCATGGTTTCCCTACCAGATAAATCAGTCACATGCTGCAAGCGCAAAGCCAATGTGATTAATAGGTCATGTCAAACAGTTGTTTCCAGCTATCTAGAGGTGCACAAAAGACAACAATCAAGAATTGCAAACTGTAATACTCACAATGAAGGTGTCATTGAATGAAGCAAAAATGTGGGCCACACCAAACACTAGTTCTCCATCTCTAGTGGCAGGTCCGAGAGTGACATTCTCTTCCTTGGGCTCTCTGGTCTTTCTCTTCGACTATACATGACAAAATGAAATGAATCTCAATAAAATCATAAAATCCAATTTGTCATTCTCGTCAAAAAGATCCCTCATCCAATTAACTTGGAAAAGTTGATCAATATATTAATCACTCGCAATCAGTATTCCTTAAATAAGTTGAGACAATAAAAGAAAAAATTAGACGTGGTAAAAAATGAGCAAAATGATAGCACATTTCCTCGTGCAGATAAAATAATCTAACTATATTTTCTTGTTAGTAGAACTCGGATAGCAAGTAATGTTCCAGACTATAGTTGTTTTGCAACATTAAATACAGATTAATTAACCAACAGCATAGGTAAATTACACATCATTCTTGTAAACCATTCAAGTCTCCCATAAATATTTAAGAGAAATAACCACGGAAACATTTAAATGCTAGGAGGAGCCCTTGTGAAGATGAATCTCAATGTGAAGCCATTTATCTTTATGAGCATAATCATGTCTCTCATAAAACAATTGGATCAATCAAAATGGGCTCCCTGCCCAAAATAAAGCTTTTTTTTTCAAAGAAAATTTATTCTTTCTAGTTAGCATCGAATCAAAATCAAAGAATTACATTAGGAAATTCGAAATCAAATAAATTTTGACAAAAATTAATTCACCAATAAATCGATTACTTTCTAGAATCGTGAAAGATTAAACACAACCACAATGTTGAAATTTGTACCCCATCAGAATGCCTCAACCTCGATTAAATAATAAAAATGTAGAAAAAGAAAATAACGTAAAATAGAGACACATTCATAGATGTGTGTTTATTAAGAGGCGCCGTTGAAGAGGCTTACCATGGCTTTGGGCAATAAGACGACAAAGAAGAATATGCTGCGTCTGAAGCTTGGAAAACCCTAGCAAGTGAAGTGAAGACGTGTACTCGTCAAATTATATAGCTAGGGTTTTGGGCCCAGACGAGGGATTTGATTTTCCCTAAAAGCCCCTCCAGTTTCTTCATATTGCGGACGAACCCCGAAATTAAAAAAATAAAACAAAGTAAACAATGGGAAAAAATGTAGTTTATAATGTTGTTAATTTTTTGGGTTTTTGAAATTTTCAAATGATAATAATTAAGCTCCCGTTTGACCACCATTATCCCTCATTAAATTATAATTCACTTTATTGAATTCACAAATTTTTCAATAAAATAATATTACATGTAAATTTAAAAAATTTTCCTTCTTTTTTAACCATATATTTTCCAAAAATTATTATATCTCTCATTATAATGTGGAGTAATAAATGCCAAACAAGGCATTGATGACCTGGGGTGAAAGTTGCAATTAGGATAGGGAAAAATTAATAAATAAGGTGTATACTTTACACCAAATCAAAAATCAAGTTTATAGTTTAAAATTTTAAAAACAGGTTTTTTTTTTTTATTATTTATGAAATAATAAATTATTAAATCAATTTATTATTAAATATTTAATTCTAATATAATATAATTAACCCATCCACATGCACCACCCATTCCGTTTCGGGACTATTCCAGCGACCATTCCGACCACAACTCTTCTTTTACGACCGTTCCGACGACTGCTTCGATTCCGACGACTTTTCGGTGACCATTCTGGTCACAGATTTACAATTTAAGGTCACAATTCAAAAATTTTATATGTCACAATTAATTCGTTGGTCACAGATTTCAAATTAGTTGGTTTCATATCAAAATTTATAGTTCACACAGTCACAAATTTTCAAATTAATTGGTCACATATTTTTTACGGTCATAGATTATATAATTTTTAGGTTACAAATAAAAATAGTTAATTTTATTGGTCACATATTTTCAAATTTGTTGGTCACAAATTATTTTTTAGTCTCATATTGTCAATCACCCTCATCCTCACTCTCACCACCACCGCCATATCCTGGCATTACAACTTGTGACCACCCTCATCCTGCGATCGTCTCCAGCAACAGCACCACCATCCACCAGCACCGCCGTCAATATATCCACCAACACAACCACAAAAAAATCGCTGCCTACCAAACAAGCCCCAAATCGCCGCCGCCACCACTACTGCACGATACCACCACCTATATCAACGATTCACCACAACCTCCTCAGTTTGAAAAGAGAAAGAAAAAACCTCAAACCCCCTCTCCACGCCGGCACCAATCGGCGCCGAAGGACTATAGCATCCCGAACGAAGGTGGTTGTCGCTGTGAACGAATGAGGTCTTCGCTGTGAACAAAGGCGGTCTTCACGGTATCTGCACAGCGGCGCTTGAAGGCGGTCTTCGTTGTGACGTTGTGGTCTCCGGCGACGATGGGTACTCATGTGTGAGGAAGATGATAGAGAGATGGAATGGAGAAAAATAGAAAGAGTGGAGGGGAAAAAGAGGGTAAAATAAACTAGTGAGAGTCTGTGAGTTCAGCGGTGGTCTCCGGAAGTGGACGACGGCGCCACAGGCGCGGGTTGAGTGGAGAGAGTGATGAGAGAAGATGGAGTGAATTTGAATTTTAGAGTTTGGAATTGGATTGAGATGAGATGTGTTATATATTTTAATAATTAAATCAATACCTAAATTTTGAATAAAAAAACATTTCCACCTGATTTTTGCACAATGATTTTGAAATGCCCGGAATTATGTAATTTTCCCTTTAGGATAGGTCATAAAATGGGCCGAATCTAGCTACTCAACTAGTCCACTATTAGACTTAGCGATCGACTACATGAGAATATATACGTCATTTCAAAACTCTTTATTGAGAAATTAGATGAAAATAGATAGAAATTATGGTTTGTGTAATCAAACGTGTAATTAATAATAAAATGTATGAACATTTTTGCAATATTAGTGAAATGTATGGACATTATGTGCTAATTACCCTATTAATAATTTATTTGAGACTCATTTGCGCTTTTTAAAAATATTTGGAACTATGATTGTAATTGATTTTTTCTTTTTGCTTTTATTTATTTAGAGAGAAGGGTATATTCGTCATTTTACAATTTTTAATTGAGAAATTTGATAAAAAAGATCTTTCTGCGCAATGAAATGTGAAAATAAGGGTGAAAATATCAAAAAATGAAAGGTATGAACGTTTTCCACTATAACAGTGGAAGATGAGGGCGTTATGTGCTAATTACCCAAGTAATAAACTAGCTAAACAAGAATTATCTATAGAGCAAATAGTCTGTTAATTTATTGTATCCATATTTGCAAACATGAAGGCTTTAAATTACACGAATTGAACGCACGGACATTGGAAAAAATTGATATTTACTGTAAAATGTAAAATTAAATTGATGTAGAGCATTTTCGAGAGTATCTATTTTTAAAAAGCACATTATGTAATTTAGAGAACATGTAATTTTTTTAAATATATTCCAACAATTTCTTTATTTTTAATACTTAATTGTACTATTCTCGATACGTATTTACAATATTTCTCTATATTGAATCTTGAAATATTCTAATTGAGCATATTTTGGAGTATTGAAAATTGAAAATATTATATTATTTTCCTTTATTTTCTTTGTATATACTATTTGGTTGGATCGATATATGAAGTACTAAAAATTGAAATATTCTGAATGAATTTAATTATTGAGTGAAATTTAAGGAGAAACTCACTCTCTATTTTAATATATTAATTTGAAAAACTATTTTAAAACATTGTTTTAAGGATTGACTCTTTAGAATAAAGATCATTTCGCTTTTAAAAAATCTCTTGAAAATGCTCATATAAATTGCCCCTGTTTGACCTACATTATTTTTTTCATTCTCATTCTTCTACTCATTTTCAACCGCACATTCTTCAATAAAATAATATTTTGCATCACATCAATAATTTTTCTTTATTTTTCAACTACATATTCCTCATCACATCACTTCAAAAAAATGCACTCTCTCATTTTAATATGCACCAAACACACTCACTAGAATGACAAGCAGTTATTCTTTCATTCATCTACCAAGTAGAACACTTTTTTTACCTTCCACACACATTGTATTCAAAAGGACTGAATAATATCTCAAACTCAAACTCAACATGCTCGGTTGTGCATGTTTCGAATGCAGTATGAGATCACTGTGGACAATAACAATCTAAAATCTGACTAACCAAACATGACATCAGGAAAATGTGCCATGAGATTTTTGCCTCACGCTGATGAAGCAATGAAAGACATTATAAGTTCACCCCTTAATAAATCAAGTACTGTCAGAGACTTGGCAAAAATGAATTGAAGAAAAGGTATAATTAACTAATCAGATCTTCACATGCAACGACATTAGAACCTCAGCTTTCAAACTCCGCTTTTGGTCTGTACAACAATTTGTAACTCAGAAATGTGCCACAATTCACATAACTCGGAGCAGCAGAATCAACTACATGAGTTGGGATTCATGTCGCGAGCCATAAGACATCCATGTGCTCCTCTTGGACAAGTCTTTTTCTTTTATGCATCCGCGTTCTGCTAGGAGGAGCAAGCTTCAAGCTTGGGAAGAAGGCTTCGCCATGCTTCAGCCATACTTTTTGCTTGGTGTGCTTGGCCCTTGGCAAGTTCATGAAATGCAACACCCATATCAATAGTTTTTTGTTCTTGAAATCGAGCAATCTCTTCGTTCATTAACTTAACAATTGTCTCAAATTTCTTTTTCGACTCCTCACCATCAGCTTTTAGCTGTATCATACAACCAATATCAGCTGGACAAAGAAGATTCACGAAAGTTGCAGAACATGCCAATGCAAACCAACTCACCTGCTCATATTCGCGCTCAGCTTCAGCTAACTTCTCCGATCTCGTTAATCTGAGCTTGTTCCTGCCAACTGATATATAAGATCAAACAGAACTAGATATAAACTGCCAACTGATATTCAAGTAATTAGATCTTCAATACCAAAAGCATGGGAGAAATCAATTAATTTGTTCATTTTTCTACGGTTGTGTTTGATCCCCAATTTTAGGAAAAATAGATTTTGTAATAGTGATTTTTTCAAGAATGTGTGGTTAAAAAGTTGGAAAAAAATTGGATTTACGTGCGAAAATATTTTATTGAAAGAATGTGTAGTTGAAAATGAGTTTTGGGGAAAAATGAATTTATCAAGAATGGAACTCAAACAGACGGAGAAAAATTCCCACGTGATAACTTAGAAAATCGCCAGTATTTTTGCATAAAGACGGTAAAATGACATCTCACAAAATAATCCTCTACAACCGCCAATAGCTATACTAAATTAGGAAGTAAATATCATGAACAAATATCAATTCCTGACATGATAAGTGATGACTAACTGTGATTTGTGATAATTTTTACAGGAGAAAAACATTTGTAGTGCCTAGTGACTTTTAATTGTTGGAACCATTTATGATGTATGGAACAAAAAGTGTGTTCCCAAATTCACACAGCTGAGTTTCCCAAAATGACAAGATATGGCGCTACTTGTACATGTTATCCAGAGCTAAACAAATGGAGCTGAATTTGGACAAAATCAAAGCAAAAGCAAACTTAAAGAGGTTAATGTCGAAGCATGTTTGGGGCCATAATAATCACGTGGAGCAAAAGGTAAGGTAAGAACCATACAGATCAATTTCCTTAAACTTGATTGTTTCAGCCAGTTCACAATGGTGCCTGAAAGCATTTGCTCTCTCTGCTATTGTTGCCTATCTCAGAAATAAGAGAGGATCCATCAGATTCATAACATCAAAAAGAATGATGGATAATACTTGCACATATTAGAGATGCTATTAATAACCCATCACCAATATTTTTCAGCCAAGACAATCATCCATGATTTTCTTATTTTCAATGAATACTCATTACTGAATATAAATCAATATTTATTATTACTTCACACAGCAAATTCCCAGAGAAGTAAGCTATCGAATTCTGTGGACGATCCAACCAAAAACACATTTTTTCTAATCAAATATAAATGAGGCATAAAACTCACCTTAATAGACTGCACAGCTCGAACATAATCTTTCAAAGGTTCTTCAAAATTCATCAAGAGGTGGTGAGCCTAATAGCATTACAGAATATGCATGTTATCACACAACTCATCGACTTAGGAAATCTTTAAAATGCTAAACAACAATGGATGATTAAGAACCAGCTAAACTTAATTGCATAATTACAAAACAAAACTTGCCTCTCTCTGCAGCTTGATGGACAACATCTCTGATTTTGCCCCAAGCTCAGAAAATGCCTTTCCAAGAGAATTTCCTTCACAGTTACCAAGGAGCTTGACTGCCTTACCAAAGTCTGATAAAGATTGACCTAACTCTGCATTACATGTAGAAAACCTGGTATCAGATACTAAGTTGTTAAAACATGTAGATGGAAGAAGGGTGAAACCAAACAAAAATAATGACGGCGAACAAGAAATGTGATATGATCCCTTAATGCTCCAAATTTCTTGGAATATAGCGAGGAAAAGCGAGAAAACGTTAAAGGAAATTAATAATAAAAATATAAGCGTATGGATGATAAGTATCCAAAGTTAAAGGTACCTCTGTGTCTCTTTACAAGGCGGTATGCATGCTTCTGAGCTTCAGCCAAGTGATCTTCAAGCTGAAAAATATAATTTTTTTGTTTCTCATACTCAGGATTTGATTCTTCAACTGGTTTTTCTTTTCCAAGTACAACATCACTCACTCTAGATTGTACGTCCTGCCAAATTAAAAAAACAAAAGATAGGCAATAAAAAAGAATCCATTTTTAAAAGCTTTTAGTCCAACAGGCATGGCTGAACTCGCTGGAGAAAATGATTGCTGAGCTCAACGTAAAATAGGACAAGATAGCAATCGACGAGGATTCTTAGTATTGTAGTCAACAATAAAGGTCTCTAGACAGTAGGATATAGTTCACATTCGTTAGATGAGAAAAAGATTTTTCTTCATCTCAAAATGTAGATGATATTCTTTTGTCCACACACACACGCGCAACACAGCGAGAGAGAGAGAGAATAGCATCTGTTCAATATCACATTTTTTAATTGTATTCATAGGCAAAATCACGCAAGAGAGTTGCTAAAGCACTTCTTTGGTCAGAGCAAGAACAAACTGAAGCTCTATCTGTTGGCAGAGAGTGACCACTAAACCTCAAACTAGTCTTTCCCCTGGTTTAGCCAACAATAACATTTACTATTTCTGATTGTATAGCTTTCACACCTTGAAAATTTGCATAAAGTCTGCTGGCTTCTTGAAAATACCAGTCTCCTGAGACCTTGCTCTTTCCATCATCTGCAGAATGGGCAAAGAAAACATAAGCAATCAGATGAAGTACAAAATAGTAAAACAAGACAAACAAATCAAGAAAAACAGAAGGAAAACATATTTTCAGCTGTCAACCTAGTCGTGCGTCAATGTAAACAGGATCACATCAGCAAAAGCTGGGCAGTAATTCAAATCTTTCTATAGCATGATAAAAAAGAGCAACATATTTCCCTTTCATTCAGGCTGTTCGAGAAAAACATGACTATGGGTGATAGCTATATATAAATCCTCGTGATAGTTTCACTTTCCACTTTGCATACACAGAGAAGCTTATTTGTCCAGAAATAGTGTTGTGTTCAACAATTTTTGAACCCATAATGTCCACCAACTCAGCTTTGATGAAACCCTATTTCCATCAAATGCATAATTTCCCATTCCTGGCACATTGAGTGTCATATTTTACAATCACTGAGAAACATATGACCTACTCCTTTCCAGATGATAATTTGCTCCACCATTTGTTATATGTAATATGATCAAACAGTTTATTCCTATTAAAATGCGTGCAGCAGATAAATTAAGCCACTGAAAAGGGATATGCTACCTGTTCATCTTCCAGTAAAAATGTTTTCAAATCCTCACTTTGCCGAAGCTCATGATGTGAGGCTATCCGATTGACAAATACATCCAGAGCTTGACGCCTCATTTCAATGAATTCAGCACTAAATCTGAATTTCTCTGTTGTGTTACAAGACACCAATGTTAAAACAACTCGAAGTTTCAAAAGCTTCCAAATTATGCAATGTCTTCTACTCAAATCAGCTTCACACCACGGGTAGCTGTTTAAAGTATGTGCGCTTACACAAAGAATTTAACAAATGCATCCACAAATCGAAAATAATAGTGAATGTGTGTCCACGCACAGGAAGCTATCGGCTTTATTTTAATTCTGTGTAGTGTGGGCTATCACGAATGAATTTGTTTCAATTTCATATATTACATGAAGGTATCATCTTTCCTGTGGTACATAAACAGATGCTATCATATAGGTTACCATAGGTCACAAAATACATAAAAAAGAAAAAAGGTTATTGTCGTGAATCTGTTTGACCAGATGGAAAGATATACAAAATAAAAGACGTTAATGAACCTCAAATATGCGAAACAACAATTGTATTGTCCATATCATTGGATTTTTCTATTATTTAGGAAGGTGACAATTAAATAATTAAAACAGTCATTCAATTGCTGAGGTGAGAGGGAGGAATTTTTTTTTTTTCTTATTACCTACTGTGCTCTTCTCTGGAAGAGGAGGGATGAAGATACCCTTGTAGTTTTCAAAAAGGCGATCACGTAACCAAACAAAATCACTATATCGTCGGATAACAATTTTCTCAGGCCCCTGATATTCTGGAAAGTTTGTCTGCAACAAGAACTTGAAATTAGGTTGAACAATACATGCCATCGTATTGAAAATAATGGAAAGTACATTCAATTATAAAAGTCAGTTCACCTAAACGATGAAAAGATACAAAACACCACCTAAATGTGTTATTTTATGGTCTATAGTTATAACCTAAGAAGCACGGATTTGGATACCATACGATACAAGTAAGGGGAAACAACTTTTTAAAAAAAAAAATAAAAAATATTGGATATGTGCAAATTGCTATGAAAGAAAACTGATTTATTAAAAATAGAGTGGAGTATAATTATATTAATATAAATATATAATTTATTAACACGGTTTTACATGTATTAAACCATTATCTATTTTCTATAATAAAAATATATTTTGTCCGCACTGAGGTGAAAAATGACTGTAAACTTCAGGGTCCCGTGGGATTAGTCGAGGTGCGCGCAAGTTGGCCCGGACATCCACGGTTATAAAAAAAAAAAAAAAAAAACATGGTTTTACGTATTAAAAGATTTAATATTATTGTGTATTTCGAATAAAAAACTTTAGTTGTCAATTAATTTAAAACTCGTGTATTTCCAATAAATATTATTTATTTTCAATAAGTTCTCATAATAACAAAGTTATCTACTAAACGCACGTGTGAGCTCCATTATTTGGAAATAATGCATTTTAGAATAGTATTTTGATTGAAAATGTGTGGTTTAAAAATAAGAAATTTTTGTGAGTATGCGTGTAATATTATTTTATTGAAGAATGCGTAGTTGAAAATAAGAGAGAAAAATATATTTTGAAAATAATGGGAATTAGATGAGGGCTAAGTAAATTTTTTTATCAATAATAATGAATTTTATAAGAGTTTAAAACCAATATATTTTTTCTTCATGTGTCCTAACGTATCCGATATATATCAGAAATAATTAAAAAATAAAAAAATAGGTATCTGATACTATCAAAATTTTTAAAAACTTTACAAATATAAAATAATTAAAAAATATGTATCTGGTACGTGTAGGAGCATATCAAGGAGTATCCAAGCTTGGATACGTATTAGACAAATAAGTAACGTGTTTACAAGTATATGTATTTCTCAGGTTATAAGAGAAATCTTTCTAGAAACTAAGCGCGTGCAGTTTTTTAGAAAAATGACATAATACTCCGAAAATTGTGTATAAACTTAGGAGATGCCGTGGAAATTGATGACTTATATTAAAAAGATTTCAAGATATATTTGTTGGCTACAAGTTTCGAGACAACCACTTTCCACATAACTTTGGCTCCTTGCAAATCCAGTCATCTTAGACTAAAGAATGAGTTACTTGTGTAATTGTTCCTCTAATCACCTTTTACTTTATACATTTTTTATAAGTAGATTACTTGAGTTCAAGTTCAAAGACCTAGGATGCCATAACATCTAAGATACAATAGTATAAGGTGGCTAATGTTTTCCCTTAGACAAATTAACTACTTCCCTGTACAAAATCATCACCAAAAGACCTTATAAATCAATTTCCATTTTTTTTAAAACTAAAAATGGGGAGAACTATAATGGAATTTCACAAGTATTACAACACCAGCCTTATCGCTCGAGGAGTCACCCTTCACTTTTAGTGAGTTCATAGTAACAGTTTTTCAGCATCTCCAAATTAAATCTTATCGTGGAAGAGTGCAAAACCACTACACAAAAGCTAGATAATTTAGGAAAAGCGATTTCATCCCATCACTATATATTGACAAGATCCTTCCATCTCAAGATGTTTTGATGGATTACTTCTGCGCAAAAACAAAAAAGAGAATTCTCATTTTGGAAAAAGAGCCTATAGCTTGTTTGAGCCTCATTTTTTTTTTTTTGCAACCAAATATTTAGTTCTATCTGTATTTTGTCCTTTTAATAAATGTCCATAGAAGTTAATTTCCTCTTGCGTTATACAAAAGCTATTTTTTTTAAAGGGTGGCAAAACACTATGCTTAACACCTAAACCAATCTTTCAATTTTTTATTTTTTAAATTTTAAGGTTTGAAATAAAAACTTTCCCTTTTTTACACAAAAATCTTGATAAGATTTAATTTAATGCACGACTATATAGCCCTTGTTTGATTCATTTAGAACAATTAATTAAAATCTAAGACAATCAACAATTAATTTTAACTACATATTTTATGAGAACCATAACTTTTCAACTATACATTTCATCAACTTTACCAAATACTATTAAAAGTCTGATTTTTATCTAAACCAAACAGGTACATAATAAGAAAGTTGTGCAAAATATTTACAAGACTACTCTACACCTCATGACAATTTGTTTGTAAAATGTAGAAAAAATTTGTCTTTCGTATTTATGTGCATGGGGAACTATGATTCCTATTTACTTTCCTACTTTTCGACAAATCTTTATGAAGAAAAAAATTGAATCTACACTACGATTGAAGGACCCAACTTTTTTAATATTACATTTTGTTCGTCGTTTTATTGTTAAGTTTAAGTTAATACATTTAGCTCCATAAAACTCTTAATGGAAAAATCTGAATGCCAAAATTCTGAAATTCACACACACACACATAGCCAATGAAATCTCAATGTCTAGAAATGAGATGTAAGGATGACAATGGTTGACACTAGTGACATGGCATCTAGGGCCGCTAATTAAAATTGTTCTATTACCTTTCCATTGAAGTCGATTTTCCAAATGTTAGGGTAACAAGCATGTAACCTTAAAATAAAATCATGACCCCTTTCATCAACAAACATCCTTACATACCAATCCTACTTGTATCCTCCTTTATGCTTATATCTACCATAGAAACAACAGTCTACTCCACAGTTCGCAACTGAAATTAGATAATATAATAAAGAAAAACAAAAAGTAGAAAGTGAAATGCAAGTTAATCTATCGAGAGGTCCAGTAAAAATTGAAATTGAAATATACTAAAATCAAATCTCACCCATGTAGGATTTCATAGATATATTTATAGATTAAGGACTAGTCTTCTTATAGTGAAGACTACCTATTGCAGAATTATGGATCAACTCAGCCTTTTCAAATCCTTGCTTTTAACCAGCTGACTTAACTGAACTCTTACTAAAACTAGATTAACATTGAGTTATTTGTTGAGTTGGTGTTTTCACATTAAGAAAAGCCAATTTTTTCAAGCAATTCTCTAGTGGGCATATCTAAAAGATATAACACATCTAATTTAAGTTATTTAACTGTATATACACTTGGACAGGATAACTCGGTAATGCACAGTAATTTTCACTTGCAGTAAGCATCCCTTCATCATATCCTCATCTTTTTAAGCCACTAGTCCATTACAATTATGTTTCAGTTCTGTGTCCAATCATGTTAAAAACTACTTGGTACAATGACCTTGTGTATACATACCACTCATAAGTTCTTCTGTATCATATGTCAAGAACAGTGATGTTACTTGTCCAGTGTAGTGAAGAGGAGGTTCAAATTCACATACAATACTCAGACCCTTTCAGTCACATAAAGCATGAATTCAACTTAGGACGGTTGACTCTGAATTATTAATAGGAAACCATATGCTTGGCTACAGACAACAAAGAAACCAGATTTTTTTATATTATTAACACCCTGGTTAAAATACAGAAAAACTTCTGCACCACGTTGCTCAAAGATTATCAAGATGATGTCCAACAGCTGAAACATGAAGACACCAAAAGAGACTCTCATTTTGTTCTATCATCGTCGTAAGTTTGCAACAACGATAGACATCTTATTTCATGTGCCCTCTCTTGAAATACATGGTAAGAACACTTACAGGTCCAGTAATTACAGCGAATGTCCTATTTATCTAAACCAGCAGCAAGGTCAGTTCCGGTCAATATTCCAGCTCAAAAAATAAAAAAAGTAAAATATAATTAAAACCCCCAATATCATTCAAGCCCTAATCCATCAATCCTGAAAATTGTTGATTTGACATGCATGCGTGCATACACAAAAACACTACCTTGGTGATAACTTTGTAGGAGATATAAGCCTGGACGCCATTGCCCATTTTAGCTGGATCAGTGACTGATACCGTTAAATAGGGCGCCTGTGAAGACGGGGATCTAGGGCTTTGCACCATCGAACCTGATCCACTTCTCTGCAGCGTATTCATCTTAATTCAAGAATTCAAGAAAAAAACATTAATTTAATCTGATTGTACAATCAAATTGTAAAATCAAAGGACTCATGTTTGAAAGATTATTGAATAATTAATTTTCTTATAAACAAAGCGATAATTAAGAGGGAACTAGCATATCAGTTATTACCGTCTAATTAGGGATCGAGAATTTGCCTCGCGAGAACTTTATTGCCAGTATGCCAACGTGCGCGGAGGGAAAAGCTTCCTGGGAAGGGAAGACTGGATAAATACCCGCCGGGCACTTCAGATTTTTCTACTGTCCCACGGACTGTCAAAGTCAAATTATCCTTTTTCATTTTTCCTTGTTAAATTTAAATTTAATTTTTAATTTTTAGCTTTTGATAATTTAAAAATTTTAATACATTTTTTATTTTTTCTTTTCAATTACATATTATTTAATGAAATAATATTACACTTAAATTCAAAATCTTTCACTTTTTTAAATCACACATCTTCTATATATATAAAGTGCCTATGAAATGAAAATTCTTGTTTTAACGGAAAATTTAACGAAATTTGTTGTTTTAACAAATTTTTTTTTTTCACCGTTACTTTTATTATTTCCATTAAATAGCAATTAAGCCACCAATTGGCAGGCCAAGAAGCATATAACTTTTATGTTGGCCCATTTATTTATAGGCAGAACTTCTTGTGCTTCTTCTATATGATTCCGATGTGGGATCCTTTTATATACTAAATTGATTGAATCTTAGAACCCATGTGGCTTAGACGAAGCAAATCAAGGATTCGATTTCACAATGCATCTTCCCCAAAATTTGCTTGCTCTTCCTTCAAAGATATACAGGTTATCATGGAGATGTGTAGTAGTTTTTCATTTTAGACAGACAAGCCATAGGCCGCGAACGCTTTGGGTGAGGAAGAAAAACACTCGATCTCAACTTCTTCAAACCCAGGTCGATTTCTCTTTCTTTCTTTCTCTAATTTTCATTATAATTCAATTTAATTTCTCTGTTCTTTAATTCCCCTAGAAATCTCAACTGGGTTCTGATTATTTATCTGAATTTTTATTTTTTTACGTAGTTCTTTCTCTACTCTTGTCCAATTGGAATTCGAGGGTTTTGTTTTTCATTCTAATGGCATCGGTTGATTTCTAGAGTTAAAATGAACTTGATGGTAAAGTTTGTTATACTGCATGTTGTTTTTTGATGATTTAATTGTGCAAAAATTAAAGTTTTTTTTTTGGTTAAAATTGAGATTTGTTAACAATAAAAATTAGATTTTGTTAATTATTTACTTTGAAATAATGCTGTCAAATTATATCTGGGCTTATTGGTGTCCCTGTTTTTTTCCTTAAATTATGATTATTGTTGGTCTTCATTGACATAATTATCTGTACAAGACCAATTTTTCCCATGAGAGATTTTTTTTAGATGAGATTTGGTGTTTTTATTTATTTTGGGATGTAGTATTGATTGGGATCTGGCATTTTCGATGTTAAGCATATTAAAAATGGTGGCAAAACATCATTTTACGTAGGTGGATACGATGGAGCTGAGAAATCTTATTTATCAGAATATTGGGCATGCGAGAGTAGAAAAATACTTAGATCAGCTGAAAGATTTTTCAGTTTAAAGCTTAGCAAGGTCAAGTTTGATTAGAGATTCAGAGTTGCATACAAACAATTGGAAGAGTGAATATCTCTCTTCATAACCAGCTTATTCAATCCATTCTCCAGAATGCGTGCCAGGCCAAAGTTCCCCCACCAAAAGCTAGGAAAGTTAAAGGACCCCTCGGGGTTAAAGTTGCAAATGGTTACCTAAGAAATTGTATGCAATCACTCTATGGTGAATCTTTTTCATATATTCTTCCTGATTTTACTTGCTAGAAATAGAGAGGCAAGGCAAGTTAGGTCCAAATGACTCTGTTTGGATTGCTATAGTTTGTTCATTTGTTAACGTTGTTTTGCAATTTAGTGGTGCTTTAACGAGTTGGTTTGAAGGCAGCAGCCAAGACGGCCCTTACTATTGTTGGGGTAATCTCGGTATTATGATCCCGCCCATTTGGATGGCTAAAATGGTCATGGGTCTAAATGTAAAAATTTATTATTTTTTAATTATCTATTTTTTAAGGTAAAAAATCTATTTTTTTTTTATGATATAGTAAAAACTAAAAAATCTATTTTTTTATATAAAAATATATTTAATGCCTTAAAAAAAATTAAAATAATATTAAAAATATGAAACGCATTATGACGCTTATTCTTCGCATTGACACGCTTAAACTTGTGATTTTTGATTCTTGACTTCGACGCTTCGCAACGCATTACGCTTTTTAGAACATTGCATTTTAGCCACTAGGAAAAAAATGAAACTAAAAAAACAAAATGGATGTGAAGATTATCAATTTAAAAATGCTAATAATTCATTTGGATACATAAACTAAGCAAACGTGCATTGCACGTTGCTTAAACCTAGTTATCATTAAAAGCTTTATGGTCCGTTTGATTAGTAAAGGTGGAAAGTCTTTCCAATTTCATGTAAGTTGAAAAATAAAAATCTAAATACCTATTAAGAATGCATTTTCCATGAAATTAACAAAAAAAAAAAAAACTTAAAGTGGTTGTACCTTGGAATTCGAATTTCATTTCCACTATCATATCAAACACTCAAAGTAGAAATTGTCTTGCGAGAACTCTATTGCCAGTATGCCAACTTGTGCGGAGGGAAAAGCTTCCTCGGAAGGGAAGACTGGATATTTACCCGACGGGCACTACATATGTTTCTACTGTCCCACGGACTGCCAAAGTCAAATTATCCTTTTTCATTTTCCTTCTTAACTTTTTTTTTTTTTTTTGCTTTTGATAATTTAAAAATTTTAATATATTTTTTATTTTTTATTTTCAATTACATATTATTTAATGAAATAATATTACACGTAAATTCAAAATCTTTCACTTTTTTAAATCACACATTATCATTTAAAGCTCTATGGTCCGTTTGATTGGCAAAGGTGGAAAGTCTTTCTAATTTCATGTAAGTTGGAAAATAAAAATCTAAATATCTATTAAGAATGCATTTTTCATAAAATTGACAAAAAAAAAAAGAAAAAAAAAAGAAAAGAAGAGAAGAAGAAGCTTAAAGTGGTTATATCTTGGAATTCGAATTTCATTTCCACTATCGTATCAAAAAAATTGAATTTTTTAGATGTGACATTTTTCATGAAATTTAAACTAATCAAACTTCCCCTTAATTTCTTTCAATTCTCAACTTATATGGAGAATTTCTACGAAATAACTACACTCTTAATGGTAAGCCATATTTATTAGTAGATTTTGAATTCTTATATTAACGCCTTGTTTGGTACACATTCTTTCAAAACTTATTTTCAACCAAATATTTCTCATCGCATTAATAACTTTTCCTTGCTTTTTAACTACATATTTCTCATTTTATCATTATTTAAAATACATTATTTCCTTAATAATATCCATCAAACACACTCTGAATATCTAACTTTCAACATTATGTATATCTTAAGTTTAACAAGGTATTTACTTCAATGCGATTTATCATTTTTAAATACTCTCGAATATCTCAATATTTTAATTTGAAGAAAACAACGACATCGCCCACAAATCTCGAAGTGCATCCAAGCTTTAATTGATAATATTATGCAAACAACAATCATATCTCCACAATTATGGATAATACTCAATTGAGCAACATAATATTCTTCTAAGTATATAAAATTCGACCATATTGATAATTTTATTTATTTATCAAACAAATAATTTTATTACTCCTATAGTCAAGATAAACTAGCAAAAATGACTAGGAATGTTTATGTCACATGAAAGTCCATCCAATTTCATATTTTAGACTATCTATTCAAAAAATAAAAATGAAAAACCATTTTATCATTTTAAAGAAATTGCAGCCCCATTTTGAATTACAATCGACGCCACTTTAGTTGGCCATATCACTGTCAACATATAGATCCAAATCTAGTTTTCACGTTGCACCAAAAATGGATAACACTTGAAATGAACATTGTAACTTTATAATTTATCTTCCCTCGTTCAATAAATTTTCTAGAATTTAGGTGAAAAAGCAGGTACACGCATTCATGAAAGAACAATATGTCCAAACAAACGATACCCCCACAAATGTTGGGGTCACAGGGGCGGGCCCACATGGGGTCATGTGGGGTCAGATGACCCCACAAAAAAAAAATTTGAGTTTTTTTTTTTTTTTAACCTAAACATTTTTGAAATCTCATTTTTGACCCCACAAAAAAAATTTCTCGGTCCGCCCCTGGTTGGGGTGACCTAAACTTAACAATACAAGCAATCAATCACTATTGCTTTAATGTTGATGTGAGGCTATCTATTAAATAGACGATTTTCCATATCACAATACCAACCGATGGTAGCATAATCTTCAACACCAAATTGTATGAACATATCTAATTGAAAAAAAAATACGTGCTCGAGAACATAAATATTATGACAATAATTAAATCACATTTCAAGTATTGAACAAAGTTCTAATTGAAGATACTACAAAGCTTATTGCACCTTAAGTTTAGATTAGTAAGTGAAATTATAACAGAATTAAATGAATTTGCCTTCTGACCAAATAGGAATGCAACTTCATTCCAAAATTCTACGACGTGGTTATTGTCTCAATAATTCTACGCACATAAATGAGATTGCTTCATGTTTTTCTTTTCAACCAAGATCAACGAAGAACATATGCGCACTTTAGAACAATCAAACACTTACAATATGCAAGAAGATTAATGTAACTAAAAATAAGAATGCATGTAACATCGAATGTTCAAGTGCTTATTCTAACCAAAATTGAGAATAGAATATAAAATACACATAGAAATCCATCTTAAGATTGTTGAAAATTGGTGTATGAATTATATTCCGTCAATCAAAAACACGTGCGTGCAAATATGATAAAATCATAACATATTGGTGCAAAATATTGGATAGAGTTTTGACTTATCGAATTCAAGATATGTTCATAAAAGTATGCAAAGTGACGACTTAATGATGCGTAGAAACTGAAATGAGGTTAATTGAAGCGAAGCATGCAAATACAAATCTTTTTAAGATGGATTTGTCTCCTGGATTGGTGATGAAATGATCAAATAGATGTTCGTCTCCAAAAATACAATATTTCTTTCAAAATTAATATAACACAATATTAATTCTGTTGGATAAATCACCGCTTGATTGTGTCCATCTAGAACAGAAAATATCGAATACTAATATCGAACACAAACTCAAAAATAATTTGGAAATTATTTTGACGTAATTTGGAGAGGGAACAAATTAAAAATTAATTACATAGAATTGATTTAGAGTGAAGAAAATGGAATTAGGGGGTCCTATTTATAAATTCACTCGTCTCTTCGAATTATCGCATTTTTTTTGGTGTAAATTAAATCCAACTATTAGATCACTCCATTTCAAATTGAAGGTCTAGATCAATCCATTCCAAAATAACATAATTCTTTGATATGCATCATTTTGCAATTGAAGAGACGCGATTAGTCATCGCACTAATTGGAGACTTTTTCAATTCACACCTATAAAAAATGATTGTGGTACATACACATAATGATTTTACATACATATGTTGTGGTGAAATATGATTTGATCAAAATTTCTCCAATTAAATAAAAAAATCTTCATTCTCTTTTAGGCACTTTATCTGCACGTAACGAATTAACCCCAAAATTTGTCGAGTAGATTGGGAAAAGGCTTTCTTGCAAACATTTTATCTAAGTTTAAAGGTTTTTTCTTGCTCCTAACTCTTAAGGCGTGTCAGGCCGAACCTGACGAGAGGCCCAAGAGGCCTCCGCCTCAGGCCCAAAATTTTAGGGGAGATTTTTTTTGTTTTTTTTAATTTAACCTAGAAGGCTAAAACTTATCATCCTTCAACTCCACTTCCCTGACTCCTGAGTTCCCTCCCCCCTGCTCCACAATAACGGCGCCGACTCCAGACTCCAGTCCAAAGAGAGACCAGACGGCGACGTCTTCAGCCCTTCACGCCAGACGGAAGAACTAGAAGCTGTAGCCGTGCGTGCGCCTGTCTGACTGTGACTCCGCCCGTCCGCTGTACAATCATGGTGATTTCTTCTCCTTGTTTAACCTTGAATTTGATCGAATTATTTGAATCTTTCATAACTTTAATTTTGAGTGAGCTGTTGGCATTCTAGTTGGTTGGTGTTTGATTATTATGTGATTGGGATGTTTTTGATGATTTACCTATAAATTGGTGAATTGGAATTTTGGTTCCTAATTTTGATGATTTAAAAATAATTTCTAAATTGTATCTATACATAATTTAATGTAAATATATACTTGCATTGTCTTTATTTTCATCTTAATTTCTTTTGGGATCTTAAATTTTTACCAAAATTACTTGTGATTACGTTGTATCTAAACCTAGGTTTCAAATTTTAGGAGTTGGATAGTTTAAAGTTAGGGCAATGTGATGAGAGATCTCACAAATGGCCTCTAATGCCACCACCACTAGTCGAGTTTTTCATCTGGCCTCACCAGATGTATTAACACCTGATTTACTCTTCATATTCAACTTATGTTAACTGGTAGCTGTCATTTGTTGTATTCGTCTTAAACTGACATTTTTTCTAACTCGATATAAGGTTTAGGATTAGTTTAATGATGGGTTAGGGGATGTGGTTGGCACATATGAATACAAAGAAGTTTTTGGTAGGTATAATATGGAATGATGTAAGATTCTCTCTAAAAGCTTTTTTTTGTTTAGATGTATGCTGAATTTTATAGGGAAGCTCTTGTGATGGAAAAATTTCCGATGGGTATTCCAATTTAAGGAGTTATCCCGGTAATCAAGCATTTTAATTTATTTTTATTTGTTGCTTTATTATTGAATTTAAGTTAACAAATTTAGTTCTGTAAGACTCTTTTAGAAGAAAATGTGGATTGTTTACTATGACTTAAGGGTCCAAATTTTAAAGTTCAACTCAGGCCCCGCGATACACAGGTACAACCTTTAAGGTCTATTAGTTTACATATTTGACGCCTGCTTTCTCCTTTGCCTGCTTCCAAATTCTTTCTACTTCTAATATCATGCCCATATGCTAATTTGAATTTTTGTGAATAGATGAGTTGCCACTGTATATTTGTGCTTGGTTAATAAGTAAAAGAAAATTTTAAGTAAAAACAAAATTACTTATTTCAACAGTAACTCTTACTTTATTGTCCAAAATAAGTAACTTATCTTCAACTTCAATTGATAAGAAAGATAATTATTTCAATAGAAATATATTTCAAGTAATATATTTATACTATTTTCCTTCTCTTATTTGGTACAGGGAAATAAAGTGCACACAACATTGTACGATAGAAATATCACAACATTTGAAGATCAACTCTTACTGAGTAAAACATACATCATCTCAAATACCGTTGTGAAAGATACAAAAGTTGAATATAAAGCTCTAAATGGTGACTTCCAATGGACAATAACAGGAAAAACTCGCATCCAAGAAGTCAAGGAGAATAACTCGGAAATTCTGTTTTCCACGTACAAATTTATCGCTTTCGATCAACTTGAAAAATACATGGACTGCAATAACGACATAAATACTTCTCATTATTTCTAAGAGTTTTTCATACCTATAGCTTATATTATTCCTTCATCCTATTTATATCTTTCCTATTAGCTTTTCCTCTTCTTTCATTTCATATGCCTAGGTATACTTGCGGTTGCTATTGATATGCGCTCTAAACGACTTATTCAAACACGAAATGGAAACCAAACATATGTGCAAGATGTTATACTGATCGATAAATCCTTCAACACAATTACTCTAACAATGTGTGATACTTATGTAGAGAAAGAATACATTGTTCTTGCAGACAAAATTGCTACGAAGCCTATCATCTTAGCCAATCGGCTTAAAGTTTCATCTTTCAATGGTAATCATCTCCCTTTTTACCCAACTATTCTTTATATGTCAAAAATTAATATCAATCTATATAATATTGTAGGCCTTACATTGTCAACCAAAATAAATAGCACTTTTTTTTATAGATGCGACATTCAA
The DNA here is from genome assembly GCA_019097785.1 of Fraxinus excelsior. NCBI lineage: Eukaryota > Viridiplantae > Streptophyta > Magnoliopsida > Lamiales > Oleaceae > Fraxinus > Fraxinus excelsior. The sequence goes on from CM032630.1 coordinate 11,436,467, forward strand.
CGAAGTTGTAGAACTTGGAGCATGGTAAAACTATTGAGTTCTCCTTTACAATACCTATATATTATCAACTTTCATCTATTGATTTCCCAAATAATATAATGCAAGGGTGGAGACACGTACTGAAGAGCTTAATGAATTCACACTGGACAAATCATGCCTTCCAATAACCCCAACAAAGTTAACTCCTCCAGCTCACAAGAAATTTACTGAAATATAAAATATAAAAGGCCGACTATTAGGAGTAAGTTGTTTAAATTATATAGATACTATCTCTTTATACATTTATATTTCCTATATTAACTATGAGTATTTCAACAGTGCAATAAATTGCAACAAAGTTAGCCATGCAGATTTCACAGATACTTTTTCCTGTATTTATTGCAAATATCCTTCATCAAAAGCTGTACCTAGGTAATGCTTATGCTAGATATATTCATTCCCAATATATGGTACACTTTATTACTGTCTTTCCATTTTAATCTTTCAATAATAATAAAGTTAATCTCCATTATTATAGGGCAACTGTGTATGTCCAGTTAGAAGATGCCAGTGGAATATTAAATGCAAGTGCAATTGGAAGCTCTGTTGAAATATTGTTGAAGTGTGATGCTGCGAGTTTAATAAATAGTTCAAAATTGGTAAGACATATATCATTCTTATCTATCTCATCTTTTAACTATTACTTTCCATGATAATAAAAAAAATCCTCAGGGAAGTGATGTAAATATTGAAGAATTCATGGATTCTAAAGAACAGATATTTTATATAAATGTTACACAACTAGAGCCGAATACTGCTGAGTACAAGTACGAAGTTGTGTTTGTTCTAGATCCATCCTCTACTATTACTGATGCAACAAAAGCAACAAGTGAAAATGAGAAAAGTAGAAGTCCTCCATGCCTGGTTGATAACACCAATTTTGACAATGGCAACATCTCCCCACTAGCAAAATGATCTTTGTTTCAAACTTCAACTGAACCAGTGGTTTCCAACATAAATCCTGTAGCTAAGTATCCAGAGAAAGGAAAGCTGGTTTCCAACATAGATCATGTGGCTAAGCATCCAGAGAAAGGAAAGCTGGAGTAATTATGGCTGGCTACCTCAATGTTACAACCTAAAAGATTGACTGCATGTTTTGCTATCTCTATCCAAATGATTTCAGAATAATTCTCCTTGTACAACTTTAGGTTACAACAATGGATGACAACCTCTTACAAGGGGGGAGGGACCCTCGATTATTTTATTCATGAGCTCAAACCCCTTGTGAGAGGTTGTTATCCATTGTTGTAACCTAAATGTTGTACATGTAGCATCTCTCATGATTTCAACCATCCTTTGTTTTCTTTTGTAGCATCATTGCCATAAACTTCATGGTTTTTGAACATGTAACTTAGTTTTCTTTACTGTATAAAAACTTCTGGAAGAAGTTTGATGTAGAAAGGATGTACACATCATGGAAGATGCTTTAGTTTGTAAACAACAGGATATAGCCTCAAAGACTTTTGCAATATATCAAATAACTTATCTGTGAAATATATCATTTCATATGCTTATTTCACATAGTTTTATTCTATTCATTCTAAAAGATTGCAACATAATGCTTTCCTAAAGTTTAGAGTTATCCTTTTGTACACTAAATTAGATATAAAAGCAAATAGCATTTACAATCTCTACAGCAATAATAATTTAATTCTTTTTCTCATAAGTATTAACTATTTCACCTATCTACTCACCTAAACATTCATTATTTCCTTTTTGAACAAACATATTCTCATCCATTTTGTTCACAATCATCATCATCAACCACAATCATCATCTTTAAAAATAATTCATTGAAAGTCCCTTTACCATCAGCAAACCACCAGGAAGGTAAATGTTTTTGAAATACTTTTACACAATCGCACACACAAAAAATATCACCAAATCAATGGTATTCTGCCATAATCACTCAATTGCCAAATTATAGATACATCAAAGATTTTGTGGAGCTGATAGATGCAGATGAACAAGCTTCTTTATTAAGTAGTAACTTGCATGAATTTATCTATGTCGTGCTGTACAGAGAAGAAGAAAACAATAATTCATCAATAAATTAATGCATGAATTCATAATGAGGTAGGTAGATTGTGGAAGACAAAATGAAGTTAGAGTTCAATTAAACGACGCTTTAGCACGCTTCGGTCTTCATGAATTTTGCCTTATCATATACTTACCTTGTCATGAGGTATCAGTTAATCTAAGGTACAACAATAATAGACTTCGAAATCAGTATTTCAATGGTACAAAAAAATCACCATGACAATGTTTTTTGAAGCATTTCATCTGTGTGAAAATCGAGAAGATAAATTTAAATTGGGATTGGTTATGTTGGTAGAATGTGTCTTAAGGCCTACTGGAAGAAATATTGACTATAAGACTCTAGGTATGGTAGAGGATCTCAACAACTTCATTGAGTATCTCTGGGCTGCACTGCCTATTTTGTTTCGTTAAATTCATTGCAACAATCTCACCTTCAAAGACTACACAAAATGCAACAAAATTAAGAACATGAATGTAAATACACCTTGCATGGATATCCACTTGCATTCCAGGTATTTTCTCATACTCGTATTGAGATTTTGTCTACTTTACACCTTCAAGAATATAATATAATATCTAACCCTTATATTAATGTTGTTTTAGTATTGGATATACGAAGCTTTCCCTCGAATTGGAGCAAAATTCGGACGACGTGAATACAAAACAACACAAGTTCCAAGAATGCACAGATGGAAGCCAAATAAATTCTTGACAGAAGAAACATTTAAAAAATACTTGGCTACCAAAAAGGTACTTTCATTATTACATTATATTCACTACATTATGCATTTAGTTATATATTTTTAAAGGAATACCCATTTAATTATATAATTTCCAAATAATCTCCAATTGAAGTAATTGCAAATTTAGAAGCAGATGAAGAAGAGTTAGAAAGTGTTTGGTATACCACACTTTCCTTGCCGCATGACAATGAACATCGTATAGTAGATGACATTGTTAGAGGAGTCAAAAACAATGTAGCACACCACATTGATAGTCATCCTACAACACATATACATACTTCATTTGGAGTTGGACAAACTTCTTCCAGTCAATACAATTATGCCACCAGACAAGACATTGAAGACATGTTGAACTAGACAACATACTAAAGAAGACATGGAAGCTATGCTGAATGTACATAGAAAACATGTAGCATCAGATGTATCAAATTTGTGCAATACTTTCAAAACGGATATTCAAGAATTGTTTCAACATTACTGTAACTGGCAGGAAGAACACTTCCAACATCGTCAAGAATCTCAACAAAAGCAGTACGAAGACACGCATTCAAGCATGAAAACTTACTTCAATACTGGTTTGACGTCCATAACATCGTATATCAGTGAAGAAAATAACAGTGTATTGAATAAGTTGTCACAGTGGCAATCTAATATACAAATTGCTATAGCTTCTGTACATAGAAGTTCAACATCTCAAAATGTATATCAGTGAAGAAAATGTTTCTCTACATAGAAGTTCAACATCTCAAAATGTTGAAAGATTCACAGAAGGAGAAAAAGATAAAGGAAAACAAATACAATTTCAAAAAACCTTTCCTTTAAAAGACTACACTTTGGAGAAATGCACATAACTCAGAGATTGGATACTAAATAATCCATCTAGGTAAGATTTCTATTATGTAGAAATCATGCCTAAGCTTCCATGTGCAAATAATGGGTAAGTAATATGTCTATCATTTATTATAATATTTCAATTACATTTATATTATGTATATAATCTCATTTACACTTTTTTCTTCGTAGTCCAAACTGTCCAATTTTTTTACTCAAGTATATAGAATGTTTGATTCTTGGATATCCAATAGAATCAATTTCTTCAGACAGAATGCCGATGCACAGACGAAAAATGGCAGTTGATCTTTGCTGGAATGAATACTTTCCTCCTTCATGATTATGGGTATGCAAATGCAAATAGCATTCAAAGTACAAACACAAAGGTAATAAATTCTCCGCTAAGCTTAATCAGATTAGACGAAAAAGTTGAAGTAGGAAATCCATATTCTTTATTTGGCTTTTAGTGTTATACACATATTGTAATTCTATAAGTATATAATCTTATTTCGAGAACCAAATGGTAACATATGATAAACTTCTGGCATTTATATATATAAATTTTATTCGCTTCAAAACCAGCCACCCCTATTGCTTTCTAAGTCATTTTGTTAATTCTAAATTGTTGCAACTATTTCAAAACCAGCCACCTCTATAGCTTTCTAACTCATTTTGTTAATTCTAAATTGTTGCAACTATTTTGCTATTCGAATAGAAAAAAATATTGGTATTATAGAAGTTTCATCTGTTCTTTTAAATTATTTTTTTCATTAAAAGTTTTGCTTCTTTCATGTTTTTCCACTAATAATAGCAGAATAGAGCCGTAAAGATTTTCTAACAATTTTTTATTTTCATTTTCCATTCCACTACAATCTGATTTATGTCTTCCCTGCAAAAGCCATCACTGCTCATAATGTAAATTAGCTTGGTGTTCTTTTATAGCATTTTCAGTAGATGAATGGACTATTTACATGATTGGTGTTATTAATATAGCAGTAAGATATGTTCAATGACACTACATATTAATGACCTTTGGAAGAAAATCGGACAAACTGATAAGTTACATGAATGAATAGAACTACAATAATCAAATGAATATATTTTATACGCTTATAGTACTTTTACATGGCAGGTAGTGTAGGAAAATTGTTTCAACTTCAATACCGGATTTACAACTTGATACCAATTTTGATGAATAGTTTAAACACTGTATTTACAAATACAGTTTGCGCATATTATAATAGATTGTAAAATATGTAAATTGCAGTAAACAATCAAAAGATAATTGCAGAACAACAATATGCAAAATCGAACAAATAGAATCTATTAAAACTGTATAACACTTTTAACCCGAGGCCTGTGTCAAACACAGTTTCCTTAAAACAGATTCGCTCACTCACCGTACGTGCTTGAGGATTGATATGAACGTCTGTTTCCCAAGATACAACGGTAGAACCAGTAGTTTCTGAGCACCACAGAGACTACTCCGGCGAACTGACTATATGCTTGAATTATATCACCACCGGATTCGAACAAAATCGAAAAAATTGCAAAAACGGAGACTGTATGTAGAGAAACAGAAACTGCAGGCAGATGAATATGCAGATGAATTCGTGTACTGCAGACTGAAAAACGAGATGACTATATAGACTAACTGTAGGATAATTGCTCAATAACTTCATAGCAATTAACATTGGAGTTTTAGGAGTTTCAACAGTTTTGAAAAACCAAAAGTCTATTGAAAAAATTAAAAAATGTAGTAAAACGTGGACACTCCTAAGGGGCCGATTTTTTCTCCTTTCGGTCCGACATTCGTGTACGCAGGTCGCGCTCGCACACAAGTTCAAGGTCTGAAGCCAATTTCGGTCCAAGATTTGCACCCCCCATGCGCGCGCACGTGGAGAGAGCCTCTATACTACACATGATTACACCATTCTAAAGTGCAATCCTTTATAAAGTGGTTTTAACTTTCATCCACTTCCTATGTGGGACAAAGCTTAAATTTTTTCTTTCCCACCAACATAAACTCCGTTCACATGGCATACTTTGAGCTTCAATTTCTCATTCACCCGAGCATCATTTTTGACAAGTAAGTATATGATTTCGATGTACTCACGGAGGAGAACGCAAATCAACTTTCATCTTTCAAAATAGCCAAGCGGGTCCCGCTCAAAACTAGTGCCAAAGTCAGCCAATTTTTTCAGTTTTCCAACAGGTAGTACTTGTCCATACTAATTGAAGTAGAATTTTCATTTCAAATTGATTTAATTAAATAAAAAACCTTTTCCTTCGTTAAAAAAAAAAGATAAGGTATTTGTAAAATTTCTGAGGGATATTTGCATTCAGATAGCACCCCTTGTAGTTTTAAAATTTTTCTTGACCTGTACAATATTACTTTTTTTTAATAATCAGATGTCCACCTTTGGCGACTGATCATGAAGTCTACGCGTTGGCCCCTCAAGACGCAGACAGATAAACTACGGGATGTGCTCCAAACTAGTCAGGGTCCAAGAGCCCCTCCACTGATTTGCCAGTGCCGAGCGAATCAACATATGTTGCACCCTGCCTTTCAGGAGAACTTCTGCCTTCCAGGAGAGAGCCTGTCTTCCAAGAGCCTCAAGAATAAAACCCGCGACCTCTGAACTGTCAACAACTAAAAGCCCATTCCTTTACCAGTTGGGATGTGCCCCGGGGGGCGACCTGTACAATATTCTTCTACAAGGATGAGATTGTTTTACACCTATCTTCTCAAAGTTGAACCCAGTCAAACTTTTATTACCAAATAAGGCATTGAACATAGATGCATTACAAATATATATAACAAATGATTTTAGAACAAGGGCTTACTTCTAGAACAGTTAAAAAGAATTTTGTTTTTTAGGTGTTTTATTGCTTCTTTTGCTGCAGCCATCTGGAAATGTTACTCTAACACTGTAAACAAGATTGGACAATACGAGGTAACCTTTCTAGGTAATATAGTTACACACTTTCCCTTTATTTTTTGTCTTCCTATTATTGTCATTGTTAACTTGGAATATATCTATATTGTTTGCAATCTTTTTTTTTTTACTTCTCCCACATGTTGAAACAAAGGCTTGTCTTGTTAGTGAAGCATCAAAGCATTAAATTTGATGGGAGATGTGGAAACCATTGCACATTGTTTACACTATGTTAAGAAACTTTGAGTTCGGAATTTTCAACTACTTTTCAACTCGACAACTCAACGGCGAATATCATAACCTTCTTTATATAATCATTAACCTCTGCTGAAGGTATAATACTCGTACTCTTGTTGATCTATGATGTCTATAAATTCATTTACATTTCATTTTCAAATTTATTGGAATGATCCAAACCTTAGTGCATTAGCATATTTGATTTATTGGATAGGAAAGTATCAAATAAGAACAAGGAGTGTTATATAGTTTAAATTGTTAGTTGTTTCTTTATCAGTTTTTAGCATCTGTGACTCAAAAGTGACTTCAATGTTCTCAGGCCTGACTGTTAATAAATAAATCTTAGTAGAGATTAGTCTTCACAACTAATCGATGACATCGTAACCACAATCTATCAAAGATTTTTGGGCAGGGAGTGTTGAAAGAGTTTCTACTTGCACATTTTCTATCTTTTTGCTCTTGTAGATGATCAGAAGCCCATCTTTTTCAAAAACCTCCAAACTGTAGGAGGGTAGTTTGACGCCCCCCATTGAACGGATGTATCTACAGGAGAAGCAGGTCGTCTCCAAATATTCTCCCTGGCCATAATCGCCCTACTCAACTCGTCCGGTGATACTACTAAAGGCTCTTTCAGAACCGAGCTCTCATCGCCTCTCCCTTCCTCACTCCCCTCAGAACAGACTGTTCACTCGTCATCCCAAGAAAAGTTTGAAAAGAAAAAAGATGAAGAAACTGAAGAATGGTTATTACCTAGTTAAATATAAGAAACCTTCACTTGTCGGAGTTGATGAAACGGCTGTCGGAAATCTGAAAGCTCGTCCGAGAAGAAATTGCTAAGAGATTGCGGGTGTTTTTCCTTTTTGTTCTAGTATTTTGTATCTCGCGAAGGTAAAAGCTTCAAAATGAAAAGAAAGGGCCTTTTATAGGCATCTCAGGGCTCGTCTCAACCCCAATCACATCTGAGCCATCCAAGCTCAAGGCCTTCAGATCACCGTTGAATTCAAAGGTCACAAAGGTGAACGATCCTGATGAAGCAGTGGAATTCATGCGCAACTTAGACGTGTCTCTCCGAGATATGGGGAGCCGTCACCATCATTATCATTCATGGTAAAAGAAGCGTGTCTTGGAAACAATAGGTGCCCCATTTTTGCGTGTATTGGGAAAACGCGAAGGCTTTCAAATTATTGGTACGAAACCCAAGGCTGTCTTTTCGGAACCCATGGCCTCACAACTTTGCGTTGCTACAGCTCTCCATGAGAGTTGCCAACTTATATCACTTCGGCCATGCCAGAATGCGAAGTTGCTTCAGCTCCCCCAAGAGTTGCCAACTCCTATCGCTTCGGCCGCAAGAACTTTGCGTTGCTACAGCTCTCCATGAGAGCTGCCAGCTCATATCACTTCGGTCAGGGAAGAATGCAAAGTTGCTACAGCTCCCCTAAGAGTTGCCAACTTCTATCGCTTCGATCGCAAGAAATTTGCGTTGCTACATCTCTCCATGAGAGTTGCCAGCTCATATCACTTCGGCCAGGGCAAAATGCGAAGTTGCTACAGCTCCCCCAAGAGTTGCCAACTCCTATCGCTTTGGCCGCAAGAACTTTGCATTGCTACAGCTCTCCATAAGAGTTGCCAGCTTATATCACTTCGACGAGGGCAGAATGCGAAGTTGCTACAGCTCCCCCAAGAGTTGCCAACTCATATCGCTTTGGCCGCAAGAACTTTGCGTTGCTACAGCTCTCTATGAGAGCTGCCAGCTCATATCACTTCGGCCAGGGCAGAATGCGAAGTTGCTATAGCCACCCCAAGAGTTGCCAACTCCTATCGTTTCATCCCCATGGCTACTGACAACTAGTTTGAAAGTTCTTGTACCATATAAATATCCATACACGGACTTGAGGGACTATTGTTACGGGTCTGATCCGACCTTACACCTCGCTCGCCACGTGTCAGCATAGTGGCTCATGCCACACCACATGGCTACCGAGGTAATTGTGCATGGGACGAGCCGATTCACTAGGGACGAGGAACTGAACTCATCTGCGACACACCGCGGATGCACAGGCCCCACCCTCCGCTTCTACAATGCCACTCGTGCCTCGCCCCCAATAAAGATCCCTTACATGGATATCTTCGCAAAGTCAAATCACTGACTGATGAGACACATTGCATGACCTAAATGGTCAATTCGGTCAGAGGCATTCAATGCCAGCCAACCTATGAAAAGATAGGTTGATACCTAGGATGGGACGAGCCGTGAGGATCTGATTACACCTGTCTCCCCATCCGACGGCTTTTCCCCTCCCACACTTAGTATAAATACAACAGCCTTGTGCTTGAATAAGGGATTGAAATTCAATTTTTAGGACATTATAATACAAACTTGGTATCGTTATCTTTTCCTCGCGTATTAGCACCCCCATTAAAATACATTTGTCAACTTCCGCCCGGCTCGTACTCTGTCGCCGGTGACCCCCATTCCGGTGGATTCTTACACTGACTTGACTGTCGGAGTGCCCGTGGCCGCTCCCAACCCACCTGGGAGAAGGTCAACAGGGTGACTGACGTTGTGCTAATTGTGCAGGGAAGGACCAACTTGAAGACTTTTCCTGTTGGCCACGTAAGAGCCATTTTTAGGGGTCAACTATGTAACCAAACTCTTCATATTTCTGAAAAGAACCTTGCTTCTGCTGGCGTAAATGATTCCAGTTGCAAGAGCTCTAATGTGAGGTTATGGAGATGGTGTCTACAATCCAAGTCCCACTATCATTTGGGAAGGCTTGACATAACTCTTAATTTAATTGAAAAATAAGAGGAATTGATTCCTATTATCACTGCGTAAAACTCATTATCCATTAAGAAGCAGATTAAATTATATATTTTACGTGTATTTAATTATGTGAACCCCATATCTTATTTTGTAGGTATAGACACTAAACCAGGAACCCTCAATTCCTTTCCCTACCACTGTACGAGCTTCTAAATTTGAAGGTATGTCAACTTATATATTAAGAATTTTGAAGTAGAATGAAATCTCTTATATTCTTTCTTCTCCTTTGTAAATGGAGACATATTACAGAAATCTTAATTGGCCTCCTTGTTCCAATAATTCCAACTAAGCCTATCATATTATAATTCTTTGTGAGTTTTTTTCTGATTGGTTATTCCTTTGTTTAAGCTCTCTATCTTAGTGTTCATCAAACTCAAGAGGTAAAAGAAACATAGCTGCACTTCTCCTCTCATCTCAACTGATGAATAAATTTTCATTTTTTGTGATTCTATTTCTAGACTTGAATATTTTCTTTTTTTGCTAAATTGGTCAGTGCAGCTACCTGTCTTCGTGAATGCTTTTCAATGTATCATATTTTGGTTTATTCACTTTTTCTTTTCATATTCCCTATAGAAACTAGGAAACGAACTTTTCCAGTCCGGAAGGCATAAAGAAGCTGTAAAGCATTATACTACAGCTATATCGAAAAGTAGCGAGTGACGCCATTTTATGGCTATCTGTTTCTGCAATCATGCAGCTGCATAACAATCACATGGCCACATTGGTAATGCCATTGCTGATTATAGTATGGCCATTGCTCTTAACCATATTTACCAAAAGGTTTAGGTCTAAATCACACAATGTACCTGTTGACACACTAAAAATGCAGCCCAAAATCAAAGGGGAGTCCAATTGAGAAACCCAAGATGAAAACTCAATGGAAATTGATTAATAGGCCCATGAAGAGAGGCCCAATCTGGAAACCTGAGGAAAGGCCTAGATATTGGAAGCCCGAGAGCAAAGGGGTATCATCGCCCAAGCCCATAGGACGCCCAGAAGTTGAACGAGTGAAGTACTGCACAATCGCCCAGAACGATAGACTCACCATCGCCCAAACTCTCAAGTCGCCCAGAATCAGACAAGTCTAAAGGGTGTAGTTTAGCCAATTTAGCAGTTACGAAAGCAGTTGTCAAGTAAACCCGGCACGCCCCCACGATCCAGAAACAGGTAGTTAAAAGGCAAGAGTAGTGGCAACGGTTACTAAGTACTCTCTCCAATAAGCAAGTCCCTCACTGAAGAAGCGGATAGTTATGAAGGTAATGGAGCAGTTCCAAGCAGTTTCGTTAACCAAGAGACGCCCGGGAGTATAAAAAGAAGTGAAGTTGTAGAAGAAAAGGATCCCGAATCAAAAACTCTCGATAAGAGAATATGTAATTTTTATTTCCTTAGTTTAAATTTAACCATTTCTCAGTACTCGTGTGCTTGCGCCCCTTGGAGGCGTTTTGTCTACTTTCCAATTGTAACTCTTCACTAGTAAACACACCCCTTTTTGGGACTTTGTCTCAAGAGGTTTGTTCCTTACACAATCGTCTGATCCTTTTCTTGTAATTGTTGGCGGGTTGGAAAACGCGCGAAAACAATTTGGCACGCCCAGTGGAACAGTTGGTGTTTTGTAAGTGAAGATACAAAAAAGAAAAGATATCATGCCTCATAAAAATTTCGATAAGGAACCAGCAAGTCATGGAGTAGTCCAGTCTGTAGTTGAGCGACATGAGGAACAACAACATTCTCCACGAACAGATGGACAAAGTCAAAGCAGTCACAGCCGTTACGAACCAATGACAGAATTGAGCCCCCGCACAATGCGTGCATTGATGGGAGAACTCACGCAGGATGTCATTGAACAGGTAAATTTACGAAATACTCATAATATAGAGAAATTTACCCAAAATGAGAATAGGCATTTTGATAATATGGCTAAACAACTGAATACGTTAAATGAAATCATGAATAAGTTGGTAAGCCAAATGTGTCAACCTGTTATGCCTATAGGTAATCACTTTCAGTCTAGGACTATCGTAGGGCATACTTCGCCATATAACTCCCTTGGTGTAAACCCATGCCCAAGTTTAGAGCCACCCTTTGGCCCTTCTACTTCAAATCTAGGGGGAAACGGGACCTTGAACTTGAATAATGATAACACTACGTCCAACCTGAGGGGTAGTACAAACGTAAAAGATAATGTCCCAAACAACGGACAGAATGGTTTACGTACAAATGACGGGTTAAGCACTCAATTTAACAGTCATAACAGCCCGAATAATGGCGCTTTTATAGCCAATCAAGGGCAAAATACCAGGCCTCCCACAAACCAGCCAGTAAATCAACTAATAGGGAACCCATATGACCCTAACGCCGTGCTAAGAAACCAAATTATGGAAATAGTGCAAGATCAAATAGCGGTTGGGATGCGTCCGGTTATTAGGCCAATTTATACCAAACCATACCCTGATTGGATAGATCAAGCATATCCATGGCCTAGAGGGTACAAAATACCGGAATTCTCACTATTCACTGGTCTAGGAGAAGTATCTACATTAGAACATGTAGGGCGATTCACATTGCAAAGTGGAGAGGTGAATGATTACCATAAGTTGAGGTTGTTCCCAAGTTCCTTAACAGGGGTAGCTTTTTCTTGGTTCATTAATTTGCCCGCAAACTCTGTCCAAACATGGCAGCAAATGGAGTAATTATTCCATGCTCAATTTTATAAGACCGAGTCTGAGGTTACACTGGCCGATTTGACGAATTTACGTCAATTGCCTAACGAATGGGCAGAGAATTTCCTACAGAGGTTCAAAACGGCCAGAAGTAAGTGCTTCGTGCCTCTGCCAGAGAAGGAATTCGTTAAAATTGCCCAAAGTTGTTTAAGCTTTGATCTAAAGAAGAAATTTCAGGATAGGGAATTCTCGAATTTATTCCAACTTAGTGCAAACGTTGTTAGGTATGAACGATTGATAAGAGAAGAAGAATAGATGAAGAATTCCAGTAAAGGGACTTATTACAAAGACCCGAACTTCAACGTCCATACTATCGATAATGGTTATTACGACCAAACTAAAGTATGTTTGGTTGAGTTAGTAAAGGGAGAAGCGTACACTTGTCCCATATTAGTTAAGCCAAAAATAGTCGGCAAAGATGAATCTGCAAAGGGTGAAAACAGAAAGACGCGAACGTTCTCGTTCGACGTGATTAAAGCTGACCTTATATTCGACAAATTATATAAGGATAAGTAAATAAAGTTGAGCGACAAACACAAATTGCCAGACCCTGAACAAATTAAGGGTAAAAAATACTGTAAATGGCATAACGCATGGTCACATGCGACTAATTATTGTGTGGTTTTTCGCCTTGTGTTGTATGATGCTATTGAATCAGGACGAATCACGTTCGAAGAAAAGAAAAAGATGGCGGTAGATGAAAATCCTTTCCCACGGCCACTGGCAATGAACATGTTAACAACTGGTTTGAAAAACAAATTGCCGAAGTTCAGATTGGTGATTGACGACGAAGAAGAAGAATCAAAACCACATCCCAGCGTTTTTGAACGCATCAAAGGGAAGGGGCCAAGACAGGGCGAAGGTGTTCTGTGCGATAGATGTAAATACGAGTTGAAAGCAAACACAGGGTCACCAATTCCACCATCGCTCTGAATTCATGCCGGTCGCTCAGCCTATCAGGGGGCAAAAGGTGCCGTTCTACAGAGGATTACCTAGAGAAGGGGGTTTGGATCGGCCGGTCAAGGAAGAACGTTTAGGCCGCAGCCTCGCCAACCCAATGTATGGCATTCGTTCCAGTATAATGCAGGAAGATTGGTGCCTTTCAATGAAATGACTAGGACCCAACAAAGGCGTTTCCAACGTAATTACGGACGGATGATGAGGCAACAGTCAGGAGAATCACGCCCTAAAGAGCCCAAATTGCTCATAAGGGCCGACAAAAATGTTTTTGAAGATAGTGAAGAAACAGGCACTGGCGAATCAATGGGAGAATTGCCAGAAAGCTCGTCTGGGAGATCAAAGTTTGAACGATACAGGGAAGACGAAGATAATCCTGATCAACCTCTAACTATATAGTTTGGCACATTACCTCTTGTCCTGGCTAATAACTACTTGTTGGCCGATGAATTCAAAAGTAAAGAAAATGAGGAAAGTGAGGAAGAGACTTGTGTACTAGTCTGCGACGAAGGCCAAACATCTAGAGAAATGTGTGACGAAGAAGAGGATGATGGTATGACAGATATCGAAGAGGAAATTGATTTAGAAGCAAAGAAAAGGAAAAGAGGAGTGTCGCGCAATACCCTGTTGAAGCAATTGCACCAAGAAGGAGTCCGCGAAGTAGATCTGTTAGGAGAACCATCCGGCCGATCGTTTGATTTCTATGTGTTGTATGGGATACCCAAAAGGAAAAAGAGGGTACCTCGCTCTGAAAAATATGGATCACTTCCCAGAATAATGCATCCTTCTACAGGTTGGGTAACCGAGGAAGAGATGCTGGAAAAAGAGAAGGAAAAAACTCGAGGAAAGAAGGATCAATGCGACATGCTGCACGTCGATCTATCACCAAAAAATAGCCCGACAGAAGATAAGCAGGAAGTGGAAATAGATACTGCTGAAAAAGTCATCCTCAACAAACCGGCTATGAGGTTAACCAAACACTTAAGACCGTTGTACGTCAAAGCATTGGTTAATGGGATACCAGTAGTAAAGGTACTTATCGACAATGGAGCGGCTATAAACACCATTCCAGCTAGGATAATGAGGAATTTTGCTAAAACAGAGAGCGACATGATCCCAACAGAAGTCATTCTTACGAGTTTTAATGGGGGGCAACTTCGGCAAAAGGGGTTATGCCATTGGATATAACTGTAGGAACAACCACCAGGACTACTGTTTTCTTCGTAATAGACGGCCCCACCGCTACAACGTGTTGCTAGGAAGAGACTGGATCCATGGCAGCCGCTGTATTCCTTCATCGCTCCATCAATGTTTGGTTTTCTGGAATGACAAAGGTGAGGCAGAGGTGGTGCAAGCAGATCATAGACCCTTTGTGACAGAAGCAAATTCGGTGGAAAGATTTATGTACGAAGGGAATTATGGGCATGTCAGAGTAATTCAAGATGGGGAGGAAACCCAAATTACTGCCCAAAGCGAAGAGCCGTTTTCAGTGGATGCACTTACTGAAATGTTTAATCAAAAGAGGCCAAACATAGTGGCTTTAGAGGAGCTAGTAATTGGCAAAAAAGAAGCCAAACAACCTTAAATGAGTTCTCAACAACAAAGGCAAGAGGCCGAGATTCATGCCTTCAGAGCCAAGTTGATGGCTTTCAATAAAGAATGTGAATGTATGAAGAAAGAAGAAGCGGCGTTAAAGATACTGATGGACAAATTAATAGTGTCCGAGATGGAGCAAAACTTGGATTGGGAAGTTCATAAAGTGGATTGTTTGGAAGAAAAAACAACTCGATGTCGATGATGAAGCAACGAGGATCACCAAGTCAGGATATGCACAAGCACAAAACCCCTTAGTCAAGGTGAATATCAGCGAGGAAGGAGAGGATCGCCCAACATTTGTCAGCCAGATGCTCCCTCACGAGGTTAGTAACAGATTAATCGCTTTACTAAAAGAGTATAAAGATTGTTTTGTTTGGGAGTATGAACATATGCCTGGTTTAGATAAAAACTTAGTAGAACATAGGTTGCCGACTAAATCAAATTTTAAGCCTCATAAGCAACCTACTAGGCGTTTCGCTCCCAATATATTACCAGAAATCAAAAAAGAAATAGAGCGATTGCTAAAAGCAGGTTTTATTAGAACAACCAGATACGTGGAATGGTTATCTATTATAGTGCCAATGTTAAAAAAGAATGGCAAATTGAGGGTGTGCATAGATTTCAGGAATTTGAACTTGGCTACGCCCAAAGACGAATATCCAATGCCTACGGTAGATTCTCTAGTAGACTCGACTGCAGGGCATGTGATGTACTCTTTTATGGATGGATATTCGGGATACAATCAAATTTACATAGCTGACGAAGATATACACAAAACTGCCTTTAGATGCCCTGGGTCTTTAGGGTGCTTTGAATGGGTAGTAATGCCATTTGGACTAAAAAATGCAGGGACGACCTATCAAAGAGCAATGAATCTAATTTTTCATGATATGATAGGTAAATTTGTGGAAGTTTATGTGGATGATATAGTGGTCAAATCTGTTAAAGAGGAAGACCATTTTGAACAACTGCGATGTTCATTTGAACGAATGAGGCAGCATAAACTAAAACTGAACCCTTTGAAGTGTGCGTTTGGCGTGAATGCAGGGAATTTCCTCGAATTCCTAGTACATAAAAGAGGGATTGAACTTGATAAGAATAAAGCGAAAGCCATCGTAGAAGCCAAGGCTCCTAGCAATAAAAAAGAACTGCAAAGGTTCTTAGGCCAAATCAATTTTCTAAGACGTTTTATATCTAATTGTGCAGGGCGAACGAAAGCGTTTTCGCCTCTCCTAAAGCTGAAAAATCAAGACGAATTCGTCTGGAAAGAAGAACATCAGAAGGCTTTTGAAAGCCTGAAAACATACTTAACAAATCCGCCAGTGTTGGTGTCACCAATCCAAGGACGGCCAATGAAATTGTACGTGTCGGCTGAACGAGAATCGATAGCTGGAATGGTCGCACAAGAAGACCAATTTGGTGAAGAAAGGGCGATTTATTATTTAAGTAGACGGTTAACCAGATGTGAATGTAATTATTCTGCTATTGAGAAGTTGTGTCTCGTATTATACTTCACATGTACAAAATTAAAGGCCTATTTACGGCATGTAACAGTCTATTTAATTTCCAAAGTCAATTTATTCAATTATATGTTTTCTCGCCCTATTTTACACCAACGAGTAGGTCTTTGAACTTTAGCACTATCAGAGTTCGAAATAAGGTATATACCCCAAAAGGCAGTTAAAAATCAGGCTTTGCTAATTTTCTGGCCGATCATCCATGCCTGGATATGCCCAACGAAATAGAACTAGAGGTTGATTCGTTTGAATTAAAACCATGGATTTCATACTTTGATGGATCGAAAACTTCTAAAGGAGCAGTGGTAGGAGTGACTTTGATAAATCCTTTAGGGGTTTGCTATAAGTTCGCATTTACCTTAGATAGGATCTGTACTAATAATCAAGCCGAATACGAGGCCTTAATTATAGGTCTGGAGTTGATGGTAGATATGAAAGTAAAGAATGTAATCATCAGGGGCGATTCTCAATTGGTGATTCATCAATTGATTGGCGATTTCAAATGCCAAAGTGATTCTATCATAAGTTTATACGAAATCGCCCAAGAGTTGTTGGAGGAATTCGACCAAGTAGAACTTCAATGTGTTAATAGAATGTACAACGATATGGCCAACGAGTTGGCTCAGTTGGCCTCTGGCTATTCAAAGGCGATGAGTTGGGAGTCTACTTACGAATACGGAACTATATTGCCCATTATTCAGCGAAGGGCAAGGAAAACCGAAATTCAATGTATAGAAGATGGGGTCGCACTGGATTGGGTAGATGAAATTAAAGAGTCCTTTAAGGAGCTTAATGGGGGAGGTGATAGAAAAACGAAATTACGTCTGTTAAACTATGCATTAATAGACGGAGAATTGTTCAAAAAATGCTCTGATGGTGTGTTATTAAAATGCGTGAGCTTACAAGAAGCTAGGATGATTATGGCTGAGGTGCATGAAGGGATATGCGAAGCACATCAGGCCGGCCAAAAGATGAGATGGTTAATTATCAGAAGTGGATACTTTTGGCCAAAGATGGGAGAATCATGTGTTCAATATGCCAAAAGTTGTTTAGCATGCCAAAAACATGGTCCAATGCAGAGGGCACCAGCAAGCAATATGGCACCCATTATCAAACCTTGGCCGTTCAAAGGCTGGGCGATAGACTTGATAGGGAAGATTTACCCTCCATCGTCCAAACATCACACCTTTATCATAGTCGCCACATACTTTTTCACCAAGTGGGTCGAAGCAGTGCCTCTAAGAGAAATCACCTAGAAAAGCATCATAGAGTTTATCCGGGACCATATCATATATAGATTTGGAATTCCGCAAACTTTAATGATGGATCATGGGACTTCCCTGAATGGAGATCAGACGAAGGAATTCTTGAGCGAATTTGGAGTTAAATTGGTAAACTCCACACCATATTACGCTCAATCAAATGGTCAAGCAGAATTATCTAACAAGATTCTGAAGTCTATCATAAGGAAGATGATAAGCGAAAATGCCAGAAATTGGCACGAATGCTTGAACAAAGCCTTATGGGCTTATAGAACATCGCCCCGTTCAAGCACCAACATTACGTCTTTCCAACTCACTTATGGGCAGGAGGCTGTATTGCCCGTGAAAATCAACGTGCAATCTATAAGAGTGCGTTGGCAACACAAATTAAGCGGGAGTGAGTACAAGGAATCATTGATTCAAAATTTATTAGAATTGGACGAATTGAAGTTAGACGTGCTAAACAGGTTGCAAGTTCAGAAACAAAAGATGGCTAGATTTTACAACAAGAAAGTTATAGCCAAGTTTTTTAGTTTGAATGAATTAGTGTGGAGAGCAATACTTCCCTTAGATAGTAAAGACCCAAAATATGGCAAGTGGTCGCCAAATTAGGAAGTGGCCATTCGTTACAGAATGTATGTTGGGTAAGGACTGTTGACGAAACGTAGCACGGAGACAAGAAGATGAACAGTGAAAATAGAGAGAGAGAAACGTAAGACTGCAGAGACGTGTAACTAAGAATGCCGCGTACTTCTGGGTTTTAAGGGTTTGTAACGTCGCAATCCTTCAAACGGTACAAGTACGTGATGATTGAAATTCTGGGGAAGTTCGAATGTTGCGAAAGGATACAGAGTGAATATGGCAAAATTAATGATTGGTATTAATTCTGCCATATTGGGGGGTAATTATTGACACACTAAAAATGCAGCCCAAAATCAAAGGGGAGTCCAATTGAGAAACCCAAGATGAAGACCCAATGGAAATCGATTAATAAGCCCATGAAGAGAGGCCCAATCTGGAAACCTGAGGAAAGGCCTGGATATTGGAAGCCCGAGAGCAAAGGGGTATCATCGCCCAAGCCCATAGGACGCCCAGAAGTTGAACGAGTGAAGTACTGCACAATCGCCCAGAACGATAGCCTCACCATCGCCCAAACTCTCAAGTCGCCCAGAATCAGACAAGTCTAAATTGTGTAGTTTAGCCAATTCAGCAGTTACGAAAGCAGTTGTCAAGTAAACCCGGCACGCTCCCACGATCCAGAAACAGGTAGTTAAAAGGCAAGAGTAGTGGCAACGGTTACTAAGTACTCTCTCCAATAAGCAAGTCCCTCACTGAAGAAGCGGATAGTTATGAAGGTAATGGAGCAGTTCCAAGCAGTTTCGTTAACCAAGAGACGCCCGGGAGTATAAAAAGAAGTGAAGTTGTAGAAGAAAAGGACCCCGAATCAAAAACTCTCGACAAGAGAATATGTAATTTTTATTTCCTTAGTTTAAATTTAACCATTTCTCAGTACTCGTGTGCTTGCGCCCCTTGGAGACGTTGTGTCTACTTTCCAATTGTAACTCTTCACTAGTAAACGCACCCCTTTTTGGGACTTTGTCTCAAGAGGTTTGTTCCTTACACAATCGTCTGATCATTTTCTTGTAATTGTTGGCGGGTTGGAAAACGCGCGAAAACAGTACCATAGTTCATTGAGAGTGCAAGTCATCATTTTTTGTTTCTACTTTTTCTTAGATTTTTCTTGCTTATAGATTGGTTTTTGTCATCTTCATTTCAAAACACGCTTTTTATTCACCCTAGGCATGAAAGTAATTAATATGTTTCTTCGAAGTAAGGACAAGTTTAGTACTAGAAATGATAAAAAAACATGCTCCATTTAGAATGTCTATAAAATAGGATCAATGTATCAAATAAAATTAACTTGAAAGTATCATAACCAGCTCTATGAAGTATATATTTTTCAAGAGTAAGTAACAATTTCCTTCAAAATCACTTCATATTCTTTTGCCTTTGCCATCTAAGTGAAAGCTTGTTTGGGAAGTGTTTACAAACAGTTTAAATTACAAATACATAGAATTGAGCGGTGGATAAATAGGTAGCTCTTCAAAATGTCTAGTTCTCGGTATTTATAAACATGAGCCAAACAATAGCCTATTCTAAGTCGAAGGGGGCACGTTGTCGAAATTTATTTACCTAATTGGCCATATCATCTTTGCAGGCACTTTCCAGGAGAGCCACATTACATAAGTAAATTACAGATTATAAGCTAACAGTTTGTGAGCTTTAGAGAGTCGTTTCTCTACTTTAGATAAATAACGTCACCCACTAACCCAAAAATGGCTTTTTCAAAAGTCTTTAGGAATGGTTCTTCCAAGCACCTTTGAGCTTAGCCAAACCTATTAAAAGGAAGAAAGTGAAAGATAGAATACACTTTAACCAAACAAATAGATGAGCTCAAGCGAGCAATATCCTTTGTAAACGTAAATATATGACACCAAATCGCTTCGTTATTCTATTTTCTATTATACTAAACCCAAATTATACTTTTCAATACTTGCCATATTGTGAACTTATATGAAGCATATCTCTTCCATGATTTTACATCTGTTAGAAAAATATTTTATCTTCTTTAAATATACTTCTTGATAAATAAGCATATCTTCATGCGATGATGAAAAGGTAAATAATGTTGATATACACAAGTAATCTTCAGTGCATTTTTCGAATAATAATATACATACATTATACATTAAGCAAAAAAATTTACTGACAACATAATCAATTTATATGGTATACAAACATAGGCCTAAAAAAATAACTTCAAATGCTATTAAATAGAGAAAATTACCTAAAAACCTACTTTTAAAGATTCATTTTCAAAAAACAGGTGGATTTATTTTTATTTCACAAATCAGGTGATAATTAAGTTTTAATAATTATAATTAATAAAAACTTAATTAAACCTAATTTCTACGTATTCACCTCACCCAACCCCCACCCACGCATCCTTCATTTCAAAATCCCTTTCTTCTCTCCACTCTCTCTCTCTACTCTCTTTCTCTTCACTTTCCTTCTCTCTACTGGCACCGGCTACTGTAAAATATGGGTGTCGATCGCCTCTTCGCGATGAGCGTCGGTGTCGCGACTGCTGCGGAATCGGTGTGAGCGGCGCTGATTTGTATTGTGGGCGGTTGCTACGAAATCTGTGAGCATCGGTGTGGCCAGTGTGGGGCGGCGCTGGGCGATTGTGATTTCTGTGTGTGTGGAAGCCGATTGTGATTTCTGTGTGTGGGGGAAGCCGATTGTGATTTCTGTGTGAGTTTTGTGGTGGTGCTGGAGTTGGGGTCTCTTTTCAGATCGATGCTGTGAGCTTGTAGTGTGGTTTGATGCGGTGGTGGTGGGTGTGTGTTGTGGCTGCGTCGCGCCTGAATCGTCGTTGCCCGTCGCAGAGCGCCGCCGACGAACTAAACAACAGAGTCAGGCGATGAATTAATTCTTGAAAGGACTTAGGGTTGCGGGTAAAACATAAGAAATATACTGCATTTCTCAGTTAATCTTCAGTAACATGTGTCAAGAACTTACCCACTGTGTGATTATTCAGAACTTATAACTATTCAGGCAGCAAACTTTGAAGTAGCATAAGGTGTCCACACTGTGTGATTATTCAGAACTTATTATTTGCTAGTTGATCGTAGCATAACCATCAAGGTGAAGTCGGGACCTAAAAGATCGAATGGAACAATACATAGACAAGTAAATCCCTTATGGGTGGATTGTCCACAGTGGTTAATTGTGACTCGTTGTGACCAACTGTGACTGCTTCTGTGACCGTCTGTGATCGATTGTGACCGATTGTGAGCGTTTGTGACTAGTTAATTGTGACTCGTTGTGACCGATTGTGACTTGAAATTCTGAAAATTGTTTTGAAGTTGGGAATGGGTAGATGTGGTGGGTAGGTTGATCGGAGCATGCGTTGGAGTGGTCATTGGAGCAGTTTGTCAGCCGGTTCGTGAATAGCCGTCGGAGTGGCTGCCGGAGAGATCGCCAGAACTGTCGCCAGAGCGACTGCCGGAGAAATCGCCTGAACTGTCGTCGGAGAGGCCACCGGAACTATCGCCGGAGTAGGTGGCCGCCTCTGATGGGGGAGAGAGAGAGAGAATGATTTGAATTTGAAATTTAATAAATTGATATAATTGTATTATATTATAATTAAAAATATTTAATTAATTGATTTAATACCTGATTTTTGAAAAGATTTTTGAAGTTTGTTATTTTTGAAATGTAATTCTTATATATATGATTTATGTATTGTTCCCTATTAAATACCCCCACTACCCTACAACAAGCACACCAGGGGCGGAGCCAGCCCATTGGACTAGGGGGTCCCATAGGTGAAAGGGTGGGGGGCCCACGGGGGTTCCCCTCGAATTTTTTTTTTGATACGTTATTAACAAAAAATAAATAAATCAAGAAACGTGTAAAAGAAAGTACCAATATTTAATTTAGCAAAATCATACTTTATTACAAGCGTTTCTTCGAAATTCTCACACTTTAATAACGTTGTATAACAACGTTATTGTATAACTTTGTTAATTTATCAATAATTTTCACTAGATATTCTGCTCTATAATTAGGATTAATGTAGCACGATTAATAGGGTTGTAATCCAACACCATAAAAAATGGAGAATACAAAAAAAAAAATAATAATAATTAATTAATTAATTATTTTTAAAAAAATTGGGGGGGGGGGGGGGGGCTCCGCCCCTGAAGCACACACACATGAATGTCACAAAATGATGTCTTTTTATTTTAAAAATTACTGTTTATCGTGTCTCGGTGCACTTAAAGCTTATTTTACATATACCCAATTAAAGTTTTGTATGCTATCTTTAACTCTTTTATTTGAATGATAAATTTGTTCGTGCAATTTCTTTTATCCGTGTCGTGGGAAATATAAAATAATTTAAAGTTAAATGACCAATTAGAACATTATGTAGAAAATGAGGGACTCATTCGCAATTTTGGGGTAGTACTCCACTTACTCCCCAACAAAGCAATTTCTAATCATTCTCATACGCTCACACACACAGGAAAAGAAGAAAACGAAGAGCAACGACAACGCTCACAGACGACGAAAAACGAAGGGCAAACACAACGCTCACGAGCAAAGAACGAAGGATAAACACAAATCGACCATAGAAGAGAGAAGGGAAAAAGATAATAGGTAAAGTAAATTTCTAGGGTTTCCACTTTGTTATCACTCTCTCTCGAATTCCTCTCTCGCACCCGGTTTCGCCATACACAAACACACAACACTTACTTTACACAAGAATCATCAATAAATTTGTGATTCCACTCATTGTTATCAATTTAATCAAAAAATTAGTATGCTAACCACCTCCTTCCGCTTTCCCAAAATTCAAGGGAATTCATATTTTCTTGATCCGAGATAAAATTTGAATGATTGAGCAGTCTAAACCGAGTTAGAATGTGAGGTAGTTGATTGTGTTTATCAAGTACAAAAATTGTAGCTTGATGTAAAACTTAAATCTCTTCAATAAATTGTATTTAAGGTGTTTGATAAAATGGCCAAATAGAAAATGAATGTACAATGAAGCTGAAACTAGCAACATTGTTACAATTAAATAATGATGACAAATTCAAGCTCATTTCGTCTAAATCTTCACATAATCTCTTTGTATTTCTTATTTGTATCCAACTAAAAGATTAGCAAATTGAAGCTCTTACTTACCTGCCAAACTTTGGCCATATAACAAGCTAGAGTTAATTGCTTTTTACTTAATGGTTCTTGTTTACAATCTACATCTGTACCTGCCCTATACAAAAAAGAATTGTGTTATGTGCAAATTGGCGTTAATTTGCATAAAACAAAAGATTCATTCATATCCTTTTACCATTTAAGAATAAATCCTCTGTTCCATACTTCTTAGCAGCCGATTATATCTACCACAATTTCTAACAAAAAGTTTTGATCATAGTATAGAGAAGTTGCCATAATAAACCACTCAGGGGGAGATCCTTTCCCTTTCAATAATATGAATTGAAAAAAATAATACTAAATGTGTAGTCCACACTTGAATTAATGAAATTATGGTTTTTGGTTTTTTTGCAGCTCACTTTCGGTGTAGGCAAAAGTTGAAATACCTAAAAAATGTCAACCTCTACTACTGAAGATGAAGAACAAAGGTAAACATTCTTTTTGTTTTTATTATTACAAAATTACAATAAACAGAAGGTTAAAAGGTTAGTATAAATTATAATATGAAGTTTAATTTTGGTTGATCATTAATGATTATTGATGTAATATATTAAACATACATAAAATAGATTTTTATAGGTTTTTGATGAATAATAACATAATATGATAATAATAACGTATAGTCTCATATTGTATCTAAACCTATTTCATGTAGAGGTAAATCCAGTTGACCAGGAACAAAAAATTAATACAATCTATCCTGAATATCAGGTAATGAAAATGATGATAACGCTGTACCAACAACAAATACTTCAAGTAAAAGATAGAGCCTTGAATTCACCTTCAATAGACTTCAACTTTTACATCTATTCACTAAACCTCAAACTCATGCCCAATGGTAAACTTTTGATTCTTAACTTCCCATTTGAGAAATTTTGTATATGTATTATAAAATTCTCTAATAAATCTACTTATTGATTTTTATATTAATAACACTGTACTTAAAAGCTAAAATGTTTTCTAATTAGTATGTCAAACATAAGTAATATACCACACCATTTCATTTAAATGATAACACTCTCATTGGGCCATAGTCATCGTTTGGTACGTCTTCAAATCATCTATTTGTTACCATTTATTCACTATTCATATATTTGTATGTAAAGTGAATAACTTTTTGATGAAAAAAATATTTTGTCACTTACAATTACTTCCTTCCTAGATCTTTTGTTCATCGCTTAGGAGATGACCTTAGTCATACAGTACATTTGATAGCTTATGATGGAATTATTTGTAACATACAGTTGGAAAGAGTTAATAATAACGTATACATCGCTGGTGGATGGCCCCAATTCTTTGACCACCATAATTTGCAAGATGGTTATGTTATCATCTTTGAATACAATGGGAATTCCACTTTCGATGTTAAAATATTTGAGGATTCCGGCATAGAAGTAACCTATGAATCCGAAAGATTTGAAGATGAGCTTTCACCTAACGAAAATCCTATTTTCAAAGTAACATTACAAGCCGATTGAGATGAGCATCAAAAAATTGTAGGCTCCCTTTAAATTAAATCTTTTTCTAAAATGTATCATTCTTACCTTTCCACCTTATACGTATAAAACTATTTTCCATACAACAGCTCACCCAATTCTAAATTTTAATATTTATTAATTTGTCAATTTATTTTACAGGATGTGCCTGGAGTGTTCGCTCGAGTACATCTACAAAAATTTGTCTGAAATATCGAAATCCATGACCATTCACATTGCAATTGGCCAGTGCGAACAAATTTAAGAACAAATGGTGACGTGCTGCGTTTTAGCGTAGGGTGGTGAGCCTATGTTATAAAAAAAGAACTTCAAATAGGTGACACGTGTGTATTCGAACTTGTGAACGATGAAATCCCAATGTTCATGGTGTACAAAGTCTGTCCTACCAATGGAAGTTGGATACTTACATAAATTATAGTTTTCCCTCTTCATGTTCAAAGCTCCGATGTAGGTTTTTTTTTGCCCTCAAAATTTGAGATTAATTAAACATTCAAACTACTGTATTAAAATTCTCTTTTCCATGATTTTCGGTTTTTGAATGGTAAACTATTGGTGGCAATACCCTTAGATATCAAAAGTTTTCCTAGTATAAACTGCTTTATGCGGTTTTGTGTATATATGTTATGTTAGTTATAATCCATCTTTATTTAACGATTATTGGTTCTCATTACTACATGTAGTTTCCAAGTTCCTAAATTATGCTTTATTTTTTGCTTTCTATGAGTTATTTAACCAGTAGCCTCTTCTACATGTTTCATATGGTTACAATAGCAATAACCAAATTATAACCATTCTACTATATTTAATCCCCATGCATATATATGTATATATACATTACAAAAACCAAAGACCTAAAGAAGGAAAAAGAAAAAGAAATGTGAAAGAAAAAGAAAAAATGAACATACTTTGCTACAAAATCTCACAATTATATTATGTTATACAATTATACAAACAATACCTTTCATACAATTATACAAATAATACCTTACTCATAGTAAAAAAAAACCACTTTCAAATCACTCCACACTATTAAATACCCAATTAAAATATAGCATGTGCATTGCACGTGCCTAAACTAGTTTCTTTATAAGAATCTAACTTGGGTCTAAAAACGAACATTTTTATCTAGAATCACACAAATCAAATTAAAACAAACGGGACTAGGACCAAATAAGCCTCCATTACTTGGATCAATCTTTACAAAACTCTAAAAAGACTATACTATTACAGTATAAACTTTTGGATCCCTTGAATAATATCCATAACAAAAGTATAATCCCAATTAAAACATTAGTTTTTCAAGAGCTCTCGCTAAAATAGTTGTAGCTTACACTAGCAAGGCAATCTCCCACTCGATATTCAAATTTTTTGTGGGATAATTGTTGCAACCCGCCCCTAGCCAAGTGGAAAAATAGCTTAATCCACCATGTGGTTTGCCAAAAAAAAAAAAAAAAAAAACCAGAATATAATACCGTCGAAATATCACATAGAGAAAGCACGAAAAGTTGGTGGTAGTTTCAAAATAAAAACCCTAGCATTTGCCATCTTTTTGTTTCAATGTTTAAGTTTTACATACCTATCTTGAACAATTAATTTGTATTTTAAAGATAGTGTTGAGTTTGACAAGGACCGCCCTAGCTCACCGACAGTCCTGGATCTGTGACTGGATGCAGTCCAAATTCATTTAGTTCCTTTTAACTCTCTCTACACGCACACAAATACGGGATACTAGGGTTTCTGAAGCATCATGTATAGAGTTGGAAACTTAGAAGTTACATTTGGTAATCAGAAAAAGGAATCCTAAAGTGTTCATTGTTCACTTTATTTAATGTTGTATATGATTTGGTTCTTCTATTTTATTTTTTCTCCTTTTCATACACAGTTAAACGAAGAATTCTGTTTATGCCGACTCTCCAAACACTCAAAATGCATCAGGTCATTTGACAGGCAGCCATCAGAAGAGGTGGAATCAGATTATCGGCTGGTGATGTACCACCTGCAAGATCAAAATAATTAGGCTGCGGTGGCGTGCGTGGACTTTGGCCCAACCTACTAGCATGTAGGTTCTCTCCCCTTCAAATACTATTGGTACCTCTTGGGGCCCAAACCTAAATCCCAAGCTCGATCAATATAAAGTGGTTAACATCCTTCTAGCTTTCCTTCGTGGGATTGACACTTTTCCAATTTCTCATCAATTTATTTCGACTTCAAGTGGTCATCTTTTGACCTTAATTTCTCATTCACCCTAAATTGATTTTGAGAAAATAAATACACCACATTAATCTACTCATGGAGTAGAACATATTCGGCCAAAGAAATATTTAATTTAACTAACGGAACCCACTAAAATAATTGGTCAAACCAACTAATAAAAACCAATTTTCCAACAATTGTTACCATCATTCTCCTCCTTTGTTGTGTGTGTGTGTGTGTTGGGGTGGGGGGGGGGGGGGGGGGTTTATAAACCCGTGTTTGGTGTAGAATAAAAGCTTGTTCCATATTTAAGAAATTTTTTTCAGTAATTTAATTACAGTTCTTAGGATCCACAACTTTTGAACTACATACTTCATCAACTTTTACTACAATCTATTAAAAATATGATTTTTAACTACACAAAAATTGGGGCTAGATAAACTGATAACAACCCTTAATGCAAGTCTTCTCACAGAAAAAAATTGACAATATGGGGAGTGTATATACTGTTAGATTTACTCTGAATTGTCCATTCACTTTCCATACGTGAAATGATGAGGAAATAAACAGAAGGGGTAGGTACAAAGTCCCATCAAATTTACATGATTCGACAAATTTGTTGATGTGCACGAGAGGATGAGAACCAATTCTTTATCGCCGGTCTTTTACAGGTTTTAAGCAATAAAAAAATGAATTATTT
This sequence comes from Fraxinus excelsior, assembly GCA_019097785.1. Classification (NCBI taxonomy): domain Eukaryota; kingdom Viridiplantae; phylum Streptophyta; class Magnoliopsida; order Lamiales; family Oleaceae; genus Fraxinus; species Fraxinus excelsior. Next base: position 11,464,342 of record CM032630.1, read on the forward strand.
GGAGTCAAGTGTAGTCAAGTAACAAAAAATTATATTGTGCTGTGGACCATGTTTTATATATTTATACAATAAATATGATATGTGAAAGAAATAATTAATTAAGATAAAGTGCCCAACTGGTAAAAAATGTGGAATTTGTGTGGGAGGTCAGGAGTTCGAGCCACGCCTCAAGCAATATATTAAAAAGTCTTTGATTGGGTTTTATTGATTCTAATAAAATAATTATTATTTTTAATTATTTTCGGAATTGTTTAGTGGGTCAACTAGTCAGTAAAACATAATTATTTTAACTGTCCAGTATTTACAACCCATTACCATTGGCCATTAAAACTGTAATTAAATACTGGATCATGGGGTATGCAGTTACCTCTATTTTCTGACTATATAATCTCACTTCTGGACTTTAGAAAACTATAACAACAAAAACGAAATTGTCTTTTCATATATACAGTAAAATATTATACTGAAATTGTCTTTTCATATTTTCTGGAGTACACTTGAGAGTTCTGAAAACCTTTTGTGATTGCTGCACAATTGGTTATTTGATCGTTGTATCCTGGAGGTGATTGTCCACGAAGGTCGCAGCAGTTATCGACGGGCAATTTCGCTTTAGGATATCGTGCTGTCACGAGACTCGATCTATTGATAAGTTTTTTCTACACTTTACTACTATATTTTCCAACAGACCAATGATGAAAATATCATCTAAGAAACCAATTGTTGCAATGATTGATATGCCCCTTTATTAAGTTCACATGGAAATGCAATAAGGGGACAAAGTGATCATTGCCAAAGTTTAAATGGTGAAAGTGAAAAGATAAATTTACTGATGTGTGACATTGGAGACATTTTAAAACCGACTAAAATCACAACCAAAAGTGTGCTTAATTGCGAAACATTCTTCAATCTATCAAATTCTCTCTACACAAAACTAAAAAGTTCAAATACTTGTGCGTTTTCTTATTCTGGAGTCTCAAAACCTCTCTACACAAAACTGAAAGGACCAAATGCTCATCTTTTCCAACTCTTCTATTCTCTCGTAGCTGCCAAATAACCTTTTTTGGCGCGACTTCGTGATCAAATTAATGCCTTGGTGTTGAATTTATAATGAAGTCTCTCTCCTCTCGGTAAGATTTTATTCCCTTACCATAAATCAAATTAGTATTCTATAAAGCGCATCTAGACAACGTCTAAACGTCGTGAGGCGCTGACAAAACGCATTGCCTTAGAAGTAAGTGTGAATGAAGCGGTCAACTGCTACGTTGACTGCTTAATGCGCGTCTACGTGTGCTTTATTAATTTTTTTTGTTTATTTTTCCTTTTTTTTTTAAAAAAAAAAAAACCTTTTATTTGACTTTAAATTATTAACCTTTTATTTTTTTAAAAGACATTTATTTTACATTAGTTTCAAGTTTTTAAATGACTTTATCTATACAAAAGTAAAAAAAAAAAAAAAAATGACTTTATCTAATAAAAATTTAGATAAGATTTAAGTTATTGTGCTATCTATATCATGTAATTATGATTTTGAGATTTTGTTGAAAATTATTTATATGAATATCTTAATTAGGACATGTCTACTTGAAAGCCGAAACTATGAAAAGTAGTTTAGTTTTTGTACTTCGAAAACTTTAAAACTGTATAATTGATTAATGGTAGGAATTATTAACTAAAGATGATCTAAAAATTGAAGAACGAGCTCTTTTGCTCGCCCCTATCTCTAAGGGGGCGTAAGCACTTCACTTGCTAGGGGATGGGATTCATTCACTTGCATTCTTGCTAGCACTAGAAAAAGCTCCGGTTTTAACGCCCCTACTGCTGCTGTGCAGCCTTTCCTTGGGTTCGTAGAGTCGGGTTTCCCGTTTACCCACAACGGAGGAGCCGCCCCCACCAGGCAGGCGGCCACGGGTCATAACGCACTCTTCGCAAGTCATTAAATTTATAGAAGAAGTTGTTGGAGGTTAGAAAACACATGAAACAATATGCTCGACTTCAGAAATTATTTTTTTGAGAATGAGTACAATTGACCCACTGTCGGACTTCAATCAATTGTAATTTGTAACCATATTTTCCTAGGAAAGGGAACTGGAAAATGACCGAACAAAATGGATTTTGATTTATTATATGAAAATTACAATTAGAAAAGGTGAAGAAGAATATACATGAACGTATCCTAAAGAAGAAAATGCAAAGTTGTTTAGTGGTAATTTTTTTTTTTTTTTTTAATTACGTTATTTTGAAAAGTGAATTTTTGAAGAATGGGTAATTAAAAAAGTAGGAAATTTTTTTGGGTTTACATGTAAAATATTTTATTGTATAAATATATAATTAAAAATGAGTATATAAAAAAAGAGTTTTGAAAAAACGATGATAAACAGGGGCTAATAGTAACAAAAATTTCTATTGCCTCGAAACTTCCTTCTCAATTTATAAGGTCATTGACGAGCTACATGTGGACATAGAAGTTGACAAATATAAACAAATTAAAATGACTCTCCTATAGGTAAAAAAATACGCGGACTCCTATAGTCTACTTGACTGTAAAATATTTCAAAACTTATGGTACGTTTGAATACATTATTTTGGAAGAATATATTTTGAAATAGTAGATTGATGGAGAATGTGTGGTTAAAAAAGAAGGAAAAATTATTGATGTGATTGAAAATATTATTTGGGAAAATTGTAGCAACGGTCTCAAACCTTTGAATTTTTTGTAGACTTTACCTTAACCTTCAGTTTGTACCACCAGCGGTCCCAAACCTTCACGTTGGAGCATTTTTAATAGATTTTTTAAATATAAAATGTTCTTTATTTTAAAGAATCGACTCTTAAAATTATGTTAATTTAAAAGACTTTTTAAATTTATATTTTAATTTAGAGAGTAGGTTTGATTCTTCAAATTCGGAGAGGTAAACTCACTCTCTATAATTATATGCATTCAAATTATTTTAATTTTTAATGGAGACTAATAATATAATAATTTAGAAGAAAACTAATGAAAATAAGAAAAAAGGAAAAATAATAAATATTTTTTGGCACTAGTAAAACTAAGCGTTAAACATAAAGAGTTTGCTGGAGTACTTAAAGTTTTTACTCTAAATGTATAGATGTTCTCTATATTGTAGAATACGTTCTTTAAAAATAGAGAATTTTTTGGAGATGCTCTTATGAAGAAAAGAAAATTAGGGTTGGAATCTCAAGCTTTTTATACGAGTATGGTTACAAAGTCTTCAACCTTTAAAAGTAAGTAACTATGATTTCAATATGAGTAAATTTATAAACGTGGCTTATTACATAATCGAAATCGTCAATTTAGTTAAGATCATATTAGTTAGATGGAAAACTTAGCATTTCTCTTCGATTAAATTGAAAGTAGCTTACTATTTTAAAGACCACATTGAGTTTTCTGTATACGAGATCCAAATTCAGGTTTGTAAATGTATTGAAGATCCATGTATGATTGTGAAGTCGGAGACTAGTTTTCGTCATTATAAATTTTCTCGAGTAATGTTATTCAACACTAGTTATTATATATGACATAATAAATCTAGTTATTTGATGATCATTAAAACGAGTTATGATTAGAAATTAGAAAAAATTTTGAGTTTACGTACAAAATATTTTATCGTGAGAATGTGTGTTTGAAAATGTGTTTTATAAAACAAAAATTGAAAAATGGTAAACAAAATGAGTCCATGTGATGTTGCTAATAGTAACACCATGTTTGATTGGCTATATTTTCCATAGAAAATGGAAATTAAATTCTATTTTTGCATTTTTGCATGTTTAATAGACTAAATTTCCCATGAAATTATTTTTCCACATTTTCTTGATTTTTGAAGAAAAGATTTTCCCATAAGTTTGATGGGAAAAACTTTTCTAAGTAACTTTTTATTTTTTAGCAATGGAAACAAATTTTATCCTTAATTGTAACAAATTTTATCTTTTTAATGGACAATTTTCATAGAAAACAAAGTAAAACGAACACCAAAAGATCCGAAATTTCAATATTTTTCAGGTAAAAAATTATACTAATAAAACACAATTAATTGACAATTCTCATTAAAATAAGTTCTAGACAATTCAATTTTCTAAAATTCATTTTCTTTTCATTCAATTCCATTCTTCGGATCCTAATAGTGTCAATCAATTTCCTGGTATTCACGTGTAAGTTTCCAAGAACGTACGTGGACCAATCCTGTCCCTCTCACTTTTTCTCATTCCACTCGGTTGTCTCCTCCTTACTGTCCTCTAATTGCAAAACCCTTGCACAGAATCTTTCTTTAAACGCATTTCCTGACCACCAAGATTCTGCACTTATCACGAGGAATCAGCATAGAATTGAGATAAAAAAGGAAGAAAGCTATATTTTCATATATATATATATATCTTCTATATATAAAAAGTGGCTATGAAACAGAATTTCTTGGTTTAACGGAAAAACTAACGGAATTTCTTGTTTTAACGGAAAACCTATAATTTTAGGGTCCAACTTGAATTTATTTAAAACCTTATGGGCTAAAACTTAAAATTTAACCATAATCCTTAAATTGCAGCCAAGGACCTTAACATATCAAATTTACACAAGAAGTCCTCGCCTCCCCAACTCCCAAGAATCGAAAAAAACATTTAATCTTCCATGACTGAAAAACTCAATGTTGTCAAACCCGGCCCAGTCTGGCCGGTTCGACTGGAAAAATCGGGAACCAGGCCCAAAATCGGGCCAAATCATGTCCGATTTTTTATTATTTTCAAAACCGGTTAAAACCCGTCAAACCGGTCCCGATTTTCAATTTTTTTTTTGGTTTAAAAATTTTTAACTTCATAAATGGGTTTCAAAATTTATTTAGAATTCTAAGGCCCATGGAGAAGTAATGGATGTCATGCTCATTTTATAGATGCACTTCTCTCCAAAGGTTTCATAAACTTTCAATGTGAGATTGTGCCTTTTATAGATACTCTTAACTCTAATAGTTTTATAAACTTTCAATGTGGGATAGTGATATATAACCAAAAAATGTTAAAATATTCATCAAAATAATTTTCAAATGTATGTTTGGCTAATTTGATTTTTAATAACAACTAATTAAATTGCAATATTCACCTTCATTCTTTCATTTATTTAATTTTCAAATTTAACTTAAATTACACTTGATTATTAATATATTAATGTTAGATATCATTTTCTATAAGTTTAAATTATTTTAATTTAACAAAGTAAACTATTTTAACATATTGATTTTTAATTTTTAGTATTGAGACTAATTGTAGGATAATGAATCTAATTAGTAAAAATATATTTACTTTGAATTATTAATATGAAAATTTTAAAAAATATATATTATTTTATTATTTTTGTATGTATTTATTGCATGCGATTCAATCCCGGTTGAACCTTTTGACCCTTCACCTTTTCCGGGTCGATGACCGGGTCTGTTTTCAAAACACTGGAAAAACCTTAATGGAGAAACTCTTCCCCCCTTTTCATAGCCGACGCCCCCAAGAAATCGTAGTAGCCGAGGGTTGGGGGCGGCGTGCTTGCCCATCATCTTAGTTGGATTAATCATGGGCGCAATAATTATATTTTTCTCTCACACAAGTAATATATGTAGACGTCCAATTTAATCCATTCAAATCCAGCAATCAATTCATGAGAAATGCTGGACTTACAGACTACTGTTTCACAAAAGCCTTACAGAAAATAAAAAAATCGGCCGGTTCAGGAGAAAAGAGATAGAAGCCGTTTCAAAATAGGGCAAAGAGGAAGGAAATAGCCTATTTCTCCCATTTCTCACTTGCAGTTCCCGCCCACCTCAGATTCCTCCATCTCGAGCACAATGTAATATGTGAGCTTACTGAGAACGAAGATTACACCTCGCGATCCTACATACCCTCTGTAGACTATAGTTCTATGACAAGTTGTACCGACTTCATATGTGTATTTGGAGGTGGAAAACTCAGAGAGAGGTACTTCCTCAATGTAAGTCAGGTGAAATAAATAATGATTGTGACTCTTTTGACATGTAGACACAAAAATAAGAATACGAAACTAACTGAAGTTTGCTTGATAGATGTTAATGTCATTGGATGTTCAAAATGTATTTCCATTTGGGGCATCTTTTTCTTGTCATTTGTTTTTAGAATATAGTATAATATTATTGTGCATAATATGAACTTTGAGTTTTATGTTTTTGATTTTGGGTTGGAGACGACAGAGAGAATCACTTTATTTAATTATTTATCAATTACATAAATATTACATCATTAATTATTTAATTAACCAAAAAAATTACATCTTTATTAATAACAAATTAATTCTTAAACAAAACTATTAAATATAAACTAAACAAACGTGCATTGCACGTTGCTTACCACTAGTATATATAAAAAGTGGCTATTAAACCGAATTTGTTGGTTTAACGGAAAAACTAACGGAATTTCTTGATTTAACGGAAAAACTAACGGAATTTTTTATTTTAACGAAAAATCTTTTTTTACCACCACTTACTTTCAAAATTATAATTAAATAATAATAAAAATAAATTAGCTTTTGATAATTCCTTCAAACTAAAATATCTTGGAGCTAACTTATTCGAATCGACTTTTTCTCGAATCTGATTTATGTATCTAATTACAATTTATCCAACGAGACCAATATTCATATAATTACGATAACTCTATCAATATCTAAATATTTGACACAAATAAAATATAATTTGATAAATGTATCATTTAGTCACTAACTTTCAAAATATTAAAATATAGTATATAAAAATTGAATTATATTTTATGAAAATTTTCGGGGTATTACATTTTCACCCCCTTAAAATATTTTCATCCTCGAAAATTTACCCGTCACTTACCAATACTAAATCTAATACATGATATACATATATTATCGTAATACATATCATACTTTAACGATAAAATGAATTGCATTATTACTTAAAAAAGAGTAAAGACTTAAGCCATGCAAAAAGTTTAAGCCTCCGTTTGTTTCTCATTAAAAACTCATAAAAATGAAAAATATGACTGTTATCCATCACATCAATTTTGAATTTCTATCTCTTGTGTGAGGTCCAATAACGACTATATTTTTCATTCTCATTCTACATTAATGAGAATCAAACGGAGCCTAAGTAAACTCATATTCTTACCCCTTAACGTACCTTGAGTTTTCTGTTTGTGATTTTGGGTTGGAGATAACTAGAGAGAAGCACTTTATTTAATTATTTATCAATTACATAAACATTACATCATTAATTATTTAATTAACCAAAAAAATTACATCTTTATTAATAATAAATTAATTTTTAAACAAAACTATTAAATATAAACTAAGCAAACGTGCATTGCACGTTGCTTGCACCTAGTAATCTATAATATATCAAGTATAGTAGAGAATTATTTTCGAACGATTATAATTCTATTACAATTCAATTATTTCAATAAAACCTTACTTTTCATTTTTCAACATGCAGGGACGGACGCAGAACATAAAAGTTATGGGGGCACAACCGAACTTGTAAAAAAGTTGGGAAAAATTTTACACTTACGTCCAAAAAAATCATACCCCGTGTAATTTTGCATCCGAAAATTTACATGGGATATGACTTTTTCGGATGTAAAATTTCAAAAAAATTTGATGCCATATTCCATATAAAGTTTCATAATAAAATGATGAAAATTACATTGAGAAGTTTGTATCGCAAAAATAGTAAAAGTTTCCTAATATTTTCGATATCTATTTAGATTATTCGATATGCACATAATGTAGTTCTCGGGATAAGTTTTGAGATGATATAAGCAATTCAATTTGTAGATTCGGTTAGCATACTATCGTCGAAATTTTTTTAAAATTAGCTTGTTATCGAAATTCAAATTTATTGTGATTTTGCCCCTGTTTGGTGGAAATTAAAATCAATTTTTTAGTAAATTTTGATAAAAGTTAAAATATTAATGGATTCCATGAAATATGTTATTAAAATTAATTATTAACTTTGATTTAGATTAAAATTTAGATTACAATCGATACCAAACAAAATTGTAAAAAAGAAAAAAAATTGAAAGTTGGGGGGCACGTGCCCCTTCCGGACCCCCTGTGTCCGCCCCTGTCAACATGTATTTAATTTACTAATGGTAATAAATCCTAAGTATCACATAAACCGAGAATCATTTTTTGGACGATTATAACCCTCCTACAATTCAATTATTTCAATAAAACATTACTTTTCGTTTTTCAACATGTATTTAATTTACTAATTGTAATAAATACTAAGTATCACATCAATCGAGAATCATTTTTTGGACGATTATAACCCTACTACAATTCAATTATTTCAATAAAACATTATTTTTCGTTTTTCAACATGCATTTAATTTACTAATTGTAATAAATACTATAATTAATTCTCAATTAATTAACATTAACATTCATTTAATTGATATTAATTAGAATTTCACGTCCACGTCCACGTTATTAATTCCAATATTTTAAAAATCGACCCGAAAAAGAGAAAATGTCAAGTTTCAAAAGGTTGAACCGGTGTCGAATCAGGATCGAGCCGTGGTTTTTAAAAAATTAAAAAATATACATTTACAAAAATTAAAATATACATACATTTAAATTTTTTAAAAATTATACACTTACATATGTTGAACCAGTTAAAACAAAACCGTGTCACAAGTTTTCCAAAAAATCGATCGGTTTAACGGATTTTAGGACGAGTTTTTGATTAGAGGTTTTATAAGTCAAATTGGACCGATTTTGGTTTCGATTTCCAATTTTCCCGATTGAATTGACCTCACCAATCCGATTTTTAAAACACTGATTAGTTCTTAATTAATTATAATTTACATTCATTTAATTAATATTAATTAAAATTTCACATTCAATAATGCAGCTGATTATCCACATCCATGTATGCTAATGTATCATCAAATTTCATTTAATTGAAAATTAAATTATATTCATTTAATATAAATGATTTAACATTCATTGTCACACATATATTTTTTGGTGTTAATTCTAAATTAATTAACATTCACGTTAATTCACGTGTTGTATTTGTCATTCATCTTTATTTATGCATTTAGTTGTAATTCTAATACTCACATTTAAGTATGCATTTCACTATTTACATGTATATATAATAATTAACATTTATTTTAGAGAACTTGCATTTTTCACATATTTTAATCAAAATGGTAAATGGGGAGGGGGAGGTCCGGGAGGAGGGTCAAATTTTACTTTGACAATACTTACAAAGCATTTCAAAATAACGGGTAATGCACGTTGGTCGTATATATATAGGGATAGATCAGGGAGAGTAGTAGTAGTAAAATTTCAATAACATGAGTGATATTCTTCTACCAGGTTTTAGGTTTTATCCTACAGAGGAAGAACTGATTTCTTTCTATCTTCTTAATAAGATACAAGGCAAAGGGCAAGAACTGGACATGGTTATACCAGTTGTTCACCTTTATGATTACAGTCCATGGGATCTCCCGCGTAATTAATGCATATTCACTTTTTTTCTCTTGTTTTTGCACGATTTGTCTTCTTTCTAATTGTTAGTTTTTGGAAAATACATAGAATATGCTGGCTATCTGTGTCGAGGAGACCCTGAGCAGTGGTTTTTCTTCTTACCAAAGCAAGAAAGGGAAGCACGAGGAGGAAAACCTAATCGGCTTACGACGGAAGGATATTGGAAAGCCACCGGCTCACCGGGGGACGTGTACTCGTCAAATGGAGTTATTATTGGTAGGAAGAGAACAATGGTTTTCTACGAAGGAAGAGCTCCTAAAGGAACAAAGACTTCATGGAAGATGAATGAGTATAAAGCCACTGAATTAGGTGAATCTTCATCATCTATGGCTATGCAGGTGTGTGTTGCACTTCCAAAATAAATATTCCTTTCTTCAAATAAAAAAATTGAAATACATGTACTATATACCTTGCTTCTAATATATTGAGGTGGTGTTAGACAAAAATTTTTGTGAAAGTTTTAGTAGATTTTATCAAAAGTTCATGAAATATTTGTGGTTGAAAAATTGTGAATCTCACGAAATGTTTGTTAAAATTAATTGTTAATCTATCCCAAACAAGATCTAAGGATTTGGGATGAATCATGGCTTCAAAGTGAAATCTTAATTGAAATAGATAATTTTACTTGCAAAACTATGAAAATGAGTGTAAATTGTGTATTGAAAACTAAAGGTAGAAAGTAATTAAATGATAGTTTTGATCACTAATTTATAATTGATTTATAAATCATTTATAAATAGTTAAATTTCATTTTCAATCACATATTTCGATAGATCATTTCTATTTATTTTTATAAATTAAACGGTTTATAAATTCTTCCTAAATGATGCTTAAACTTATGGTTCAACGAACTAAGTGGGATGCAGGTTCAATGAACTAAGTGCTTCAAAAAAGAATGTCAAGAGGAAAGAATCCATTTTTATCAATATACAATATAATCAGCAAATCTCGAGAACTCGTATATAATATAGCTATGGACAAAAACTTGGTAATAAATTTAATGTGGAAAATTAGGGGATTGGAAAACCCTAAATTGTTCACTAGCCCGCCCTAAATTACTCCCTATATTATATAAGACACGGTGATGAAGTTGATGAAATATGTGATTGAAAAGTTGTGGATTCCATAAAATGTGAGGGGTTAAAATCAAATATTAACTTTGACTTGAGATTTTAATTCAAACCAAACATGGCTAAGCTTATGCTATTTGTCCAGAAAAGTGTGCCATAAATGATGTGAAGTGAAATGATTAGATGAAAAAGTCGATAGTGTTTTAAACTGTCCAATTATAGAGTGTCATGTGACATTATGTAATCTATTATGTAAGATTTGATATAGATGGAGCATGCGGAGTCTCAACTCTGTGTTTGTATTGTGATCTTCTACTCCTTTGTTTTTGTTTTTTCATGCAGATAACTGAAGAATTCAGTTTATGCCGACTCTACAAACAATCAAAATGCTTAAGGTCGTTTGACAGGCGGCCATCGCAGGAGGCAGAAGGTGGTCAGCCCGTGATGCACCACCAGCATGATCACAATAACAAGGCGACGACGACATCTGAACAAAACTACAAAGCAGTATCAGATATTTTTCCATATAACATTTCATCCTCAGAAGACCATGCTGCTAATTCTGTTAACTGGGATGATATTACGGCTATTGACAATGGACCCTTGTGGGACTGGGACCAAGTGAACAACGATTGGTATTATTAAAAGGTTGTAAAAGATCTGCAGTGAACAGTATCCAGAAATGGAGAAATTGAGTGTGTACAAGTAAAATGTGGCTTTGAGATTAATTAATAAAGAAGCTAATAATTGGTTATTATCCTTGGATGATTGTATCTGCTATTTCCTCACATTAAAGTAAAGGTGTAAGTTAAGCCTATGTTTGAGCCTAATTTTGGTAAGAATATATATTTTGGAATAGTAATTTTTTTTTAAAAAATTCGATTTACGCATTAAATTATTTTATGGGACAATGTGTGATTAAAAATGAGTTTTAAAAAAATAGGGGCCAAACAAAGACTTAAAAGGATGAACTACTCCTGTAGGCTTCCTTTAACAACGATAAGCACAAATTTTTTTCACGGAAATCATACAAACTGACACCGACAGATTATGATTGAAAGATGACAAAAAAAAAAAAGCCATATAGGTGCTACCAATAATTCTAATTTGTCATGTACTTGCAGAATAATTCTTCATTTAGACCCATCATGACGCACATTTTTCTCGATAAGGGCCATTAAAATCACAATATGGTAAGACACAAATAGTGGTGACAATAGGCCGAGCCGGTTCGGCCCATCTACCCATAAGTTTTCACGAGCCGAGCTCGTGCTCAAGGAGCTCGGCCCTTAAGCTTGTGAGCTCACGAGTCGAGCCAAGTCCACGAGCTCAATTTTTTTTTTTTTTGCTTTTTTTTGCACATTTTTTTATGTTCGTGGGCTCGTGAACTCGTGCCCACGAGCCGTTTGCGAGCTCAGCAATTTGAGCAACTCGACAAGCCTAGCCTTGCTCGGCTCGTCGGACGAAACCGAGTCCATGGACCGAGATTTGATGAGTCGAGCCGACGAGCTACTCTACCCTTTTGCCACAGGGACAAAAATTTTGTTTACTAATTGGGAAATCGAAGCATCCCACTTCTAGGTTCTAACATGAACGGCCACACTTCAATAATTAAACCGAGTATGTCTCTCAAACATTGACCAATTTAATTGTACAATAAATTGCTCTCTTTTCTTGAAAAATATTGTAGGTGGCATGGTGCTACAAGAATTTAAGTTTTGTTAAAATAATGGTAGGTAGCACTATTAGTGTAAAATTAAATAGCATTATTAGGATGAAAATTATGCCAACCAAGTCATAAAGCCTATTGTTATATTCTCACTTTGGCATCGAAGAAGATATGAAGAAATACCCTAACTCCTTATTATATGTATCATTAAAGAAGAAAATAAGATAAACTAATATGTCAATTTTTAACTACGAATATTGTCAAGAAACAAAAACTTTTACTGATCCAATTAAAATATGAAGATTTTTTTATTTGAGAAAATTTACATGTTTTAATTAGGTCTTCCTACATTTGTTCGATGGAGAGAATGGAAAAGGGTGTTGAAGGGTAAAACAAGTTAAATGATATGGTTATTGGACACTACGAATATCAGTCATAAGTCATCAAACCACAGGAAATTGATCAATTCAAAGTAGTTTTCAATATTCAAGTCCATCTGAGTTGATTTCCAATCTCAACTTTTGAATTTTATGAAAATTTGATTTAATATAATACTTGCGACTATATTTAAATAATTAAATGAGCTATTTTCTAATAAGTTAAATTTTTAATGGAATAATGAATCTAGAATGCATCCAATTTTTGTTGTCGCCTATTTATCAAGCCTGTGCACGACGATATTGTTCTTAAAAATGTCATGCAAGCAGTTCATATGCCACGGGAGAGTTACCATGAGTATTTTCAATGCATTCTATGGATAGTTATTTAAGTATCACATAAATATAAAGATTTTTAATCTACGTGACATTGATCTCTAATGAATATATGGTTAACCTTACATTTCATTCGCTAATGTGCATTCAATAGGAAAGAGAAAAAATAATAAACGGAGGAGAGAAAAATACGAAAATGAAGATACAACGAAGTGTAAATTTTTGTCACATTACTCTCTTAGGGGAAATTTTCTGTAGGATAGGTAGGAGTGGGAAAAATCCAAACCAACCTGATCAAATCGCCCGACCCGACCCAACCCAAACCGACCGATTTTGGTCGGTTTTTTGCTTTTTTTTTTTTTTTTGGTGGATTTCGGGTATTGGGTTTGGTAGTCGGGTTATCGGTTAACAACTTAAACCCGATCCAAACCGACCTAACCCGACCCGACTATATTTAAAATAAAATTAAAAAAAAAAAGAAAAAGAAAAAGAAAAGGAAAACCACGTTAAATTGAAAAACAAAACCCTAAAAGCTCAGTTGCCTCTCCACTCTCTAGGTCCAAGCTCTAGCCTTCACGCTTCTCAAATCGCTAGTCCCGTTAATATTTTATGACTTTACAAATAATCTAACAAGAAGACAATTGAAATCAATTCGTAGAACAACGGGAAATCTTTCTCAATTGGTACGTAATTCTTTGATTTTACTTTCCTTTAGAATTATGAACTTAATGTTGATTCATCTGTGTTTTTTTGGGAATTCATTGTTTGAACTGAAAATGGGTTGAAAAGTTAATAATTTAGGGCATGTTTAGTGGTGGGATTGGATTTTATTGTAAACAAATTGAAGCTTTGAGTTTATCAACCCTGGCATCACTTGCGTTGCCCGATCACAAATTGGTGGGTTAAACCATGAGAAACAGAATCTCACATCTCAAATGAAGAATCTCTTAGCCGGGTTTACATCATTTTAATAAGTTTTCATATCCATGTCATTTCACATTGGCATACCCTCACTATCATATTTACAGTAACAGAAGGAGAAGAGAGAGCAAATATGAGTTGAGTATATATATAAAAGTAATAAATGTGATAGGCTTGAGTTTATAAGCTTTGTACAGGTCATGGGGGCAATAATGGTGCAATATTAAAGATGCACAACCATTTATCTTTGTTCATGATTAACGATTAGGATTATCAATGCCCTGAGTTTTCCTATTTGAAATTCAAAGACTTGCAGCTTATATTTTGCAGACATTTTTTAAAAGAAAAAGTTGTTTGTGGGTTTATATGTTGCTGTTGTTGTTTGGTTTGGCTCACTCTAAAATATATCTAACTTCCTCAGGATAAATTTGCAATGTAGCAAAAGAAAGTTTCAGATCTTATACATGCAAAGGGAAATTATGAAACATTTTAGATTGAAGTTTAAATCAAGATGGTGAGTTATTTAATTCTTACTAAATATTGCATGTCTTTGACAAACTGACCAACCCAACCTAATCCGATTAACACTTGATTGGATTGGGTTGAGTTTCAACATTTACACGGATTGAGTTGATTTGATTTTTGATCAAATAGATCATGTTGGGTTGGGTTTGGGCAAAAACCAACCCAACCCATAAGGACATGCATATTTGTACACATGGTAAGACCCATCTATTAGAGCATCACTTTTAAGCAGTGTTTTAAAAGGCGTGCCTAAGCGGCCGCCTAGGCACGCCTTAGTGTGATGCGAGGCCAAAACGTTAAGCCAAGTGGCTTGGCGTCTTATTTAGCGGTCAACGACAATTGTTGACCGCTAATGCACACCTAGGCGCAATTATGCGTGCCAAGGCGTGCATTAGCATTTTTTTTTACAATCGTTTGAAGTTAAAAGTTATTAAATGCTAATTTCTTCATTTTGTCCTAATTTAAAACAATCATTTGAACCCAAAAAATTCTCTCCAGTCTCCTTCAATTTGCAACAAGTTTGCACTTTCTCTCTTCCAAGTTCCAACTGCTCATCTTCCACACTTTCCAAGGTAAGTTGGACTCACTCAATATGCAAAAGAAAATAGACAAATGTGATGTTTTTCCTTTTTGAAAGTGGGTCCATACTCCATAGTACTCACGTAGGCGGTACAATTTCTAATTTTCCATACAAAAGCTGAAATTGAATGAGACAAACCTGAAAATCTCCCTAATAAAATTCAAAAGTGGTGGCTAATGGCCATGGGTAATGATTCAATTTTCTGGGTCCATAGTTTCAATTTTCTCTAGTGTCCAATATGAATTTTATCATTTTTTATGTACAAAATGGGTTGGTAGGTGGATAAAGACAAATATAGCATTGTTATTGTGATCATTATAATATTTGTTGATGAATTTGGAATCTTTGAATTTGATCAAATTATGTTCTTTCTGCACCAAAGAAACGTGCAAAAAAAGAAAATTTGTGATATTTCAATTTTCATGTTTACAGAATTTGTAATTTTGTGTGCATCTTAGTCTTATGTTATTTTAGTACATTGAACCCCAATGTTTATAAATTTTATATTGTTTCTATTTTGTAGGAACCAATGGAAGTATGTGATTCTTCAACCGTATCTAAATCCAATGCTAGTCAAATCAAAAGAGATTCCGAGGATGTCGGACGAAAAACCTCATTTTTGGAATAATGTGAAATGCATATTATGTGATAAAGTTACTAGGGGAGGAATATCTAGGCATAAACTTCACGTAGCGGGAATCAAGGGAAGATGTGTGGCATCATGTCTTAAAGCAAGTGAAGAACAAAAAGTTAAGTGTGTTGAGGCGATTCAAGGGACCAAGTCTTAAAATATAGAGAAGCTATTGATTAATGCTAAGTTGAGGGAAGATGTAAATATATCTTTGCATACAACAGATGATGAAGAAGAAGATGAAATTGCTATTATTGAAAAATGGACTAGAAAAAGGCCTATTAATGTGGGACATATGGATCAATTTTCAAGTTCTATCAATGTCAATGATGTTTCTATGAATGCAAATAAGAAATTGTGACCTTTCTATAGGACATGCATATTTGTACACGTGTTCTATTTCTCTCTTTAGGTTCCGTTTGATAGGTCAAATTTTTCATTTTCCAACTTTTGTTGTGTTTGATTGGCGAAATTTTCCCGGAAAAATATTTTCTAACTTTCTAAATTTTCCACCTTTTTGAGAAAAATAAATTCTTGATGTTTTGGTGGGAAAATATTTTCCAATTTTTTTTCCTTCAATTGGAAGAAATTTTAGACACAATGGTAAAAAAAAAAATTCACTTTTATTGACAATTTCCATGCAAAATAAAGCCAAACGAATGGTATTCGGTATGATTATTTTTTTTCAATTTTTTTTATTTTTGATAATTGGAACAAATTCTAAACCTAATAGTAGAAAACATTATCACTTTAATGGACAATTTTCACAAAAAAACGAAGCCAAACGACAACAAACTTTCAACATTTTTCATGAAAAATTATATCAGTCAAACACAATTAATTACAATTCTCAGTAAAATAATTTTTAGGAAAATCTTTTCCCTCTAAAATATTTTCTTTCCACCCTGCAATCAGACGGACCCTTACCTTTTTTTTTTTTTTTTTTCTTTTCTGAGACCACCCACTGAAATTGCTTCACTAGCCCTTGATATTTTTGTTTCTAGTTTATTTGTGTAATTAGCAAAAAAAGGTCCTCGTCGTCCCTATCATTTCAAATTTGGCAATTGTACTCTTATTTCAACATTTTCTTACGAAATTGGTCATTTTCGTCTCCTTTCATCAATTTCTTTTGTCAAATATGGGTAATTGATGAAATACGTCCTTTTCGTTTACATTTATTGCACAAAAGGTCCCTATCATTTAAATTAACATTTGATATGCTCTAATTTTGTTGTATGGTTAAGCATTTGATAGAGAAAATTCATCCAAGATCCTTAACCTTTCACAATTGTAGCAGCTGTGTTTTCAACCTTTCATTTGTGCATGTCCCCAACCTTTTATCAGTCTGTGGTATTCTCATATAAAATCTTATTAAAATTAGTAAATATAAAATAGACAATCGGCATCACTTGTAGCCCGAATCCTGTGCTCTACTGGTCAGTCTTTGAAAGTAACTATAAAGCCGTAGATAAGTTACAATAAATTGTTTGAAATCCCATGTAACAATGCCTCAACTACAATTTGGAGAGAGTTATTCATATTACTCGTGACAGTACACTGAGGCAATTCTAGCAATACAAGATGGGAAATTTTAGTTCATTTTCCCCCTTGTCAATTTTACATGATAACTTTTTCGTTTGCAAGGATTGAAGGGCGTTCGACTTGCATTGGAAATGTCACCACTCATCCTCAAGGGTAGCGCGGTGAGAACAGTGCAGACAAATATAAAGAATGATGTAAATTCAACGAACATAGCTCCTGGGCCAATCAAACTAGCATGCCGCAGGATAATGGGAATGGCTATGCTCCCTACAGCAGATCTGTTGGGAAATGGGTCAGGTTTGACCAAGTATTCGGGTGGGACCCGGTGTCCGGTTTGTGCGGGTCAATGGACAAACGCATTCTACACCGCGAGTAGATATTCGTGATATATTTAATTTCACAAAACCGTTTCCGAATGAATGAGAAATTAATGCTAGAAGTTGACAATTTGAAAGTAAAATCTGGGAATTTGGAATTAAGTGTGGGAACTTTATCCCACATAGGAAGTTGAAAGAATTCTAAACCAATTTATATATCTCAAGTTTGGATATGGGTCTGGGATCCAAGGGATACCAATCCAAAACCCGCCCACGCGCTGCCGCCTTTCGACCGAACGGCTCGGGCTCGGGTCGTAGTTGGTTCCTATATTCTTTTTGGACAAAATAAATTAAAATTATTTATTTAATTTATTTATTTCTAAAATTCGATAATTAATTGAAAAGGTGTGTCTTTTCAAACTTATTCGAAACAGTTCGGACTAAACTGACACAAACTAATAGTTGTGTCTATTCAGAAATAATCTTTCAAGAAGTTGCAACTCTTGGCTTGCAGCTTTTGGAAATCTATAAATAGAACCCATGATTTCCGAATTTAATAATTCAAAAAATTATTCATTCTTCTCTTGCATTCTGCATAAACAAAAAAATGTTTTCATTCATTTAGAGAGTACGAAACTTTTCTGGTTCGCCGTTCTTGCTGTTTGGAAGGGGGAAGTCTTAGACAATGTCTAGACTAGTCCAAAACCCAGCCACGCGCTGCCGCCGCCGTTCGACCGATCGGCTCGGGCTCGGGTCGTGGTTGGTTCCTATATTCTTTTTGGACAAAATAAATTAAAATTATTTATTTAATTTATTTATTTCCAAAATTCGATAATTAATTGAAAATGTGTGTCTTTTCAAACTTATTCGAAACAATTCGGACTAAACTGACACAAACTAATAGTTGTGTCTATTCAGAAATAATCTTTTAAGAAGTTGCAACTCTTGGCCTGCAGCTTTTGGAAATCTATAAATAGGACCCATGATTTCTGAATTTAATAATTCAAAAAATTATTCATTATTCTCTTGCATTCTGCATAAACAAAATATGTTTTCATTCATTTAGAGAGTACGAAACTTTTCTGATTTGCCATTCTTGCTGTTTGGAGTGAGAGAAAGATTGTTATATCTTGGGAGGTGATTGGCGTCAACTGTAAGCACCATAGTAGGCCAAAATCGTCTTAAGGAAATAGAGTAGAACTCTAGCCTCAATCTACTGCTTCTGCAATTTAATCAAGCATTTATTCGATTTGTCATTTCCTTCTCTTTGTCTCCACATATTTCGCATGCTAAATAAATAAGATTATAACAATCTTAAGACGATTTTTCTTTGTGTTTTATTATTTGTATGTGTTTAAATAATTTGTATTTAACGTGACTTTTACATTTATTTACTTAGTATAGTTTACATGCATAAACTGATTATACGTCAATCTATTTTTTTCACGTTGATTACATAATATTTTATATAAATTTATTGTGTTCTCGAATTACTTATAATCCGACCCAACCTTTTATTTTTATCGGTTCTTTTTAATCACCGTTAATACTTTGATATAATTGTTTATCTTCTGTTTTCGTAACAGAAATGAATATAACAAGTGGAAGTAATGTAGTTTCCCCTAATGGAACCAACAACACTACGGTTCCATCTAATACTACAGGTCCACCTATGACTGTTCCTATTCAAACCACTCCGGTTTCACATGGAGAAAAGTTGGAAAAAACTAGTGGAATGGACTTCAAGAGATGGCAACAGAAGATGCTATTTTTACTTAACTACACTGAATTTGGCAAAGTTCCTAACTGAGGATGCTCCGGTGGTTCAAGAAGGACCAAACAATAGGGAGTCTCTTATTGCGTTGGATGCATGGAAGCACTCGGACTTTCTATGCAGAAACTATATTCTTAATAGGCTGGACAATACACTATATGGCGTTTATAGTGCTATGAAATCTGCAAAAGAACTTTGAGAGTCTTTGGAGAAAAAATACAAAACGGAGGATGCTGGTACAAAGAAATTTATTGTTGGAAAGTTCCTCGACTACAAAATGGTGGACTCCAAGACTATTATTAGCCAAGTTCAAGAATTGCAGGTTCTTCTTCATGATATTCATGCTGAAAACATGACTGTCAGTGAATCATTCCAAGTGGCTGCCATAATTGAGAAACTCCCTCCTCTGTGGAGAGATTTCAAAAATTATCACAAGCACAAATGAAAGGAAATGAACTTGGAAGAACTAATTGTTCGGCTAAGGATTGAGGAAGATAATAGGAAATCAGAAAAGAAATCTGGAGGACAATTTGTGTAAGAAAAGGCAAACATGGTGGAATCTAGTTCAAAGAAGAACAAGAAAAGAAAATATTCTGGCGATCTCCTAAAAAGGACAATAAGAAGAATGCTAAGAAGTTCAAAGGCAACTGCTACAACTGTGGAAAAACTGGACATCGTGCTAATGAATGTCGTAATCCAAAGAAGTAGAATGCTCAAGCACACATGATTGAAGGAGATACTCTATCTAATGATATACAAGAACTGAACTTGTCTGCTGTTGTATCTGAATGCAACAATATTGAAAATCCTAGAGAATGGTGGGTAGATACTGGAGCTACCCGTCATATTTGTGCCGACAAAGGGATGTTCTCAAATTATAATGCCGTCAATGGAGAACATTTATTCATGGGAAACTCATCAAGTTCAAAAGTTGAAGGACAAGGAAAGGTGATGCTGAAAATGACTTCGGGAAAGGAACTCGTCCTCCACAACGTGCTGCATGTGCCCGACATTCGCAAAAATCTTGTATCCGGGTCTTTACTTAGCAAACATGGTTTTAAGTTAGTCTTTGTGGCTTATAAATTTGTACTCACCAAAAATGATGTATATGTGGAGAAAGGTTACTCGAGTGATGAGATGTTCAAAATGAACGTCTTCACTATTGTACCAAAAACTATGAAGAATAATAATACAACTTCTTCTGCTTACATGTTGAGTCTTCTTGTTTATGGCATAATCGATTAGGACATGCAAACTTTAAATTTGTGCGGAAATTAATGAATTTAAATTTACTGCCTTCTTTACAATTTGATCGTAATCATAAATGTGAGATTTGTGTTGAGGCTAAATTAGCCAAAGCTCCTTTTCATTTTGTTGAAATGACTACTACACCTTTAGAATTGATTGACAGTGATATTTGTGACTTAAAATTTGTGCAAACTAGAGGTGGTAAAAAGTACTTTATTACTTTTATTGACGATTGCACAAAATATTGTTATGTCTATCTTTTAAGAAGTAAAGATGAGGCCTTAGATGTTTTCAAACATTATAAGAATGAAGTTTAAAATCAACTTAGCAAACGAATAAAAATTATTCGAAGTGATAGATGTGGAGAATATGGGGAACCGTTTGAAGAATTTTGTTCTAATTTTGGAATTATTCATCAAACACCGGCACCTTATTCACCTCAGTCAAATGGCGTTGTTGAACGTAAAAATCGAACTCTTAAAGAGATGATGAACGCTATGTTGATAAGTTCTGGTTTACCTCAGAATTTGTGGGGGGAAGCTATCCTTTCTGCAAACGTCATTCTTAATAAAATACCCCAAAAGAAAAATGATAAAACTCCTTATGAACTATGGAAATGTCATAAGCCTACATATAAATACTTAAAAATGTGGGGGTGTTTGGATAAAGTAGAAGTACCAAAGCCTAAACAAATTAAAATTAGGCCTAAAACTATTGATTGCATATTTATAGGATATGCTCATAACAGTAGTGCATATCGGTTCCTTGTTCATAAATCAGACATTCCAGATGTACATGAAGGAACTATTATTAAATCTAGAAATGTTGCATTTTTTGAAAATATATTTCCAAATAAGGAAAAGAACGAAACAAGTTCAAATAAGCGAACTTATGATACTGCAAACAATGGACACCTAAACGATGAAGATGAACCCAGACGCAGTAAGAGGACTAGAACTTCTACATCCTTTGTTCCAGATTTTCTAACTTATATGGTAGAAAATGATCCTAAGACATTTAGTGAAGCAATGTCTAACCATAGTGAGATATTAATAGTGAGATAGAATCTATCATGTCAAATCATACTCGGGAATTGGTTGATTTTCCACCTGGAAATAAACCTCTAGGATGCAAGTGGATTTTTAAGAAAAAGTTAAAGTCGAATGGATCTATTGATAAATATATGGCCCGATTGGTAGCAAAAGGCTATAGACAAAAAGAAGGTATTGACTTCTTTGATACATACTCACCAGTTACAAGGATTACTTCTATTAGAATCCTTATTGCAACTACTGCATTACATAATCTTGAAATCCATTAAATGTATGTTAAAACGACATTCTTGAATGGCGAGTTAGAAGAAGAAATTTACATGGAACAACTTGAAGGGTTTATAGTTCCTGGACAGGAGAAAAAGGTGTGTAGACTCGTTAAGTCTTTGTATGGGTTAAAACAAACACCAAAGCAATGACACCAAAAGTTTGACAAAACAATGCTGTCAAATTGTTTTAAAATTAACGATTGTGATAAATGTGTTTATATTAAAAAACACACCAAATGCATGTCATTGTGTGCCTATATGTGGATGATATGTTAATTATGGGTAGCAACCATGCTATTATCATATCTACCAAGAAAATATTGACAAAACATTTCGACACGAAGGATATGGGTGTAGCAGATATAATTTTAGGAATTAAAATCTCTAAAACACCTAATGGACTTGTTCTATCACAATCTCATTACGTTGAAAATGTTCTTAAGAAATTTGATATATATGATGAAAGTCCAATTAAAACACCTATAGATTTAAGTCTACATTTGGAAAAGAATAAAGGCGAACTCGTATATCAATTAAAATATTCTCAGATTATTGGTAGTCTGATGTATATTATGAACTGCACACGTCCTGACATTGTGTATGCAGTTAATAAACAAAGTAGGTTCACTAGTAATACAAGCAATGAACATTGGAAGGCATTGAATAGGGTACTTCGATATTTAAGATATACCTTAAATTTTGGATTACATTACACCAGATATCTAGCAATCTTAGAAGGATATTGCGATGCAAATTGGATATCTGATACGAAAGATTCTAAATCCACAAGTGGTAATGTTTTTATCATTGGTGGTGTAGCTGTGTCCTGGAAATCCTCAAAACAAACATGTATAGCTCGATCAACGATGGAATCAGAGTTTATAGCTTTAGATAAAGCTGGAGAAGAAGCAGAATGACTTCGTAACTTCTTAGAGGACATTCCATGTTGGCCTAAACTGGTACCTGCAATTAGTATCCATTACGACAATCAATCGGCCATTGGAAGGGCACAAAATAGTATGTATAATGGTAAGTCTAGACATATTCGTCGTAGACACAATACCATTAAGCAGTTGATCTCAAATGGCGTTATTTCTATTGATTACGTAAAATCAAAGGAAAATCTCGTGGATCCGCTTACTAAAAGCTTAACAAGAGATCAAGTATACTGCTTATCGAAGGGAATGAGATTAAAAGCCCACTATGCATAAAGTCTTTATAATGGTAACTCAACCTTGTTGACTGGAGACCCCAAGACCTTGGTTCAATGGAACAACTAAGTAATGAAGATTCAATTGAGCACTTAGGAGTAAAAGTTATATCCATTCCCATGATAATTAAAAGTGTGTTCTGCAGAGTGTGTGAGGTTAAGTCTTAACTTTTAATGATTCCTATAGATTGAATACATCAAGTGGAGTAAGGCAGAATACTCTTAATAGGAGATCACCTATATAAGTGAGAAGTGGGGTCGCTTCTATGAGAATTATGGGGCTTGAATTCTCTAAAGCACTTTTGAAACCCAAGAATTGTTCAAGACCAAAATAAACACAACTATGAGAACCTAAGAATTGTTAGGAAGGTTATTGTGTGGATACTGTTGTCTTGATTTACACCAACTGTTGGGCGGTTCAAGATACCACGTTCACCGACTAGCTAGTAAATCCGATAGTATTTCACTAAGGCAGGTTCAAAGCCGCAAGCTACCTCTCCTGATCCAATAACTTTCCGCTTGTATCTCTCTCGTGTCTGTATTTCATTTGCATATTTTCGGTAATTTTCATTCATGTGGAGGATTGTTGGGAAATGGGTCAGGTTTGACCAAGTATTCGGGTGGGACCTGGTGTCCGGTTTGTGCGGGTCAATGGTCAAATGCATTCTACTCCGCGAGTAGATATTCGTGATATATTTAATTTCACAAAACCATTTCCGAATGAATGAGAAATTAATGCTAGAAGTTGGCAACTTGAAAGTAAAAATCTGGGAATTTGGAATCAAGTGTGAGAACTTTATCCTACATAGGAAGTTGAAAGAATTCTGAACCAATTTATATATCTCAAGTTTGGATATAGGTTTGGGCCCCAAAGGGTACCAATATTCTTTGGAATGGGGAAGTCTTAAATAATGTTTAGACTAGTCCAAAACCCATATGCGCGCGCGCCGCCGCCGCGTCCGACCGGCCGGCTTGGCTCGGCACGAGCACGAGCTCGAGCTCGGGCTCAGGCTCGGCCCGGGTTCGGGTTCGGGTCGTGGTTGGTTCCTATATTCTTTTTGGATAAAATAAATTAAAATTATTTATTTTCAAAATTCGATAATTAATTAATTGAAAAGTTGTGTCTTTTCAAACTTATTCGAAACTGTTCGGACTAAACTGACACAAACCAATAGTTGTGTCTATTCAGAAATAATCTTTCAAGGAGTTGCAACTCTTGGCCTGCAGTTTTTGGAAATCTATAAATAGGACCCATGATTTCCGAATTTAATAATTCAAAAAATTATTCATTCTTCTCTTGCATTCCGCATAAACAAAAAATTGTTTTCATTCATTTAGAGAGTACGAAATTTTTCTGGCTCGCCGTTCTTGCTGTTTGGAGTGAGAGAAAGATTGTTGTATCTTGGGAGGCGATTGGCGTCAACTGTAAGCACCGTAGCAGGCCAAAATCGTCTTAAGGAAATAGAGTCGAACTCTGGCCTCAATCTACTATTTCTGCAATTTCATCAAGCATTTATTCGGTTTGTCATTTCCTTCTCTTTGTCTCTACATATTTCGCATGCTAAATAAATAAAATTATAACAAGATCCCCCTGTTAAGAACTTGGCACCGTTGATCCAGCTGCAACAGAACAAAATTACACCAAAAGAGTTAAATTTGCCAAAACTTAAAAAAGAATTTTGAGGGTGGAGACTATACGGGGAAACATTAGTAGCTTCTTGGTGTTGTTGCAGCTAACGACAGACATGAAATATTTAATGGGACAATCATAACAGGATAAAATCTTAGTAACATGTATAATAACATGAACTTAGAAATGTCATCGGGTCACTTCAGCACAAGTGAAGCATAACTCACCTACTCCTGGCAAGGCTTCAAAGCTTAATCCCCAATACAAAATAGCACAACAAAGGCACAAATCAAGCAAGTCAAAATGATCTTATGGGCCAAGTACACATACTAGTTTTCACGTGTTCTGATGTCGTTTCACTATACATTGATTGCACAAAGAGCCATTCTAGCTCCAGCAATTGCAACACACAAAAGAGCACACCAGAATTTTTTAAGCCTGTGAATAACATTCTAATTTGCGTGAGTGCCTATGTTAATTACAAGCAGTATTGTAATTGTACTCAAGCAAAGCCTTATCCCATGCACATAATTAATGATTAATGCAACAAAAATTCTATTCAACTTTCATCATGCAGTTTGTTTGATCCTTGAGTTTAGCAAAAATTACAAGCTAGTCTCGTAGTCGCAAAAATTGTCAAATTAGCCCCGCATTTGCATTTGGTCACAGTTTTCATCTCCATGTTTGTTCACGAAAATATGTTTCGGATTTAAGTCACCGCAAGTGCACGATTCGTTGACAAGTAATAAAGTGAAAATCCTAGAATTTCGAGTATCGTTCCCATGAGAATTGATTTAACTTGATTTTTATTATCGCGACCATACACTACAACAAAAATAGCTTTTTACGGCACTACATGCAAAAAATGTGTGCCGTAAATGATCGTTTGCATAAAGTATTTACAGCGTACATTATTTGCAAGCCGTAAAAAGTCACTTTTTACGGCATGCATTTAATACAAGCCGTAAAAAAACCTTTTTTCATAGGCGTGCACAAAAAACCGATTTTTCACTATTTACGGCGTGCATTTGTGCAAGCCGTAAAAATCCCTTTTTTCGTTTTACGGCATGCACAAATGCACGCCGTAAAAAAAAAAAAAAAAAAACCCTTGTTTTCGTTATTTACGGCATGCACAAATGCATGCCCGTAAAAAAGCCGTAAAAATTATTATTTTTCTTCTTTGAGCGTTACCATTTACCCAATTTTTTTTCCCTTTCTTTCGTGTTTCTTCACGTTTTCTTTCTTCCTCCTGGCCCTTTCTTCTTCCTTTTGGCCTTTTCTGCTTAGTTTGGTGCCGTCGTGCATTTTGCAATTATCAAATTTGTTGTCTACACTCACTGTTGTCTACACTCTCGTCTCTTGTATGCCTATATAATTTTATGGTGTTCCGGCCCTCAATTTGTGTATAAGATAAACTCAATTTATGGGAATATGCTTCCCCATTGTTCAAAAATAGATACTGTAAGCTTTATTTCTTTCTATTCCATTGTTCTACGTTTTGTGGTGGTGAATGTGGTTTTGAAATTTGAAGGCGAATCATTTTTCAAATTTGGAAAGAGGGAAAAGAGCCAATTGTTTAAAGGTTTGGGATGATATATGGCTGTTGAACTATGAATTGGATGATGACTTGAATGACGAATTCAGGAAGGTCTTCGAGAAATTCATTTTTAGTGAAGGAGACATGTTTTTGTGGTTTTCAACTTTTAAATCTTCGATAGTGTGTCTTAGGCAAAATGATAACAAATAGTGTTTGATGAAATGCCTGAGTGAAGGTCAACAGTGATGGTAGTGTTGCTTTTTTTTTTTTTAAAACATACGCAAAGTGCTAAATTGACATTGCAGCCATTTAATTATATAGAAGATTTGGCATATGTCTTACACCTGACTTGGTTGGGAGGAGAAAAGAAAGCAAAAGGTTGGGAAAGGCTCTGAGACCCATGCTTCAACCAGTTAGTCCATACCTCCTACTCCGAGGGGTACATATACGGTGCTGGGACTTGCTTCAAAGCTAGATTTATTCAGGTTTGAAATCTTTGCTAGAGGGTGTCACTCCATTAACCCACATAATTACATATAGGGTGCTGGGACTTGCTTCAAAGCTCACAATAACGAGGCAACGACGACATCTGAACAAAACTACAAAGCAGTATCAGATATTTTTCCATATAACATTTCATCCTCAGAAGACCATGCTGCTAATTCTGTTAACTGGGATGATATTACGGCTATTGACAATGGACCCTTGTGGGGCTGGGACCAAGTGAACAACGATTGGTATGATTAAAAGGTTGTAAAAGATCTGCAGTGAACAGTATCCAGAAATGGAGAAATTGAGTGTGTACAAGTAAAATGTATCCTGGCTTAGAGATTAATTAATAAAGAAGCTAATAATTGGTTATTGTCCTTGGATGATTGTATCTGCTATGTTCTCATATTGAAGTAAAGGTGTAAGTTAAGCCTATGTTTGGCAAGAAAATATATTTTGGAATAAAAAATGTGTGGTTAAAAAAAAAAAAAATCGATCTACGCATTAAATTATTTTATAGAACAATGTGATTAAAAATGAGTTTTGAAAAAATAAGGGGCAAACATAGACTTAAAAGGATGAACTACTCGTGTAGGCTTCCTTTAACAACGATAAACACATTTTTTTTTCACGGAAATCATACAAATTGACACCTGACAGATTATGATTGAAAGATGATAAAAAAAAAAACCATATAGGTGCTACCAATAATTCTATTTTGTCATGTACTTGCAGAATAATTCTTCATTTAGACCCATCATGACGCACATTTTTCTCGATAAGGGCCATTAAAATCACAATATGGTAAGGCACAAATAATGGTGACAATGGGCTGAGCCGAGCCGGTTTGGCCCGTCTACCCATAAGTTTTAACGGGCCGGAGCTCGGCCCTTAAGCTCGTGTATCCTTTTTCTTGCCATTGGTTTCTGTGTGTGTATATATATATATATATATTTAAAGTAGCAGCCGCCAACTTTTTTGCCCAAAATTTGCCTTTTGTCTCTTCGGATTATTTTTATTTGCAGCCTCTATTTCTCCCTTCTTCTTATTTTCCTGCGTGTACGGAGAGTAGCATTACTCTCCGTGCGCGCACCTTCCCGTGTCTCCAATTTTTTTTTTCAAATATAATACCATTCTCCACGAACCCCCACGAGGGGCGATGCCCCCGCGACCTGACCGGGCAGGTCGATCCCCGTAGGGGGCGCTACCCCCCCGAACCCCCGCGACGCCTACCTTTTTTTTTCAATTCTACTGTATTGCCTCTAAATAAATCACTCCAACCTTCATCTCGATGCGCCCACACAGAATGTTCAGAATTTTTATTTTTTTACATTTACAATTTTAAAAATATATTTTCCTATTAATTAATAATCACTACACATTTGTCAACAATTTTTAAAGTACATAACATTCACAATAAATAATAATAATAATAATAATAATAATAATAACAACAACAACAACGTTAATTAATAAATCACTCAAACATCTACATTTTCCTCATTTCTACCCTATTGCCTTTAAATATCTAATTTCTCATATAGATTTACCTACAAATGTTGACTTCCCAACCCTATCCTTAAGGAACCCAAAAGGCAAAAACCAACAACTTCTTCTCCACGCTTTACCCTTGATATCAAATCCAAATTCCTTACCTCAATTCTCTACCGACTGTTAGTGCAAAAAATATCTTCATCGAGCTCACAAAAGCAATTGGAATTGAGCTTTAACTTTCAATAACTAATCCATCTTTCCGTGTTCGAATTCCCACTGCAAATATAAGAAGACTGTGAGGATTTTCATATCTTTGTTGCATTGAAAAAATTAGTTTAAATCGTAAATAGGCCTTATGTGTTGTAAGAGCTGATAGAAAATTTCAAGATAAATTACATTTGTGTGTGGAAGTTTTCAAATAAACATCATAAGGTATGTGTGTTCCTTCTCTTATCTTCTTCAAATCATACCAAATTTTGAACATGCAAGATCCCTTCATCTGTCAATCCTGTATTTTTCTAAATATATTGAATTAGTTATATAATTTTGTCTTTTTAATTATGTATTCTTTTTTGAAATTCTTTGTGGCTGATGGAATAGAGATAGACATGTTCAATTTAAAGAG
This sequence comes from Fraxinus excelsior, assembly GCA_019097785.1. Taxonomy (NCBI): domain Eukaryota; kingdom Viridiplantae; phylum Streptophyta; class Magnoliopsida; order Lamiales; family Oleaceae; genus Fraxinus; species Fraxinus excelsior. Next base: position 11,493,185 of record CM032630.1, read on the forward strand.
TTTGCTTTGTATTTGAAATATGGATGATGTTAATTTAACTGAGTACCATAGATTATTGTCGTTCCATTTTCTCATCCTTCATTTTATTATGGTTGGTGGGTATTTTTCTTTGATTCCATTTTTTTGTGTATTTGGGCTACTTAATTATTTCCGAGCATGAAAATAAGTTATTTCTTCGACTGTACTGGATAGTTTGCATTAGTTGAAAATATGTCAAATAAGTTAAATATATTTAATGGAGATTTTATTCCCACTTAATTTTCTTCACTTTTTCTTGGTTGCTCTTAGCCTCAACTATTTCGTATATTGTTGTCATGGATGTTCGGAATTCCGATGAAGTTATTATTCCTTTAAACTTCGAAATAATGTCCTCTCGCCAACAAGAAACCAAAAGGCAACAAGAGCGATGGCAACGGCTTCGTACTGGACACACTGATCGTCGCAAAAGAATAGCATTTGGACATAATAATTCTGATGCCGGTACTATGTCATCTGAACATAATAATTCCAATTCTGTGCGAATATAATCTCCTATGATGAATCATGATTTCCAAGATGTTGAGGTTTCTACTTCAAGAAACCAAGATTCTCCTAATATTTGCAGTTTTGAATTACAAAAAAGTTTTAATATATTCAACATACCAACCACTTCATATGTATTACCTACGTGCAATATTTGTAAACATTGTAGTGCAAGAAAATTTTACAGAGAAAGCAAAGGTTTCTGTTGCTCTGATGGAAAAGTTCATCTTCCTATTCCTGATTTGCCCGCTGAATTGTACAACTTATTTACGTCCAAAGAATCCAAAAATATGGAATTCAAGAAGCTTGTAAGAGGGTATAATAATCATTTTGCTTTTACTTCATTTGGTATTAAATACGACAAAAATATTTTCAAATTATACAAAGGTATTTACACATTTCGAGTACAAGGGCAAATATATCATTATGTAAATAAACTTATCCCACAAGACAATACGCCTTCTTATATGCAGTTATATTTTTATGACACAGACAATGAACTCAAAAATCGTATCCAAATTTTAGAAAACTTTGTTCAAGATACTTTGATTTATTTACTTGAAATTTTGAAGGTAAATCCATATTGTAGATTTTTTCGGTTTTTATCTAATATACCTAACTTGGAAGACCATGAAATACACATAAGATGCGATCCAGGACTTGATCAACGTGTCTTTAACACTCCTACAGTATCTCAAGTAGCTGCTATATGGGTGGAAGACGATACGAATGCCAATGTTCGCGTTCGCGATATTATTATACATGGTCATTCTAATGATGTACATAGAGTCCATTATTATTACGGTTGCTATGATCCTTTGCTGTATCACTTACTTTTCCCATACGGGGAATCTGGTTGGCATGAAGGGATTAGGATATGTATGACGACCTTTGTTCAACCTACTTCTGAATTTGATGCTATATCTTCAACAGTAACTTCTGCAGCTGAATTTATTGAACACGAAAATAAAGGTTCGTAAACAATTTTTTTTCCATATTTATCTCATTTGTATCATGTAACTGTTATAAATGAATGATCACTTTTTTGTAGTGCTTAGTGGAACGAAGCACCGATCTCATGTTTCTTGTCGAGAATATGATTCATACAAGCTGCAAATTTGGCCTTACGGTAAGTCTGTTTTACTTCATAGTGGTCGATTGTTTCAGTAATATGTCGTGGATATGTATGTTAAGATTGAAACTGCACGATTAGACTATTTTCATAATAATCAAAAACAAATTCGAGCGAAACTTTACTAGGGTATTGTAGACAGTGTTCAAACTGGAGAGACTAGATGTTGTAACATTGGAAGAAAATTTATTTTGCCATAGTCTTTTACATGTGGTCCTAGTGATATGTTAAGGAGATATATGGATGCAATGACCATTGTACAGCGTTATGGAAAGCCAGATATATTTTTGACTATTACATGTAATCCAAACTGATTAGAGATTAAGCAAGAACTAAAACACAATAATGAGATTCAAAATACCCCAGATTTAATTGCACGTATATTTAGATCAAAATTAGAAGAGTTGAAAGATGATTTATACAAAAAAATATCTTAGGCCCTATTGTTGCACATATATATGTTATTGAATTTCAAAAAAGAGGCCTTCCTCATGCACATTTTTTATTGATTTTCAAATCTGGACACAAAATTTGTTCTGCTGTAGATGTTGATAGAATAGTTAGGTGTGAAATTTCTGACCAAACCAGACATCCTCATCTTCATTCCGTTATTGTTAAACATAATATGCATGGTCCTTATGGATATTTGAATCCCAAAAATGCATGTATGGAATCTAACAAAAAATGCAAAAATAAATTCCCTAAGGATTATTGTAATGTGATTACATTTGGTGACAACTCATACCCTTTGTATAAATGTAGCAATAATGGTATTTGTGTTAAAGTTAGGGGTCATATGTTGGACAACCGATGGGTCGTGCTGTACAATCCTTATTTAAGTGCAAAATTTGATTGCCACTTAAATGTCGAAGTATGCTCTTCTATTAAATATGTAAAATATTTGTATAAATATGTATACAAAGGACATGATCAAATTAATTTTTCAATTGCACCAACTGAAATAATGAAAGAAATTGATGAAATTTCTGTTTATCAATCTGTTAGATGGATATCTCCACCTGAGGCAATGTGGAGGATTTTATCTTTTAATTTTGCAAAAATTCATCCAACTGTTTAATCTTTACAACTTCATCTTCTAAATCATCAACAAGTGCGATATAATGACGACGATGATTTAACTACTATTATTGAGAATGAAGATACAAGACGAACAATGTTAACATAATTTTTTAGAGTGAATGAAATAGATGAATTTGCTCGTACATTATTATACCGAGATTTTCTAGCACATTTCGTTTGGAATTCATCTAAGAAAATTTGGACTCTTAGAAAGAAACATATTGTCATAGGCTGAATTGTTTCAGCAAATCCTTCTGAAGGCGAACGATATTTTCTACGGGTACTTCTCAATCATATTCGAGGTCCAACGTCATTTTATCATTTACGAACTTTAAATGGAATAACTGTAAGTACATATCGAAAAACAACACTTTTACATGGCTTGTTAAGCGGAGATAATAATTGTCAAGAGTGTCTATCTGAAGCTATTGCTTATAACATGTCTATTTCTTTAAGACGTCTGTTTGCTACACTTCTTATACTCTGCAACCCTGATAATCCAAAACTACTATGGAATAAATTTAAGAGTTATATGACAGACGATTACGTGCATGAAAATAAACCTCCAGATGTTGCTGAATTACATGCATTGGAAGACATAAATTCTATTCTAGAATCATTGGGTAAAAATATAAATGATTATGAAATAGTGTTATTCAATGTTAATATAGATGAAAATGAGAGGTTGACAAGAAAGATTGCAGAAGAGACGACAAATTTAGATATTGAAGGGGGTTACACTTGTGCAGCAAGCTTAAATGATGGACAAAAAATTGCATATGATACTATCATGGAAAAAGTAAATTGCAATTCAAGTGTAGTTTATTTCATTGATGGTTTAGGAGGAACAAGTAAAACTTTTCTATATAAAGCGATCTTAGCTAGTGTGAGGTCGCAAAATTTAATTGCTTTGGCTACTACATCATCTAGAGTATCTGCATCTTTTTTACCTGAAGGACGAACAGCTCATTCAAGATTTAAAATTCCGTTGGAAACAGTTGGTCACGTAACATGTTCTGTAAGTAAACAATCTATTTTAGGAACTTTGTTGAAAATGTCGAAGTTAATACTCTAGGATGAAGCGTCTATGGTAAATCGTTGTGCCATTGAAGCTGTTGATAAAATGCTTAAAGATATTACTGATTGTAATTTCCCTTTCGGTGGGAAAGTCGTAGTTTTAGGAGGAGATTTTCGATAAGTTTTACCAGTAGTACCCAGGGGGAAAAAAGATGACATTATGAAGGCTAGCTTAATGTTCTCTGACCTATGACCTTTATATTCACACATATCTTTGATTGAGAACATGATAGCAAAATTGGATCCAGCATTTTGTGATTACTTACTTAGAATTGGGAATGGAATGGAGCAAGAACATAATTGTCATTGCATTAAACTTCTTAAGGACATAATTGTACCATTTGAAGATGAGATTACATCTCTCAAGAATTTAATAAATCATGTATTCCCGAACATAGAAACATATTTTGATAATTTACATACAATGGCAAATCGAGTCATTCTGGCGCCTCGAAATGAATGTCTTGATCATATTAACAGAATTTTACTTGATGAAATTCTTGGTCAAATGTACACGTATTATAGCTTTGATGAGTCGGTTGACAAAACAGAACAAAGTTTACAGGAAGATTTCTTGAATACTTTGACCCCAAATGGAATACCACCACATAAATTGAAGCTTAAGATTAACTGTCCTGTAATGTTATTGCGGAATATTAATCCAGCTGAGGGCTTATGTAATGAGACACGTCTTACTTATAGAAAATTTGATAAAAATGTCATTCTTGCTGAAATTACATTTGGTGAATATTGTGGAAAACATGTTTTCTTACCAAGAATCCCTTTTATACCTCTGAAAAGTGATCAATCTTCAATTCCATTTAAGCGAACTCAATTTCCATTCAGACCATGTTTTGCAATGACAATAAACAAAGCACAAGGTCAAACACTTGAATTTGTTGGTTTGTATCTACCCGAACCAGTTTTCTGTCATGGTCAACTTTATGTAGCATTGTCAAGAGCTAAAACAAGCAAATGTTTAAAAGTTTTACTCAAACCATCAAACATTCAAACTATGCACTCTACATGTACTAAAAATGTTGTCTACAAAGAAGTTCTTTCATTCATACATACTTAGAACTATAAATGTTTTGTACGTATTTTTTTCACACCTCTTATTTAGTATTTTGAAACATAAATATTGTACAAATTTTTAAGCAGATGGCTTGTAGAAAATCAGGTTGTGAAAAATGGGATATGAAAAGTAAACAAGACTTTCTCTGTGTCTTGGGAGTTTTCCAGAAGATGCATGAGATGGAAATAAAGCTAACTGTTATCATCTTTTCAGCAGTTCTGAATGCTTGTAGGTACAATAGTTTAACCACTCCTCTATCTCTTAACTTGTGCACTTATTATAATTATATTATATTCTATGTTAATCGTTATTGTTATGTTCATAATTTTCCTTTGTAGTAAAACTGTTTTAAACAATTGTTATAAGTCTTAGAAAGATTCTTGATTTTACTCTTACCGTCCGTTCTCTTAAATTCCAACCCTTTTGAAAAGCTGTTATATTTTTCAAAAAAAATTTCTTGAGTTATTTTGTTTAATGAGCCATTTTTTGTTTTCACCCTCATTTCAGTTCTATCTCCCGAGGGTAAAAAGGAGACCCAATGGTTCGAGATTAGTCATGAATGGATTCCTAAAACCTAATTGTTCAGGTTGGCTTTTTATGATATTTATACCTACGATCACTCTAAATCAATATTAGGGTTTTTAGATACGAGTAAATTAAACGATTGATGTCATTCTCTGAGATAATGGAAATTCACAAGTTAAGGTAGGTTGCTGAATTTTGTCATCAATTTTTGGTTGACAAGTTTGTTGCTTAGCTAAACAAGAAAAAATATATAGAAATCTTTGAAAAAATTTCGTTATTTTTTAATGCTTTTAAACATACTAAAATTCCTTTTATGCTGGTTTCAATGTGTTTAATGAACGTATGTTTGGAGTTTTAAATACTGAGTATCCTAATCTGAATCCATTGCAGAATTAGAGGAAATTGTGCTTTTTGTTAATGTTGGTGCCAAGGACTCCATTGAACCAGATTCCAGTATAAGCTTTCTGGGTGACAAATTCTTTGCAGTGAGAGATACATTACAAACTGAGGAGTTAATCAGTAGTGTTGGTGACTATCCATTCATATATCAATCAACAAGATTGAGATATTTCATTTACCACATTGATGGTCTTCCCCCTGGAGATTACTTTTTTGATCTTCATTTTGTTGAATTAATAAATATATATGAGCCCAAAGGAAGATGAAATGGCAAGTTGGCTGATTATTACTTCAATTACTTTGTTATTTGTAATCCTAAAGTATTTGTGACTATAGCTTATAAATTGGGGTTATCTTCAATGCAGATTTTATCTGATTTTGATATCTTCTCAATCGTTCGTTCCAATAAACCTTTGCAATTAGTTGATGCCAGAATTACCTATAAAAAAATTAGTTGATGCAAGAACCTCTATTAAGGATGATGGGCTGCTTGTGTTACGCTTTGAAGGAATATTTGGAAGCCTTGTAGTCAGTGGTAATAGAATCTCGATTGCCTTGTGATGGTGCGGCTACCGGTAGAGAGTCAAATTCGTGTTCCGTGATCGTCTGAGTTGAATATACTGTTGAATATCTTCATCACTTCTCCATATGATGTTGTAACATGAATACTGAAAGTAGCTTAAAGCAAACAGATAAAATAAAAAGGAGACAAATGGGGAAATGTAAACAGGATAACCACGAACTAAAAATATTACATTCTAAACAAAGAAACAAGGACACAAATAACATCTGAAGGACCTATAGAAATGATAATAATAGATTTTACACATGCCTTCAATTACAGAAAAACAGGTTTGGGAATATATTTTGGTTAAATAAAAAGGATAAAGAGATAAATTATATTTATGTGTGGAACATCCTAAGGTGTGTGTATTCCTTCACTTATTTTCTTTAAATAATACCAATTTTTTAACAGGGACGGTCCCTTAATCTGCCAATCGTGTATTTTTTCTAAATAATATTAGGTTAGTTATATAATTCTGTCGTTTTGATTATACATTATTAATTTATTCAATGCCTCTCACACCTGCCATGGTTCTTTGTTTTTCTTTTTTCTATTATAAAGATTTCATAATTTAGTTTTTAAAAATTCTGGCTCAATTAAGCTCATTTCTTAATTTCATCTATTATATATACGCTAACATAACCTCCAAAAATATGACAGCCCATGCATTGCATGGGCCAAAACTAGTGTATATATATATAATTTATAAAACCCAAACCACCAAATTCTTGGGTCTAATTTTAAGTTCAAGTTGAGGCCCAATTAAATCTAATGCTCAATTAAATTAATCCTTGCTTCCAAATCTTTGGTTCTTTCATATAATGTAAGTTGGTCATTGTATATTAGATTTTTGTCATTTTTCGTCATCTTTTGCTTCTTTTCTTTACTTCCCTTTTCATCCATAGAGTTTTACCTATTAAACATAAAATACAACAATTTAGAATATATTTGTCAAAAGAACTATAAAATATCATTATTTTAGGTTCTGAATAAGTGTATAAAATATACTTATCAGACCGCAACCTCGCCAGCCAAATGTATGACATTCATTATAGCATAATGCGGGAGAGTACACCCTTTAACGAAATGACCAAAACCCAACAAAGGCATTTCCAATGGAACTACGGACGAATGATGAGGCAACAGCAGGCATCACGTCCTAAGGTGCCTAAACTGCTTGAGATGGCTAATCAAAATGTCCTCAAACATGATAAAGAAGCTAGTATGAGTGAGTCAATGGAGGAATTGCCAGAGAGTTCTTCTAGAAGATCAAAATTTGAGCGTGGAAAGAATGATGAAAATGAAGAAAATCTAACCCTCACTATTCAATTCGGTACGCTACCTCCTGTTACGACTACTAATTATTTAGTAGCCAATGAATTTAGAAGTAAGGAAAATGAAGAGGAGGAAAAGGAAGATACCGAGGAAGAAGCCTGTGTGCTGGTATATGAAGAAGGCCTAACATCTCAAGAGGTATATGGTGAAGAAGAGGATGATAGCATGACTAACATTGAAAAGGAAATTGATATAGAAGCAGAGAGGAAAAGAAGAAGAGTGTTGCACAACACCCTATTGAAGTAGCTATTTCAGAAAAGTGTCCGCGAGGTAGATTTGTTGGGTGAACCATTTGATCGCGCTTTTGACTTCTATGTATTATATGAGACACCTAAGTGAGAGTGTCTTATGCTGAGAAATATAGGTCACCTCCGAGAATATTACCTCACCCTACAGGTTGGATAACCGAAAAAGAAGCACTGGAAGAAAGTAAGGAGGAAGTCTAAGAAGCATATACCCAATGTGAAATATTGCATGTGAACTTGTCACAAGAGGACAATCCAATGGAAGATAAACAGGATGTGAAAATAGATGTAGCTGAAAAAGTCATCTTTAAGAGACCAACTATAAAGTTAACCAAACACTTGAGGCCATTGTACGTGAAGGTCTTAGTCAATGGTATACCCGTGGTAAATGTGCTCATCGACAATAGAGCAGCCATAAATACCATTACATCCAGAATGATGAGAAAATTTATAAAGACAGAAAGCTATATGATCCCAACAGAAGTCATTCTTACAAGTTTTAATGGGGGAGCAACTTCAGCAAAAAGGGTGATGCCACTAGACATAACTGTGGGAACAACCACCAGGACCACAGTTTTCTTTGTGATAGATGGCCTTACTAGTTACAATGTGCTACTAGGAAGAGATTGGATCCACGGGAGTCGTTGCATACCTTCATCGCTCCACCAATGCCTGATTTTTTGGAACGACAAAGGTGAAAGCCGAAGTAGTGCAAGCAGACCATAGACTCTTTGTCACAGAAGCAAACTCAGTAGAAAAGTTCATGTACGAATGAAATTATGGACCTGTCAAGGTAGTTCAAGATAGGGAAGATAATCAAATTGTCGCACAAAGTGAATAACCATTTTTAATAGATGCACTTACTTAAATGTTCAATCAAATGAGGCCAAACATAGTAGCCCTTGAAGAGCCAGTAATTGGCAAAAGGATAATCAAGAAACTCTAATGAGTTGTCAGCAGTGAGAAAATATGACCGATATTCAGGCATTTAAAGCCAAATTGATGGCTTTCAATAAGAAATATAAAGAAAAGGCAAAAGAAGAAGCAGCATTGAAGATGTTGAGAAACAATTTAGTTGTGTTCGAATTGGAGGGGAATATTGGACGAGAAGTCAACAAGTAGATTGCTTAGAAAAGGAAGCGCCTACAAGGAACCTAGATGATGAGGTGATGAGGATCACAAAACCTAGGCATGCTCAAACACAAGACCCTTTGATAAAGGTGAATATTGGTGATGAAGGGGAAGATTGTCCAACATTTGTCAGCCAGATGCTTAGTCAAGAGGTAAGTAACAACTTAATCGCTTTATTAAAGGAATATAAGGATTTTTTTTACTTGGGAATATAAACACGTGCCTAGTTTAGATAAAAATTTGATAGAACATAGATTACAAACTAAGTCAAATTTTAAGCCTCATAAACAACCTCAGACGTTTTGCCCCTAATGTATTGCTTAAAGTAAATAAAGAAATAGAACGATTGTTAAAGGCATATTTTATTAGAACAGTCAGGTATGTTGAATGGTTGTGTAATATCGTGCTGGTGTTAAAAAAGATTGGTAGTATTAGGGAGAAATTTAAACTTAGCAACGCCCAACGATAACTATCAAATTCCTACGGTAGATTTTTTAGTAGATTCAATTACCGGACATGTAATGTATTCTTTTATGGATAGATATTCAGGATATAACCAAATTTACATAGCTGAAAAAGATATGCATAAAACTACCTTTAGGCGCCTTGGGGCTTCGGGATGTTTTGAATAGGTAGTTATGTCTTTCAGCCTGAAAAATGCATGGGCAACTTATCAAATGACAATGAACTTAATTTTTCACGACATGATAGGCAAATTTGTTGAAGTGTATGTAGATGATATAATGGTCAAGTCCGTTAAAGAAGAAGATCATTTTGAACAGTTAAAACGCTCATTTGAGCGAATGAGGCTATACAAACTAAAATTGAATCCTTTGAAATGTGCCTTTGGTATTAATGTAGGGAACTTCCTTGATTTTTTAGTGCACAAAAGAGGAATTGAACTTGATAAGAATAAAGCAAATGCCATTTTAGAAGTCAAACCACATGGCAATAAGAAAGAATTACAAAGGTTCCTAGATCAAGTAAACTTTTTCACCTCTTTTAAAGTTGAAAAATCAGGACGAGTTCATCTGGAAGGAATAACATCAAATGACTTTCGATAGCCTGTAGACATATTTGTCAAGTCCGCTAGTGTTAGTATCACATATCCAAGGATGGTCAGTGAAAGTATACATATCGGCTGAACAAGAATCGATAGTCGAACTGGTCGCGCAAGAAGACCAATTTGATGAAAAAAGTGGCAATTTACTATTAAGTAGACGGTTAACAAAATGTGAATGTAATTATTCTGCTATCGAAAAATTATGTCTTGCTTTATATTTCGCATGTACAAAACTAAGAGCTTATTTACGGCCTATAACTATTTACTTAGTTTCTAATATCAATTTGGTTAAATATATGTTTTTTTGCTCTATTTTACACAAAAGGATAGGCTTTTGGACTTTGTCATTATCGAAATTTGAAATACAATATATACCCCCAAAAGGCAGTTAAAAATCAAGCGTTGGCTAACTTTTTGGCCGATCACTCATGCCTTGATATGCCTAAAGAAATTAAATTGGAAGTTGATTCATTTGAATTAAAACCTTAGGTTTCATACTTCGACGAATCAAAAACTTCTAGAGGTGCAGGGGTAGAAATAGTTTTAATAAGTCCTTTAGGGGTTTATTATAAGTTTGCTTTCACTTTGGATAGAATGTGTACCAATAATCAAGCTGAATACGAAGCATTGGTTGTAGGTTTAGAGCTGTTAATAGAGTTGGGAATAAATAATATAATTATTAGGGGCGATTTTCAATTAGTAATTTACCAATTGATTGGTGATTTTAAATGCCAAAGTGATTTTGTCGTAAGTCAGTACGAAATCGCCCAATAATTATTGGAAGAATTTGATCAAGTGGAGCTTCAATACGTTAACATGATGTATAACGATTTAGCAAACGAATTAGCCCAAATGGCTTCGGGTAATTCAAAGGTGCTAAATTAGGAATCCACTTGTGAATATAGAGTAATATTGTTCATAGTGCAACGGAGGGTGAGAAGGGTTAATGTTCATTGCATACAAAACGAAGATGCAATAGATTGGAGGGTAAAAATAAAAAGATTCCTGAAAGAACCTGACACGAAGGGTAATAGGAAAATGAAGCTACGCTCATTAAACTACATACTAATAAATGATGAGCTATTCAAGAAACACTTAGATGGTGTGTTATTGAAATGTGTAAGTTTGCAAGAAGCCAAAGTAATCATGACTGAAGTGAATGAAGGAATATGTGGAACCCATTAGACTGGCCAAAGAATGTGATGGTTAATCATTAGGAGTGGATATTTTTGGCTCAAGATGGGAGAATCATGCGTTCAGTATGCAAAAAGTTGTTTAACATGTCAAAAGCGCAGTCCAATACAAAGGGTGCCAGTAAGAGAAATGACACCTATTATTAAACATTGGCCATTTAAAGGTTGGACGATAGATTTGATAGGGAAGATTTAGCCTTTGTCGTCCAAGCAACATACGTTTATAATAGTTGCGACACATTTCTTCACTAAATAGGTAGAAGCAATACCTTTAAAGGAGATTTCTCAGAAGAGTATTATAGACTTTATTCATGACCACATTATTTATAGATTTGGGATACCACAAACTCTAATGATGGATCACATAACTTCTTTAAACGAAGATCACGTGAAGGAATTCTTGAGCGAGTTTGGAGTTAAGCTAATAAACTCCACGCCTTATTACGTTCAATCTAATGGACAGACAGAATCTTCTAATAAGATTCTAAAAAATATCATAAAGAAAATGATAAATGAAAATACCAGAAATTGACATGAATGTTTAAGTAAAGTTTTATGGGCTTACAGGACGTCACCACGTTCAAGTACCAAAATAACTCATTTTCAAATTATGGACAAGAAGCTGTGTTGCCTATGGAAATCAATGTGTAGACGATTAGAGTAGGCTTGCAAAATAACTTTAAGTGATAGCGAGTATACAGAATCACTAGCTCAAAATTTGTTAGAATTGGACGAATTAAAGCTGGATGTCCTAGATAGATTGCATGTTCAAAAACGAAAAATGGCTACGTTCTATAACAAAAAAGTTGTAGCCAAGTCTTTTAGCCTGGGCGATTTAGTTTGAAAGGCGATACTCCCTTTAGGTAGCAAAAATTCAAAGTATGGCAAATGATCACCAAATTGAGAAGGACCATATAGAGTGAAAAATATATTGCCTAATGAAGCTTACCATTTGGAAGATTTAGATGACACAAAGCATATAAGATTTATCAATGGTAAGTACTTAAAGAAGTATGTTCCTTCCATATGGGAAAGTGAACAGATAAATAAAATCTTATAAAGTAAAATCAAAATGCTAGGCATACATCATGTCATCAAAACAAACAAAGTAAGTTGGACGATTACGTTCAAATAAAATAAGAGCTAAGCACGCTCAAGTAAATATTTCATTATCAAATAATCTTTACAAACCAAGGGATACAAAATACAAATGGTCTATAAGCCGCAATTGGAAGCAAGCTATCATTGTTCTTTTATCAATTACTATAGAAAAAGGGTAAATTGGCCTTCATTGCCTTCCTAAATGCATCCCTGCAATGATAGGCAAATGGGCAAAGAAGTACTCTCAACAAGCAGTTGTTTCACATCAAGAACTCCTTTTGGAGATCATGAATGGAGAGGGTGCTGAGAAAACCTTTACCAAAAAAAAAAATGTTTCTTATACCTCTCATACCAAAGAAAATATCAAGATAGATGGCGAAATTGGAAAAAGAAAGATTCATTTCGGTTGAAAGAGAAAATAATTGATCTTTTGGATATGGAAGATCGATCATTTCAGTTGAAAGAGGAAATAATTGATCTTTTTGGGTGAAATAAGGATGAGGACCACAAATATGTAACAAACACGTAGTTTTATAGAGGTTTGAAGGCGAATGGGCGGAATACCAATGGCTAGATACATGCGTAGTAACCGAAATTAAAGGTCCAGATCTTGAAGAAAAGACAGAATATCAAAAGCTTCATTCCATGTAAAGATTTCACAAGGGGAAATGTGCATGAATATGCCACAAGGTTAGTAATTAAATTCTTGGGGAGTATTGACGATTAAAGAAAACGTCAGTTATGCTATTTCAGAATTCATGCAAAAGACATCACACAAATGAATAAAATGACTATTCCATTGATAAAATTGGCCGCCAGTACATTTTTAGCCAACAATGACTGCCATTACAAAATTACAAGAGCAAGGTGTAAGGTAAAATCGTCCTACAAAAAGAAGTCAAATGATGAATATCTTAATTATAGCTTGCCCCAAAGAGAGGGCATCCGTTCTCTAAGTTTTCCCCATTCATCACTCTGTTTAAGGGAGGCAGTGGATAGCTAGGTCATAAATTCCTCATCAACTTCCAGCTTTGAGTAACACTCAACTAAAGATTTGCTTCGCTCAACTTCTTGGGAAGCAGTACGCTTCTTGGTGGCTAACCTAGCCTTGCAATTGTCCATCCTTGCTTGAAATTCCTTCATCTCTACAGCCAAATTCATCATCAAAAAGTCTTCAATCACAACCTCAAAGGAGATTTCGTTCAAATTGATCTTGGTCTTCTCAATCTCTTGAAGCAAAGACTCATCTTAATTTACTGCACGAATTTACTAAGTATTTTTGGCTTTTAACTCGACATTTCTGGCCAGCAAAGAGTTGATCTCTGAATAGATAATCTTCAACGTCAGCCTAAAATCAGACGAAATTTTGAGCGAAGGAAGCTCAAGTGCTTGAGCCATTTTTGCACTTAAATGCTCAAACTTATCTCTTTGGCTAGAAGCACTAGTCTTGTTGATATCCATATCCATGAAAGAAACATATTCGAGCACTGATTGCTTAAGAACGTTCATGTTTTCTTTCGAGAATGTAGCAAATGAAGCAAAAGGATGACTGGCTGAAGAAGAACGAACAATAGCGCTTGCCTTTACTTGTTCCCAAGAAGTAAACACGTCCTAAATGGAGAGCAAAATGACGTTAGTGTCCTGCAAAGAAAATGCAAGTAGTTAGCATTTTCATTACAGTAAATGAAGCAAAGATGAACGACGAAACAAAGGCTACCTCGTCAGCAGCTATGGAGAATTGAGGCACATAACTGGTTGATACAACCACCTGTGGGGACTTTTCTTTATCTGAACTAGCAGGCTCTTCCACAACGGGCAGATTTACAAGAATCTCTGCAAGAATCGAGCGATAATGAGTTAAAAGCCAATAATGCAAACAAGGGAAAAAACCATAAAATCTGTATTACCTTCTGGTTCAATGCATGAGGGGTCAGCTCCCTAGGAAGGTGGAAGTTCTCTAATCGACTGTGCGATTAAAGACTTTTGGCCTATAGGTAAAGTCCCTTCTCCAAATGACTTGGACAAAGAAGCTTTAGTGGAAGGTGGTAGAAGAAGGACCGGTGAAGGCAGAGTCTTCAAAGGAGAAGTCGAGCTCTTCTAAAAATCCAAGTAAACCATTAACACATGAAGGATTTTTCATGAATGAACAAAATCTGCATGGAAAAACAAATTCAAATACCTTCATCCTGACAACGAGATGTGTATCATCATCATCATCATCATCATCATCATCATCATCATCGGGTAAGCTGGCGAAGCTGAAACTGGCCATTTACGATTGGAAACATCCTTAGTTGTCCTAGTTTGAGCAGATGAAGAGCTAGATGGAATAAGATTCATTACAGAGCGTTTAATGCGAGTCGGATGAGACTTTGAAGGAGAATCAAGATTCTTGGCAATTAGAGGAATGGCAAGAATGGGAGAAACGGAAGGAGCCCTTAACCTCTCCAGCAAATGGAAAGCGCGGTTAGCATCAGTTGCAAACAACATACGCTTCACAGATAGCCAGAATTGTTCTAAAAGAGGGTGAATGATAGAAGTGGGGTTAAAAGGGTCCAAAGAGAAACCATGTGTTAAAAGAGCATTACGAACATCAATGGTCCGCGCCTCTATTTTAGTAATGATATGAAAACGCTCTGTTAAGCTTTTAGAAAAATAGGGAGGAACATGCCACGTTTGGCTAAAACCAAGTTGATGGGCAACAAATTGGAGAGCATATATCTCAACCCCTACCTTAGCATTCATCCCAGTCAAAATGTCATGGAACAGTTCTTCCTGAACCAAATATTGGGCCCAAATGGGCAAAAAGGTGTTTCACATAAACCGAAACTTGATGAATAGAAAAAGGAAGAAAGGAAGGGATTGAGTTTAAATTATAAAAGAATGTAAAAACGTCTCTATGGGACATGTTAACAGGGCTCAATTGATTGATAAATAGCCCGTAACAACTAACTGATTTAGGAGGGATTGGTGGAGCACCAAGTTGTTGGAAATATGCCATCAACCACAATTGAGCGAGCCAAAGAGGCCCGCTGCCAGTAGGAGATGTACCATTCCACAACTGGGATTGAAGGGAAGTCCTGCCTCTATAAAAAGGCAGCTAAGAATAATGAACAAATATTCAAAGGCCTACTACGTGCTAGTTTATGTTCTATGGGCAAAGAACTCATGGAAGGTTTCAACCTGGGTACACAAAGAACATATTTACAAAGCCAGACTTGAATGAAGGCAACACACCCAGCATGAGTAGGCTCGACGCTAGAATTATTATAAAGTTCTTACATGCTGAGTAAGAATCAGTAAATCTCCTTTCAAATTTTGGGACAACAATAGTAACCAAAAAGGCAGGATAAATGGTCTCACCCAGAGGCTGGAGATTAACTAAGACGTCAACATCCCTCAGAGTAATGAACATTAGCCAAGTGGGAATATAAAAGTATTGTATTCCAAAGACAAAAAACTCAAAGCAATGGGGAAAAGTACGGGGTCGTAGATTGGGGAACGGAGAACAATATCTAATAAGTCCAAAATCCTAGCACGATCAAAAATCGCCTTGGTAGGGCCATGATTTACCATACATACATGCCAAAGACGAAAAGTAGTATCAGTTTTGGGCCAAGTACGAATACCTCGTTCACGGATTGGCTTTAATGGAAAACGGTTCAGAAAAGGAGGATCTTGGGTGTAAGGGAACAACTGGCCCACTACGACTTGCCCCACAGAATCAACATCATTAAATGATGGACCCAGGTAGAACTCATTGAGGTCAACATTGGCTGGCGAAAGCGTAGGATTCACATATGGTCTTGTGAGTAGTTGTGGAAAGTCTTCAAAGCTAAGGGAATTGTCTAAAATCGCCATCTAATACAAAATTTAATCTTCTTGAGGATTTTGGGAGCGTTTATGTGTTTGAAAAGAGAAGCAATAAGATGAATAGTGATCTTTATAGAAATGCAGCGATGCAGAACTTGGGTATAATAGCGCGATGAAGTGGCGTGTTTCTCGGTTTATAGGAGTAGCATGATATTTCACTTTTTGGGATATAGAAGGTCACCACTAAACAAAATAATGATTGGGATTCTCCGCCTTTTTGGGATTTCAAGTATCGCGGGAAAATATAAAGAACGAATATGACATAAGATTAATAATCAATATTAATTTTTCCATATTGGGGGTAATTGTTGACATACAAAAATGAGGCCCAATTAAATGGTCCAAGGAATTGAGCCTAACTAGGAAATTTAAAGGATAGACCCAAATGAGACCATGTAAAAAAATCCAAGACGGAGTTATGTAGCAGAGGCACATCATTGCCCAAGCCTGCAAGACGCCCAAGATCGAGGTGAGTATAGTGCCTTATTATTACTCAGAGCGATGGGCCCATCATCGCCCAAGCCTGCAAGACGTCTAAGATTAGGGCGAGTATAGTGCCTTATTGTTATTCAAAGTGAGGCCCCATATTCACACAAGCTTGCGAGACACCCAAGATCTAGGCGAATATATTGTCTGGTTGTAATTTAAGGCGACGATTATTGAAACAGTTAATGGGCAATCTTATCACATTCCACGATCCAAGAATCTTGGTTGCAAGCAGTTAAATGATGGGAGTAATGACAACAGTTAAAACGACAGTTCCTTAATTAGTTAGCCATTATGGAGAAAGTGAGTAGTTACAAGGCGATGAGTAGTTGTCAAATGGTTCCATAACAAAAACTGTTAGAGAATATATAAAAGAGAAGAGAAGATATATAAGCAAAGATCCCGAATCAATCACTCTCAAACAAAGAATTATGTAATTTCATTTCTTTTAGTTCTTCTCGTTAAACTTTCAATTGCTTTGTGTGCTTGTGTCCCTTTGATGTATTTCGCTTCTTGCAAGTTGTAATCTTCATAACTAAAGCATTTCTCGTTGGAACTTTATCTCGAGAGGTTTGTTCCTTATACAATCGTTTGAATCATCTTTTAATTGTTAGTGAAGCCCGACTTCCGAGTGAAACACCGGGAATTCATTTTCTCTCCACCCATTTTTCACTTTTGCAATCAAACAGAGCATCACTTTTAGGAGAAAAATTTTATATAGGACATGCATAAATGTACACGTTCTATTTCTCTCTTACTTTTTTTTTTTTTTCAAACCACCCACCGAAATTGCTTCACAAGCCCTTGATATTTTTGTTTTTAGTTTATTTGTGTAATTAGCAAAAATAAACGTCCTCATCGCTTATACATGGTGCAAATCATCCATATCATTTCAAATTTGGCAATTGCACTCTTATTTCAACATTTTCTTACGGAATTGGTCATTTTCATCTCCTTTCGTCAATTTATTTTGTCAAATATGGGTAATTGATGAAAAACATCCTTTTTGTTTACATTTATTGCACAAAAGGTCTTTACAATCCATTTTCTCCATTTTTTACATTCATCTTTAAGTAAATAATATTAAAAAAATTACAGCTAAAGTTCCAAAAAAAATAAAAAATAAAAATACGAACGAGTCTAACAAAATGTTGTCTAAAGATGGGAGTTCTGTTATTAGATATTTCAATCAAGATCTTAATTCAAATCTCAATCCCGACCGTTCTAATTCAAATCCAGCTAAGAGGAAACTAAATTATTTTCTTTTTGGAAGATGATTTTTTTTTTTTTGTTAATATGTTTTAAATTATTTTAAGCGGAAATTGTTTTCACCATTTGAAAAATTTAGGACTTTGACTGCAATTAATTACTTTTTATATTTTTTGTTTCTTTTCTATTTTTTTTTTTTATTTAAGAGGGTAAATAATTATTTTACAATGCTTTAATATAGAAAATAGATGATAATGACATTTTGCGTAATGAAAGAAGGGTAAATAATTATTTTACAATGCTTTAATATAGAAAATAGATGATAATGACATTTTGTGTAATGAAAGAAAACAATAGAGACGTTTTGCATGATGAAAACATACGATAGAAACTTTTACACCAATTACACATATTTGGCGGAATAAATTAACAAAAAGAACCAACTCCACAAGAAAAAATGTTGAGGATGTAAATGCAAAATTTAAAATGAGGGTCTATCTTACCTTTTTACCAAACTTAATTTTAATCTTTTTCTCTCCTATTTTTTATCCAGAAATTATATTGACTCGGGAACTTAAAAGTTAAACTAAAATTCTCCAAATTATTAAATATATAAATGAACGTATCAATTTAAATTAATGATGGGTGCAGGTTTGGAGGTTTAGCATATATTTGTTGTATTATCGAATTCGTGTTTGAGTTTGAGAAAATAGAATGTTTTTAAGAATATTTGTAGGAATTGATGTGTATTTATTTGTGATTTTTTTTTTTTTTTTTTTTGTAATAAATTGTTGAGTAAATAGCACACTCAATAGTAAGGTAGCAACCAAAAAAAAAAACTAAATATAATGGAGAAAATATAAATTTAAATAGTTCGGCGAAATTATCTATTTGTATGAGATTATGAAACCACTATGAAATATCCATTTACAAGTTCATACAACTTTGTTAACCATTTTCTATTAACGTCACATTACGTGTTAATATTCTTAGAAACCGAAAGTTTATTTTGAATTTTGGTTTAAGGGTATAAGTTGATGGGTCGGTATGTATAAGTTCATATGAGTTAGGATAATTTTTGGATAAAAATAAGAGAGAAAAATATTAAAAATTAATTTTGATAAAAAAAAAAAAAAAAAAAAAAGTAAAAGAGAAAAACAAAACAAAATTCAAAAATGTTATTCATCCCCACTAGGTTACAACCCCAGTCTAGGTGGAATGAATAACATTGCTCAATAAAATTTGATATCAAGGACACGTGTTGCACTTGAATGTATATATACTTTTAAAAAAGTATTGCTCGGAGAGGTCGTTTGACAACAATTTGTCTAACATTTTGGATCCTCGGTGACTTCGTTCGTGCACTAAAATAAAATTAACCCACATAAAAATATCAGTTTTGAAAAGACCTTACAATCGAAAAGAATTTCAAGAGAGTTGCATTCCTATCTAGGGAGCTTGTTTTAGCTCATATTCTAATTAAGATTCATAAAAAAATTATCAAAATATTGTCTCAATATAACTAAATTAAAGTAGCCACGTGTTACTGTGTAATACTTACATCTTCATTGACACTGTTAATCAGCCCCTACGTCTGTCTACAGACAACTAAGTTCACATGCATGCAATGAGAGGTTTGAAATAAAACATAGAGCAGTCATCAGAACTATAAATAATGGTCCAAAACATTAGGTTGACAAAACGAACATCTTGAACAATGTAATTGAATACAAAAAAAGGTAAGGAAGTTCCTGAAATGCCTGATTGAATACTCACCCCCACCATCTAGACTGACTGAGTTGACCCACCACCAAAGAATAAACAAGGCATTGGCACAAGAACATACATAAGAGCTGTGAGAACAATATTTTCGTCAGTGAGGTCAGACATTCACACATTCAATAATCATTTCTAATGTAACCTCAGTTTAAAAATACATAAATTTTCCCTCAAACTTGACAACATTGGCCACCAATTGTTGTATATGGCACATGCCTGCAATCAATAATTAGAGAATAGAACCATTAAAAGTGCACCACCAGAACAAGGATGCAAGTGCCCACAAGGATAAAAAATGAAAATCTAAACATATTTGTGCAATAAAAACAAGAGAAAAGAAAGGCTTTGGAAAAGTAAAAACCCTTGGACATGTAAAGGACAGATATAATTTTTATAAAATGATATAACTTCATCCAGGCTTTTGTTTCCTAACAATGACCATGCGTATATTGATTAGTGTAATCTTTTATCGGTGTTCGTGCAAAATTTGCAAGCACACAGGATCGTTAACAAATAATAAAATTGATGAGTTAAGAGTATCGTCCCACACAGAATAAATTCAATTCAAGTTTACTGTTATGTATGGAATTCAAATTGTGTAAAGAAAATAGAGATTTTGATTTTGATTTTATATTAATTAATCTAAGAAAACTTGTGATTTTTATCAATTTATGGATGATTGTATTGGATCTCGAATCCACCTATTGCTATCTATTTCAATTTTTGATTTGTAATCTAGTTCTGATAGAGTATATAAGAGTACATTTTTAATGTTGATTGTTCATGATTATTTGCTAATACATAAGCATATTTGAGATTATTAATGATATTTTTTCTATAGTTGAACAATGGCCAATCCTAATGGTGGTTTTGATAATTTTATTGTAGAAATGAAGTAAGACATAATAAAGCCCAAGGCCCAAAAGATCTCATTTCAAGTGGGAAGGGAGGAAATCAACAAAGAATTTAGAGGTTAAAAATCAATCCCAAAACTGAAGCTTCTCTGTGCTGTCTTCAGTGTTATCGCCATATCTCCCTCATCCGACATCGTATTGAGATGATTAAAAAGGCTGTAGAAAGCTGATTTAACGGGCTACAATTTATCCTTAAATAGAAATTTTGAGATTTCCACGTTTTCCTGGCGAAAAACGGCCCACAATAGAAGGCAGAAAATCTGTAGAAATGACGAGGCAGATTCTGGATTGATTGGTTTTTTCTTGTTTTGTTGGCTGGAGAGACAGAAACGAGGGGGGTTCTTACAGCAGAGACCAGGCACGAAAAGAGGCAGAGAGGAGGCACGAACAGAGGCTAAGAGGAGGCACGAACAGAAGAGGAAAGGCACACGAGAGGAAGGGAGGCTAAAAGGCAATTACAAAATACAGGAAGCAGGTTTATTTTGAGTTTTTTACTTCCAACTCTTTCCATTTCTTAATGTCAAACTATTTTATGGAGTTTTTCTTTAATATTAGCATGAACTAATTTCTATTTTCTAGAGTTTGAGATGTAGCCTTACTATGATTATGTGAATCTTTCTTACTTGAATTAATTAGTATTTGTTCCGAGTGTTGAGTATCTCATTGTGGACTTAATGCTTGTGAATGACTGATCACCATTTACATGAGTTGGGATTCAATTTGTGACTGAGAAGTAATAATTGTTTCAGCCTTTGTTTGAGATACCACATGGACTCCATAGGATAGAGATATATATGGACTTGTGTAATTTTTATGGGTTTCTTTATGTTCGTAATGAATTTTGATTGGGTTTGAATTTTCACAGAGATGTAGAAATTGCCTTGTTGAGATATTTCGTTAATGCTTGAGAAAGATTAATGAATAAATTTGAGAGACTCGATTATCAACATTAGGGAACACTTATAATTAATTCAATTAGGATATTCGAATATGATTAGTTATGGTGAGTCGAAAACTCTAGAATCTTGTTTTTCTGCTTTTAATCTGTTTGTTTAAATCTTGTCATTTTTTTTACTTATTGGTCCAACAATTCATCCATATTCGAGTTGTCAAATAGATCATCGTTTAATAAATTTTGATACTTATTTGTAATTTTTCATTCCTCGTGGGACGATACTCTTACTCATTCACTTTATTACTTGTTATGACTCGTGCACTTGCGATATCCACCAACAAGTTCCGTTCATGCGTTTTTGACAATCGATAAAACTATGATATATAATTTTCTTTTCCAAGACAAATTAAATATATCCTAAACACGATCCAAATCTATTCTTAGTCTGAATTCGAATGATTAGAATGTATTAAAGTTAAGATTATATATATGATTGCACACGTGATAAATGTTATTCCTAACACCTATTGCACATATATTAATTTTGCCGCATTCTAAATTTATTGTGTGTTTTACAACACTATAACAAGCAACTAATTATCTAATTGGTAGCCAATCAATTAAATAATGTAATGAGTATGCAAAATTAATCAAGAAATGCAAGAAATAAATTAAATTTCTAGTCTCGAATTAAAACAAATAACAAATATGTTTCATCTTCATCCAATAAAAAATGGATCTAGCCTAGCATGTTAATATATAAATTACAAGAAGAATAATAGAAAAACATGACCCGGATCATGAAATAAATCAAAAGATGTTGATATTCAATTTCAAGGTTGAATTCTTCAAAATCTTGTTGTAATTGACATTCAATTTCTTGCTATGGCTTGATCTCATCTCTCAAAATATAGCAATTAGCCTCTTGTTCTTGATAAATTTGATGAAACTATGGTGTATGAAGAGGTAAGAGCGGTTTTCTTATGTGTATCCCTCGTTCTCTATTTATAATAGCTAGAAAATATGTTAAATTCTCGTCCAATTTTGGTTTTCAAAATAGTTTGAATCACGAAAGGAAACTAAAGATTCGTCCGTGAAAAAGGCCTATGCATGCACACTATTATAAGTGTTGCATGCGCGACGTACCAAATGACTCTCGGGTTGGGGAAAATAAGGTTGTGTGCGCGCGCGCCATGAATTGCCTGCGCGTGCAGTTCTATCTCTGAATAGTTTCGGGTATTTTGGCCATAAATTCTCTACAAATATTTGATTGAATTGATTCAAGATACATTGGAAAGCTAATTCAAATGGATACAATTATTCTCGAAATACAATTTTTCCAATTCAAATAATTGCTATTTGAAAAATGGGTCCCAAGTTGATGCTAAAAATTCATGGCATAACTTCTTCAGCTGGAAATTGATTTGTGAAAATACTTCCACTATATTTCGCTCATTTGACCTCCAAATGCATCCAATTGATCATATATTATCTTCATTCATCGTTTTGTGCTCCGAATCAACTATTGAATGTTTACACTTGGGTCCTCAAATTTTGGATTTTCTTCGTTTTCGCATGTTTTTCATTCATTTCTTCCAAATTTACCAATTTGCATTGAGTTCAGCCTAACAAACATAATTAATACAAATTTAAGTTATAATTCATCTAAATCACTTACAAATACTCTAATTTAAAGGCCTAGATAATGGGACCTAAAATAACTATATTTAATAATTCTTTTAACAAAAATATATTCTAAATTATTGTATTTTATGTTTAATAGGTAAAAACTCTTTGAATGAAAAAAGGAATTGAAGAAAGGAGGCAAGCATTAAATTAATTGGGCCTCAATTTGGACTTTTAGTTGTAAATTATATATATAACACACACACATGCGTGCGCGCGCGGACGAAGAGAACTCAGCAGCGGAAGATGCATGAAAAATAAAAAGGCCACGCATTGGAAAAAAATAATACATAGGGTTTAGCAGCACATTGAACGCAAAAGTAGAACTCACGCAAGAAAGAGAAAAAGGCAAACAGACTAAAGGAAAGGGAAAGTGGCTGTAAAATCATAGATATATGCTACACTTACACACTTTGGTACACAATTTTCTACACAACCCTCCACACACATGTGAAAGGGTTGTGTAGGAGATTGTGTACCTGTGAGAGGGTTGTGTAGGAGATTGTGTACCAAGTGTGTACAAGTAGCAATTTTGAAAATCATATTATATACATACACGGTATATATATATATATAGGCGAATACAGAGGTAGGAAAAGAATTTATTCCAGAATTGTTTACGTTTCGTCAATATTTGGTGATATCGTTCCACTTTTGCATGTTTAATTTCAATATTATGCTAGACTAGATTTTTACATTGCTAAAGATATAGATCCCTTATTTTGAAACTTTTAGTATTAATTAATTATTTTGATGTTAATTTGTTTGAAAGCGTGAAGGTTTATTATGTTTAGTTTCCTTTTCAATTAATTGGCTACTAGTTGAATTGTTTGTGAATTTTATTATCGAGAAAGGTAATGAAATCGTTAGCACATAATAATAAACATTGTGAGGTTTGATAGATGATAGAAATATATCTATATGCTTTGCATAGTTTTTTTAGATATTCCAGTTCGTTAATATATTTATCATGTTCGTATTTTTCATCGAGAGATAGGAAGGTCGCACGAGGGGAATAGATTTAATTGCTATCGAGAGAAGCTTTTAAATAAATTTGGAACTTCGACCAACTCACATGATAACAAATAGTCATTTTAATTGTTGTACTAAAAGTGGATTAACAAGGGAGATTCTACATCTTAGCAATGCATCTAAAAAATTTGATAAACTTTTACTTTGATTTATAGTACGTTGATAAATTATACATAGATTTATTACAAATTATTATTGCTATATGATTAAGGGTATTATTAACTTTAACTCGATAAAACACATAGTTATCGTGGGTTCAATACTTTACACACTACTATATTATTTTTTCACGATCTCATTCACTTACGGTTTTCAAACGGTTATATATTATTAGTTGTGAGCTAAAATTAATTTGATCTTCAAATGATTGAAGGCCGTTAAGTCGTTAACAACCATATGCTCATATTTACTACATATCAAAATGTTATTGACCAAATAAAAATAAGCTTATCAAATATAATACTTGAGGTATTGAATTGGATGGTGATATTAGTTGGTCCATTTATTCTTAACATTAACCCTTTTGTTGGAGGCCCAATACTTTGGTTTGTCCACTTGACTTGACCCATATTCGGTGACCTAATTAACCAATCTATATATATGTAGTAGCTGTGTGGTGCGTGTGTGAGCAATAGATGAGAAATGGTGAGGTAGCTCTCCTTGGTGGTTCATTTGAGAGTTAAACCATTGCACCTCCTTTTTCCTCCCTTTGTAAAATTGTTACCATCATTTTCCTCCTTTGTGGGGGTGAAAACTAGTGGCAACCAGAGTGCTAAAGTTGTGAGTTGGAATCTCCTCGATTGGTGTTTGTTTGGTTGATTAAATTGAGCTTGAATCAAGATTTCTCAAAAATTTCCACGACAATATACTTATTGCTCGCCCCATCACCTGCTTTATAAACCCTTGTTTGGTGTAGAATAAAAGCTTGTTAAATATATAAGTCAAAACTAACAGTAATTTAATTACAGTTCTTGAGATCCACAACTTTTTAACTACATATTTCATCAACTTTTACTATAATCTATTAAAAATATGATTTTTAACTATACCAAAATAGGGGCTAGATAAACTAATAATAACCCTTAATGCAAGTCTTTTCACAGAAAAATTGACAATATGGGGAGAGTATATATCCCCCGTTTGACCCCCATTAATTTCTCATTCTCATTCTTCTTTTTAACCATATATTCTCCAAATAAAATAATATTACACACAAATAAAAAAAAAATTTATTACTTTTCCACCACACATTCTCACAACAATCACTATTCCAAAATTTCTATTTTTTTCAAAATGGGTTTCAAACATGGGCATAATGTTAGATTTACTCTGAATTGTCCATTCAATTTCCATACATGAAATGATGAGGAAATAAACAGAAGGGGTAAGTATAAAGTCACAGTAAATTAAGGAAACTTCAGGCACATGAAGTTAGTTGGAAATATGATTTTCAACCAAACTTAAGAAAAGAGTCGATCGATATGGTTCTTATTTATCCTTCTTTTAGAAAATTAGTGGAAAAAATTAAGTAGAAGAGAGAGAAACACACAAATTTACATTTCGGGTGGGGTGGGGTATTTTATGACCAAATGCTCATCTTTTCCTACTCTTCTATTCTCTCGTACAAGCCAAATAACCTTTTTGGCGCGACTTCATGATCAAATTAATGCCTTGGTGTTGAATTTATAATGAAGTCTCTCTCCTCTCGGTAAGATTTTATTCCCTTACCATAAATCAAATCAGTATTCTATAAAGCACGTCTAGGCAACGCCTAAACATTGTGATGCGATGAAAAAACACATTGTCTTAGCAGTAAGTGTGAATGAAGTGGTCAACTGCTACGTTGCCCGCTTAATGCGCGTCTACGCGTTTTTTATTATTTTTCCCTTTTTAAAAAAACGTTTTGTTTGACTTTAAATTATTAACTTTTTATTTTTTTAAAAGGCATTTATTTTACTTTAGATTCAAGTTTTTAAACGAATTTATCTGTACAAAAGTAAAAAAATGACTTTATCCGACAAAAAAAAAAAAAAAAAAGATAAGATTTAAGCTATCGTGCTATCTATATTATATAATTATGATTTTGAGATTTTGTTGAAAATTGTTCATATGAATCTCTTAATTAGGACTATGAAAAGTCGAAACTTTGAAAAGTAGTTTAGTTTTTGTTCTTCGAAAACTTTAAAACTGTATAATTGATTAATATAAGAATTATTAACTAAATATAATTAGGACGGAGGCATGAGACCCGATGTCATTAAATTTATAGAAGAAGTTGTTGGAGGTTTAAAAATACATGAAACAATGTGCTCGACTTCAGAAATGTTTTTTTTTTTGACAACGAGTACAATTGACTTATGATTGACCCACTGTCGGACTTCAATCAATTGTAATTTGTAACATTATTTTCCTAGGAAAGGGAAGTGGAAAATGACAGGACAAAATGGAATTAGATTTATTATATGAAAATTACAATTAGAAAAGGTGAAGAAGAATATACATGAACGTATCCTAAAGAAGAAAATGCAAAGTTGTTTGGTGGTAATTCTTCCTTGGAATAACATTATTTTGAATAGTGAATTTTTGAAGAATGTGTAATTAAAAAGTAGAAAAAAAAATTTGGGTTTATGTGTAGAATATTTTATTGTATAAATATATAATTGAAAATGAGTATATAAAAAAAGAGTTGAAAGAACGGTAACAAACAGAGCCTAATAGTAACGAAAATTTCTATTGCCTTGAAACTTCCTACTCAATTTATAAGGTCATTGACGAGCTACATGTGGACATAAAAGTTGAAAAATATAAACAAATTAATATGACTCTCCTATAGGAAAAACATACGCGGAGTCCTATAGTCTACTTGACTGTAAAATATTTAAAAACTTGGAATCAAATAATTTTTCCTTGACCAAGTGGACTTGTAGCAACCCTAAATTGATTTATCATAATAGTTTTGAAGAGAATTCTTGGGAAAATTTATGAAAAGCTATGTGAACAAACGAAAGTACCTGCGATTACAGCCTACAAATTTATGATGGAATCATGAACAAAATACAAAATGTTCTTTATTTTAAAGAACCGACTCTTAAAATTATGTTTTAAAAGACTCTTTAAATTAACATTTTAATTTAAAGAGTAAGTTTGATTCTTCAAATTCGGAGAGTCAAACCCACTCTTTATAATTAAATGCATTCAAATTATTTTAATTTTCAATGGAGACTAATAGTATGCCCCTGTTTTTTTTTCCATTTCCCATTAACGAAAATGAATTTTTGTACCCTTTTTTTCAAACTTTTTGGGGATATTGTGAGAGAAAATGGGAAATAAAAAAAAAAAAAAATACGGCTGCACCTATTTGTAATGGTAGGAAAATGCATTAAAATGAGATGAAATTGGAAACAAACAAAAGCTATAATAATTTAGAGGGAAGCAAATGAAAATAAAAAAGGGAAAAAATAATAAATATGTTTTGGCACTAGTAAAACTAAGTATTAAATATAATAATAAATAATGCAGTATTAAATATAATGCACTATACATTCTTTAAAAATAGAGAATCTTTTGTAGATGCTCTTATAATGGAGAAAATTAGGGTTGGATACTCATGCTTTTTATACGAGTATGGTTACAAGGTCTTCAACATTTAAAAGTAAGTAACTAGGTTTTCAATATGAGTAAATTTATAACGGTGGCTTATTACATAATCAAAATCGTCAATTTATTTAGATGGAAAACTTAGCATTTCTCTTCGATTAAATTGAAAGTAGCTTACTATTTTAAAGACCACATTGAGGTTTCTGTATATGAGATCCAAATTCAGGTATGTAAATATATTGAAGATCCATGTATGGTTGTGAAGTCGGAGACTAGTTTTCGTCATTATAAATTTTCTCGAGTAATGCTATTTAACAGTAGTTATTATACATGACATAATAAATATAGTTATTTGATAATCATTAAAACGAGTTTTTTTTTTTTTTTTTTGGGGGGGGGGGGGGGGGGGGGGGGGAAGATTAGTTTTAAAATATTGATTTTTTTTGAGAATGTATGATTAAAAATTAGGGAAAAAAAAATTGAGTTTACGTGCAAAAGATTTTATTGTGCGAATGTGTTTGAAAATGTGTTTTATAAAAAAAAACTTGAAAAATTGTAGACAAACAAGACTAAGGTCGTATTCGGTCGTACTTAAAATCCAATTAAAATTGAAAATATAGTCGTTATTGAGTCTCACTCGTCTAATAAAAATCAATAATAATAACTAATTTTTCAATTCTAATTCGATTTTAATTTGTATCGAACATGCCCTAGTCTTTGTGACTTGTATAATTTATTTGTGGACGTTGCTGATAGTAATACTATCAATCAATTTCCTGGTATTCAAGTGTAAGTTTCCAAGAACGTACGTGGACCAATCCCGTCCCTCTCACTTTTTCTGTTGTCACTCGGTTGTCGCATCCTTTAATAATGTCCTCTCATTGCAAAACCCTTGCACATAATCTTTCTTTAAATACATTTCCAGACCCCGCTCAACGCGTAAAGTGCACCAAGTTTCTGCATTTATCACGAATTGAGATAAAAAAGGAAGAAAGCTATATAATCTTATATATATAGGGAGAGATCAGGGAGAGTAGTAGTAGTAAAATTTCAATAACATGAGTGATAATATTCTTCTACCAGGTTTTAGGTTTTATCCTACAGAAGAAGAACTGATTTCTTTCTATCTTCTTAATAAGATACAAGGCAAAGGGCAAGAATTGGACATGGTTATACCAGTTGTTCACCTTTATGATTACAGTCCATGGGATCTCCCACGTAATTAATGCATATTCACTTTTTTTCTCTTGTTTTTGCACGATTTATCTTCTTTCTAATTGTTAGTTTTTGGAAAATACATAGAATATGCTGGAAATCTGTGTCGAGGAGACCCTGAGCAGTGGTTTTTTTTCTTACCAAAGCAAGAAAGGGAAGCTAGAGGAGGAAAACCTAATCGGCTTACGACGGAAGGATATTGGAAAGCCACCGGCTCACCGGGGGACGTGTACTCGTCTAATGGAGTTATTATTGGTAGGAAGAGAACAATGGTTTTCTACGAAGGAAGAGCTCCTAATGGAACAAAGACTTCATGGAAGATGAATGAGTATAAAGCCACTGAATTGGGCGAATCTTCATCATCTATGGCTATGCAGGTGTGTGTTTCACTTCCAAAATACATATTTCTTCAAATAAAAAATTATTTATATTAGACAAAAAATTTTATAACAATTTTAGTCATGAAATATTTTGTGGTTGAAAATTTGTGAATCTTACGAAATGTTTGGTTAAAATTAATTGTTGATTTTAATCTCAATTTTCTACCAACTCTTAAGCTATCTCAAATAAGATCTAAGGATTTAGGATGAATCATGGCTTCAAAGTGAAATCTTAATTGAAATTGATAATTTTACTTGCAAAACTATGAAAATGAGTGTAATGAAAACTAAAAGTAGAAAGTAATTAAATGATAGCTTTGATCACTAATTTATAAATCATTTATAAATGGTTAAATTTCATCTTCAATCACATATTTCGATGGATCTGTTCATTTCTATTTATTTTTATAAATTAAACCGTTTATAAATTCTTCCCAAACGAGGCTTAAACTTATGGTTCAACAAGTATTTGATAACTGCCTTTCTGGGATGCATGTTCAATGAACTAAGTGCTTCAAAATAGAATGTCAAGAGGAACGAATCCATTTTCATCAATATACAATAAAATCAGCAAATCTCGAGAACTCTAAAACTTGGTAATAAAATTAGTGTCGAAAATTAGGGCATTGGAAAACCCTAAATTGTTCCCTATACATAGGGTTAGCCCACCCTGAATTATTCCCTATATTATAGGGTTTTTTTGTTTTATTTCATTTCCCTATATATAGGTCTTGTATAAGATATGGTTTCTTTGTACATCAAATAGCACTCTTGTGTGCGTGTCAAGATTAAATTGACATAAAATAAATATGTGTGTCTGAATTACTTCTTTTAACAAACCCTGCTTGATAGAAATTAAAATTAGACTTTTAGTAGATTTTAATAAAAGTTCATAAAATATGTAGTTGAAAAATTGTGGATTCCATGAAATGTGTGGTTAAAATTAAATATTGATTTTGACTTGAAATTTTAATTCAAACCAAACATGGGCTAAGATTATGCTATTTTCCCAGAAAAGTACATCTACAAAGCGTGCCAGAAAATGATGTGAAGTGAAATGATTAGATAAAGAAGTTGATTCTGTTTTAAACTGTCCAATGATAGAATGTCATGTGACATTATCTAGTCAATTATGTTAGATTTGATATAGATGGAGCAAGGTCCATAAAATTAACCTTTCATATGGAATACGGAGTCTCAACTCTATGTGTGTATTGTGATCTTCTACTCCTTTGTTTTTGTTTTTTCATGCAGATAACTGAAGAATTCAGTTTATGCCGACTCTACAAACAATCAAAATGCTTGAGGTCGTTTGACAGGCGGCCATCGCAGGAGGCAGAAGGTGGTCAGCCCGTGATGCACCACCAGCATGATCACAATAACGAGGCAACGACCACATCTGAACAAAACTACAAAGCAGTATCAGATATTTCTCCATATAACATTTCATCCTCAGAAGACCATGCTGCTAATTCTGTTAACAACTGGGATGATATTACGGCTATTGACAATGGACCCTTGTGGGACTGGGACCAAGTGAACAACGATTGGTATTATTAAAAGGTTGTAAAAGATCTGCAGTGAACAGTATCCAGAAATTGAGAAATTGAGTGTGTACAAGTAAAATGTATCCTGGCTTAGAGATTAATTAATAAAGAAGCTAATAATTGATTATCGTCCTTGGATGATTGTATCTGCTATTTTCTCATATTAAAGTAAAGGTGTAAGTTAAGCCTATGTTTGAGCCTAATTTTGGTAAGAAAATATATTTTGGAATAGTAATTTTTTTTAAAAAAAATGTGTGGTTAAAAAATAAAAATAAAAATTCGATTTATGCATTAAATTATTTTATGGAACAATATATGATTAAAAATGAGTTTTGAAAAAATAGGAGCCAAACATAGGCTTTTAAGGGTCAACTACTCGTGTAGGCTTCCTTTAACAACGATGCTGTAAGTACAAATTTTTTTCACAGATATGATACAAATTGACACTTGGCAGATTATTATTGAAAGATGACAAAAATAAAATAAAATCATATAGGTGCTGCCAATAATTCTGTTTATTCATGTACTTGCATAATAATTCTTCCTTTAGACCCATCATGAAGCAAATTTTTCTCGGTAAGGACCATTAAAATCACAAAATGGTAAGGCACAAATAGTGGTGGCAATGGGCTCAGCCGAACCGGTTTGGCCCCTCTACCCACGAGTTTTGACGAGCTGAGCTCAAGCTCATTCGAACATGAGCCGAGCCAAGTTCACGAGCTCTAGCATTTTTTTTCATTTTTAATTTTTTTACTTTTTTGTTGACAATTTTTATGTTTGTGGGCTCGCGAGCTCAACAAGTCTAGCCTTGCTTGGCTCGCCGGACGAAACCCCGTCCATGGGCTGAGCTTTAACGAGTCAAGCCGATTAGCTACTCGACCCTTTTGTCACCCTTATACACAAAGGGACAAAAATTTTGTTTACTAATTGGGAAATTGAAGCATCCCACTTCTAAGTTCTAACCCGAAAGACCACACTTCAATAATTAAACCGAGTATGTCTCTCAAACATTGCTCTCTTTTCTTGGAAAATATTGCAGGTGGCATGGTGCTACAAGAATTTAAGTTTTGTTAAAATAATGGTAGGTAGCACTATTAGTGTAAAATTAAATAGCATTATTAGGATGAAAATTATGCCAACCAAGTGATAAAGCCTTTGTCAGTTCCATTCAAATAGAATACTTGACAACCATAAATAAAGTCTACTACCTCTTGTTTTCTATTGTTATATTCTCACTTTGGCATCGAAGAAGATATGAAGAAATACCCTAACTCCTTATTATATGTATCATTAAAGAAGAAAATAAGATAAACTAATAAGTCAATTTTTAACTACGAATATTGTCGAGAAACAAAAACTTTTACTGATCCAATTAAAATATGAAGATTTTTTTATTTGAGAAAATTTACATGTTTTAATTAGGTCTTCCTACATTTGTTCGATGGAGAGAATGGAGTGTAAAACAAGTTAAAGGATATGGTTATGGGACACTACCAATATCAGTCACAAGTCATCCAACCACTGGAAATTGATCAATTCAAAGTAGTTTTCAATATTCAAGTCCATCTGAGTTGATTTCCAATCTCAACTTTTGAATTTTATGAAAATTTGATTTAATATAATACTCGAGACTATTGACTACTATATTTAAATAATTAAATGAGCTATTTTCTAATAAGTTAAATTTTTAATGGAATAATGAATCTAGAATGCATCCAAATTTTGTTGTCGCCTATTTATCAAGCCTGTGCACGACGATATTGTTCTTAAAAATGTCATGCACGTAGTTCATATGTCACGAGAGAGTTACTATGAGTATCGCATAAATATAAAGATTTTTAATCTATGTGACATTGATATCTAATGAATATATGGTTAACTTTATATTTCATTCGCTAATGTACATTCAATAGGAAAGAGAAAAAATAATGAACGGGGAGAGAGAGAGATACGAAAATGAAGTCGAAGATACAGAGAAGTTTAAATTTTTGTCACGTGACACTCTTAGGAGAAATTTTCTGTAGGACAGAAATATTTTGTACACATGGTATGGCCCATCTATTAGATCATCACTTTCAGGAGAAAAATTTTCTATACGGCATATTTGTACACATGTTCTATTTCTCTCTCCTACTTTTTTTTTTTTCAAACCACCCACCGAAATTGCTTCACAAGCCCTTGATATTTTTGTTTTTAGTTTATTTGTGTAATTAGCCAAAAAAAAAAAAAAAATCCTCATCGTTTATACTTATTGCGCAAATCGTCCCTATCATTTCAAATTTGACAATTGCACTCTTATTTCAACATTTTTTTACGGAATTGGTTATTTTCGTCAAGTTCTTTTGTCAAATATAGGTAATTGATGAAAAATGTCCTTTTCGTTTACATTTATTGCACAAAAAGGTCCCTATCATTTACATTTATTGCACAAAAGGTCTTTACAATCTATTTTCTCCATTTTTTTTACCTTCATCTTTAAGTAAATAAATATGAAAAAAAGAAATAATATTAAAAAAATTGCAGCTAATGTTCCGATTTTTTTATAAAAAAATACGAATGAGTCTAACAAAATGTTGTCTAAAGATTGGAGTTCTTTCATTAGATATTTCAATCAAGATCTTAATTAAAATCTCAATCCCAATTGTTCTAATTCAAATCCAGCTAAGACGAAAATAAATTATTCTTTTTTTGGAAGATGAATTTTTTTTTTGTTAATATGTTTTAAATTATTTTAAGTGGACATTGTTTTCACCATTTGAAAAATTTAGGACTTTGACTGCAATTAATTACTTTTTATATTTTTTGTTTCTTTTCTATTTTTTTTTTATTTAAGAGGAGGGTAAATAATTATTTTACAATGCTTTAATATAGAAAATAGACGATAATGACTTTTTGCGTAATGAAAGCAAACAATAGAGACGTTTTGAATATGAAAGCATACAATATGAACGTTTTACACCAATTACACATATATTGGCGAAAGAAATTAACAAAAAGAACCAACTCCGCAAGAAAATGTTGAAATGAGGGTGTAAATGCAAATTTAAAATGATGGAAACAATTTGTGTGATGAGTGCAGACGATAGGGATGTTTTGTGCTAATTACCCAATTTATTTATATCTTACCTTTTTACCACTTAATTTTAATCTTTCTCTCTTATTTTGTAGATAAAAATTTAACGAACACTTAAAATAATTCTAAAACTCGAGTAACTATATATCTAACAAAATAATGAATTTTAAATTTCATAATGATGTAAGTAAGGTTGTGAGGGGAGATGAGGAGCGAGTGTACCTCGTCGGGCTTCGGGGTAACAGTCGACAAGGTATCCACGTTCAACTTATCCGATCAAGTCGCGGGGGTTGAGGGGGCAGTGTTCCTCGTGGGGGTTTGAGGGCAACGCCCCCGAAAGGATTTTTTATTTTCATGTATGTATGGAATTGAATATTTTCTAATGTTTTTGAATTAAATTATTAATAACTGAAATTGTATTTATAGTTTGTGTAAAATCTAAATAAATAGAATTTTTGGCAAAAAAAATAAGAAATAAAAAAAAAAGACGTAGGTGTGGAGACACGGAATAAATTTTGATTTTCATATATATATGGAATTGAATATTTTCTAATATTTTTGAATTAATTTATTAATAAGTGAAATTGTATTTATATTTTTTGTATAAAATGTAAATAAGTAGATTTTTTCACAAAAAAAATAAGAAATGAAAAAAAATGCGCAAATGCACAGACACGGAAAAAGTGATTTGAATGAAGTGTTTTCTGGATTTTGATTGGTGGAATTGTGCGATTTTGTGCTGTGAGCTTTAACTCGGCATTTTATTTTTGCTCAATTTTTTTCTTCAATTGTAACTCTTGGATTTGAGAGGTAAATGGTGATACAAGTGTTAATTGCTGATTGGAAAAATTGATGAGTGTTTGCCATAACAATAATCAAGTTATAGGTTGTTAGCTTAAGAATCTGTGGTGATTTGATGAACTGGGATTTTTGAGAGGGTTGTGCTGTCTGGGATTATCCTCTATGGAATATGTGTTTGATATTTTAGGAGATTTACTTGATGTCAGACATTTACAAATGAAAGAGAAAAAAAAACCAATGTGAAATTGTGGATGGGATGAACATGAGCTCCGCATTATGCAGAGTTGCTTTGGTTACTCTGCATAATGCGGAGTACTCTTTTCTGCTGTTTCTAACATGGAAAAGAGAACAAGGTGTGCCACACATTGATGCAAAAAGTACATCAAGAGGATCCTAAAACAGATACCAGTCTGAAATACAAATGATAGTTAAGCAAGCAATTCACAGATGAATGATGTGCTGTCTTCATTGTTTCCTTATATTAAGTCTAATGCAATTGAATAATAAGCTGGAAAGAATAAAAGGCAGAAGAAAAGTCATATATTATTAGGAAAAGATTATCAAAATTGTGATGTTGCTAAAACTTACATGGTGCAGAAACATACCATCGGTAAAGATCATCTTATGAATGAACACATTATCAATATCATGTTACAACTGATTTCCCTAATTTATGAACGTTATCTTCTTAGCATCTTCTATATCTTTTGATCTTTGAGAGGAGATGAATAAACTGCTCCTTTTCCTGATGTCTTACAATTTTGTGAACTTCAGACAGCTTTCTTGCATGTCATAAATAACTGACTAACCATGAGAAAATTTGGATTGTAACCTTTTGATTCCATCTCAACATCAAGCGAGCCTCTTCAAACTTCCGAACCATACGTAGCCCTCAGATCATGGAATTATAAGTAAACACATTTGGTAATTTCCCCTTGCGGATCATCTCTATAAACATCTCCTGAGCCTTGTCAATCTCACCCGACACAACATAACCAGTTATCATGACAGTATAACAGACAACATCCGACATGCACTCATGCTTTATCATTTCATTGAAGAAATACTGGCAAGCATCCATATTGCCAGCCCGACTGAGTCCGTCTATTAATGTGGTGAAGTGGAGAATGCTTGGATCAATACCACTTCCTTCATGTGATTCACAAGATTAATTGCTGCTACAGGCTTGCCCCCTTTACCGAAAACATGGAGTAGGAGTCTGAATGTATAAAAATCAGGGAAAAATCCACTTCTTCCCATTTCATCAAGTAATCTGTGAAACTGATCTAGCTTCCCCAACCTAAACTTTGCAGACATAATAATATTACAAGTTAACATGTCCGAAGAATGACCTTCTACTAACACCAAGCAGTCTGTGTCTCTACATTATGCAGAGACACCAAACCATGTCTCCACAAGACAGAAACTAAAAAAAAATTATGTCTAGACACTTTTTTTAAAAATTATGCGCCATCCATGCCTTCGCACAGAAACAAAAAAAAAATTATGCGCATAAACTTAAAAAAAAATATTATGCGGGTCTCCACATTATGCGGAAACACCAAGCCATGTCTCCGCATAATTCGGTGGAGACACCAAGCACGGACATAAATTTTTTTTTAAAGTTTTCGTCTCCGCATTATGAGGAGACACGGCTTGGTAGAAATGCGGAAGACACGGTGTCTCCGCATAATGCGGAGACATCAAGCAAAGACATAATTTCTTTTAAAGTTTAATGTGGAGACACAAATTTTTTTTTTTTTTTGAAGTTTCTGTCTCCGCATTATGGGAGCAAATTTTTTTTTTCTTTTCCGCAGATTGTTTACATTCTTTTTTTACCCCAATACAGTTCTCAAAAAACAATTTTCTATTGTTTTTGGGGACTATCCCCCACATTTTTTTGCAATTAAAATGCTAATTCATCCACAAAAGATAATTTCTGTTGCACTTACAAACTTATATGATTGCAAAGGTCACCTAGTATCTCCACATAATGCGGAGCTTGATGTCTTCAATTTTGACTACCTCTCCCTTTAGTGCTTGCATGAGAACCTATGTGTTAGAAGGTTTTCAAGCAAGAAAATTAAAAAAAAAGAGCGAGAATAAAATGTGAAGATTAAAAAAAAAAATTCTTTGCTCCGCATTATGCGTGTCTCCGCATTATGTGGAGACACCAAGCCATGTCTCCGCATAATGCGGAGACACCAAATCATGTCTTTGCATATTGCGGAGACACCAAATCATGTCTTTGCATAATGAGGAGATAGAAACTTAAAAACAATTATGTCAGACACACCAAGCAGTCCGTGTCTCCACATTATGTGGAGACACCAAACTATGACTCCACACAGAAACTAAAAAAAATTACATCCAGAAACTTAAAAAAAAAATTATGCGTGTCTACACATAATGCGGAGACAGAAACCTAAAAAAAATTTATGTCAGAAACACCAAGTAGTTCGTGTCTCCGCAAGACAGAAACTAAAAAAAAAATTATGTCCAGACACTTTTTTAAAAAAAAATTATGCGCCAAGCCATGTCTCCGCACAAAAATAAAAATAAAAAGTTATGCCCAGAAACTTTAAAAAATATATATTATGCGCGTCTCCACATTATGCGGAGACACCAAGCCATGTCTTCGCATAATTCGGTGGAGACACCAAATACGGACATAATTTTTTTTATTTTTTTTTTTAAGTTTTTGTCTCCGTATTATGCGGAAACACGACCTAGTGGAAATGCGGAGGACACGGTTTCTCCGCATAATGCGGAGACATCAAGTAAGGACATAATTTTTTTTTAAGTTTCTGTCTCCGCATTAAGCAGAGACAAATTTTTTTTTTTAAGTTTCTGTCTCCGCATTATGCGGAGCAAATTTGTTTTTTTTTTTCCACAGATTGTTTACATTCTTTTTTTACCCCAATACAGTTCTCAAAAAACAATTTTCTATTGTTTTTAGGACTATCCCCCACATTTTTTTTTGCAAATAAAATGCTAATTCATTCACAAAAGATCATTTATATTGCACTTACAAACTTATATGATTACAAAGGTCACCTAGTGTCTCCGCATAATGCGGAGCTTGATGTCTTCAATTTTGACTACCTCCCCCTTTTGTGCTTGCATGGGAACTTGTGTGTTAGAAGGTTTTCAAGCAAGAAAATAACAAAAAAAAAGTGAGAATAAAAGGTGAAGATTAAAAAAAAAAAATTCCTTGCTCCGCATTATGTAGAGACACCAAGCCATGTCTCCGCATAATGCAAAGACACCAAGTCATGTCTCTGCATAATGCGGAGATAGAAACTTTAAAAAAAATTATGTCAGAGACACCAAGCAGTCCGTGTCTCCGCATTATGTGGAGACACCAAGCCATGTCTCCGCGCAGAAACTAAAAAAAATCATATCCAGAAATTTAAAAAAAAAATATGCGTGTCTCCGTATAATGCGGAGACAGAAACTTAAAAAAAAAAATTATGTCGGAAACACCAAGTAGTCCATGTCTCTGCATTATCTCTTCAATTTTGACTACCTCCCCATTTTGTGCTTGCATGGGAACCTATGTGTTAGAAGGTTTTCAAGCAAGAGAATAAAAAAGAGAGAATAAAAGGTGAAGATAAGAAAAAAAAAAAATTTCTTGCTCCGCAAATTTGTTCTTGCTCCGCATAATAATTTCTTTTCTTTCCCAGTTTGTTTACATTCTTTTTTTTACCCCAATACAGTTCACAAAAATTAATTTTCTGTGTGTTTTTGGGACTATCCCCCACTTTTTTTTGCAAATAAAATGCTAATTCATCAACAAAAGATGATTGCTATTACACTTAAAAACTTATATGAGTACAAAGGTCACCTAGTGTCTCCGCATAATGCGGAGCTTGATGTCTTAAATTTTGACTACCTCCCCCTTTTGTGCTTGCATGGGAACTTGTGTATTAGAAGGTTTTCAAGCAAGAAAATTAAAAAAAAAAAAGCGAGAATAAAAAGGTGAAGATTAAAAGAATATATATATATATATAATATGTCGGAAATACCAAGCAGTCTGTGTCTCTGCATAACCATGTCTCCGCAAGACAGAAACTAAAAAAAAATTATGTCCAGACACTTTTAAAAAACAATTGTGCGCCAAGCCATGTCTCCGCACAGAAACTAAAAAAAGAATTTATGGCCAAAAACTTAAAAAAAAATATTATGTGGAGACACCAAGCCATGTCTCCGTATAATTCGGTGGAGACATCAAGCACATACATATTTTTTTTTTAAGTTTTCGTCTCTGCATTATACGGAGACACGGCTTGGAGGAAATGCAGAGGACGCGGTGTCTCCGTATAATGCGGAGACATCTAGCAAGGACATAATTTCTTTTAAGTTCCTGTCTCCACATATAAGGAGACACGGCTTGGTGTCTCCGCTTAACAATTTTTTTTTTTTGAAGATTCTGTCTCCGCATTATGCGAAGTCACGGCTTGGTGTCTCTGCATAATGCGAAGCTTGATATCTTCAATTTTGACTACCTCCTCCTTTACCCCAATACAGTTCTCAAAAAACAATTTTCTATTGTTTTTGGGAATATCAAACTCCTGCCCAAAAAAGATCAACCTTGTCTGAATCAAATTCTTCTTCTTTGCTTAATAGTGAATAGAGGTGTAGGTTGAATGGTGCTTCTGACCTCCAATCATCACATTATGTCATAGAATAAGATTGTCATCTCTGTTTAAAAACTTTGAAAAGATAGGCACCGCTAAAATATTCCAATGTCAAACTGCACTTACCACCCTAATTCAATAAAACAACTTCAAATATGAATATAAAATCAAGAATGAAGGTAATATATCAAGATCTGAGCATCATGACATGTTCAAATGCTGTACAAAAGTAAGAAAGTGGGAACATCAACAATTGTTATCATCCTCAAAATGAAATAATATTTATGAAAAATAGAAAGCCGAATACTAACTATGAGAAAGTCGAGAATCCCAATTGAACAACTTAGATTTATCGTGGCTACATTTGTGAGCATTTGGAACCTCAAAATTCAAATTCAAAATAATTACTTTCTCGTTAAAAAAATGATGTTTTCAGAATCTTAATTTGTGACCCCAAATCCGTTACAAAAAAATATTGCATAAGGTCAACTAAAAATGATGTTGAAAATCACCATCTATTTAAACATATCAGAAATCCAAGAGGCATATAAGAAATTGAACTAGGAAAATTTACTGTAAACTAAAACCAAAATAATCAAAGCTTTCAATAAGAGATTATGTATATAAGTCTACCAATACCATATATTCATGAGTGTATATGAGGTAAATTTAATCACTACATCTAATAGCAGATTTGTTTCTCAAGAGGAGCCAATATAAGGAAAAGAAGATACAAGCAGTTTGTTCTTCGAGAATAATGGATGTTAGATGGTTCGTCTAACAGAACAAGAACATAAATTGGAACACTATTTGTTTTGTTTCCTTGCAAAATAATGCGGAGTTGCTCTGCATATAACGTAAGTTCTTTTATGTCTTTATTTCTTTACTGGTTGGTGGTATAAAATTAAAATTATTAATTCTCAATAGCTGAAAAAATCTAAAACATTGTTGTTTGTCAAAAAGAGCTCATTGATAATTTTATCTGTCATTTTGTCTTATATTCTAGCCATTAGTCAAACCTTGTTTTTCGCATGTTGATTTATATTTTTCAACAAAAGAAAAACATGAAATTAGAAAGATCACTGTATATTTCTCTACAACATTAAAATTTAGAAAGAAAGCAATAAAAATCTAATCTTTTCCTTCCCCATTCAAGGTCGCACGAAAATGGAAAATTCAGCGCAACACCATTGATAGAATGCTATTTTTGAACAACGTTAAACACGAAACACAGTGAAAAAAGTCGTTTAAATTTTGTATAAATATTTTTAATTTTAATTCAAACCCTATCACTTGTTAATTTTTTATATTATAAGGTTTAAAGCTATAAATCATGTTAATTTTTACTTGAAGCTCGCAACAAACGCAGAACTATTTCCTCTCCGCATTATGCGGAGACACCAAGCCGATTATGCGGAGCAAATCAGTTTTTAATTTTTTTTTTTAATTTTTTTTTTTTTTTTTTTTTGTTTATGTTCTTCAAATTTTTTACATTCTTTTTTTTTTTAACGGGCTAACACTAATTTATTTTAACCTAATATATAATTAGAAATGTGAAATTGAATATTTATGTTACAATTGATATACATGGGAAAAAAAATATTTTTCTCACAATAACATGATTGCAAAATATCAATTAGTCAACAAAAACATAAGAAATGAAAAAAAAAGGTGCGGTGCGGAGACACGGAATAAATTTTGATTTTCATGTATTTATGGAGTTGAATATGTTCTAATGTTTTGGAATTAAGAGGGTGTGTGGTAGAGATTAAAATCAGATTAAAATTGAAAATATAGCCGTTATTGTTGACTTTTATTAGACGGTGGGACCCAATAACGGTCATATTTTCAATTTTAATTGGATTTTAAGCCGTACCAAACAGTCTCTAAATTATTAATAAGTGAAATTGTATTTATAGTTTGTGTAAAATGTAAATAAATAGATTTTTTGGCAAAAAAATAAGAAATGAAAAAAAGGCGTCGGTGTTGAGATACGGAATAAATTTTGATTTTCATGTATGTATAGAGTTCAATATGTTCTAATGTTTTTGAATTAAACTATTAATAAGTAAAACTGTATTTATAGTTGTGTAAAATGTAAATAAGTAGAATTTTTGGTAAAAAGAAATAAGAAATGAAAAAAAAGGTGCGGGTGCGAAGACACGGAATAAATTTTTATTCTATGTATATATGGAATAAAGCAAGAAACTGAAAAAAAAACTGAAAAAAAAATGTGGTCCAAAAAATTTATTATATGTATGTAGGGAATGAGTTTATGTAAAATGTAAATAAGTAGAATTTTTGAAAAGAAAAAGAAAAAAAAATGTGCGGGTGCCAAAAAAAAAAAGGAAATAAAAAAAAGCGCGGGGTGCGGAGACACGGAAGAAATTTTGAATTGATTATATGTATGTATGGAATGAGTTTGTGTAAAATGTAAAAATAAGTAGAATTTTTGGCAAAAAATTAAAAAAGGCGCGGGTGCGGAGACGGAAGAAATTTTGAATTTATTATATGTATGTATGGAATGAGTTTATGTAAAATGTAAATAAGTAAAATTTTTGGCAAAAAGAAAAAAGAAATAAAGAAGGCGCGGGAGTGGAGACACAGAAGAAATTTTGAATTTATTAAATGTACGTATGAAATGAGTTTTTATAAAATATAAATAATTAAAAATTTTAGCAAAAAAAAAAGAAATAAAAATAAGGCGCGGGTGCGGAGACATAGAAGAAATTTTAAATTTATTATATGTATGTATGGAATGACTTTTTGTAAAATGTAAATAAGTAGAATTTTTAGCAAACAAGAAAAAGAAATAAAAATGTGCGGGTGCGGAGACAGAAAAAATTTTGAATTTACTATATGTATATATATGGAATGAGTTTATGTAAAATATAAATAAATAGAATTTTTGGCAAAAAAAGGAAATAAAAAAAGGCGTGGATGTGAAGAGATGGAAGGAATTTTGAATTATGCGGAGACACCAAACCATATCTCCTCAAGACAGAAACTAAAAAAAAATTATGTCCAGAAACTTTTAAAAAAAATTATGTGTCTCCCCGCATAATTTGTAGTAGTGCAATAATTTCTAACATAAATATTCTATCACATTTCTAATTTATATTACGTTGAAATATATTAGTGTTGAAATATATTAGTGTTAGTACGTAAAAGAAAATCTAAGAATGTTAGGAAAAAAATAATGACACAAAAGTTAAAGGTCCACATGTCTGCAGAGGTCTAACTCCGCATAATGCGGAGCTATCTCCGCATTATGCGGAGTTGGTGCTCCGCAGAAATGCAGAGCACCAGCTCCACATAATGCGGAGCTCCATAGCTCCGCATTATGTGGAGCTGGTGCGGAGCACCGCATTATGCAGAGTAAGTTCTCAGGAAGCTCAAGGCTGTAAATTATAAAGGTGGTTGACACAGAGGGTCTGAGCGGAAGAATTGCCTCATCTCCTGAAACAGGCTTTCTGCTTAAAACTTTCCCCCCAACCGCTATCAGATCGTGAAGATATCCTTTACATGAAGGTTCAAAGTCGCTCATAAAGAAGAATTTGAATCCGTCAAAGAGCTTTGGTTGCTGCAAATCAAAGTTACCATTAAATCTTCAACACGTGACAACCTTGATATGATTATAGTACAAGTTCTTTATGAAGAATAAGTTATCATCTAGGAAAGAAGGATAAAATTACAAGCTTAGTGCTTTGGATTTCATTAGAAATTTCGAAGTACATTATATTTTGAAAGTCATAGTCAAACTTTAATTTTAAACACACACTTCTTGAAAGTGTAATCTTGAAAGTCATAGAAAAAAAAATGCAGCTTCTTTTATAAGTTAAACAGAAAAACAAAAGAAAATCAACTACGAAGTCGAAGTGTAGTATACAAACTTCAGAAAAAAGAATAAATATATGCCGATCAATTGTAGAGAAAAAATTACCTTGTTTATAAGCCT
The DNA here is from genome assembly GCA_019097785.1 of Fraxinus excelsior. Lineage (NCBI taxonomy): Eukaryota > Viridiplantae > Streptophyta > Magnoliopsida > Lamiales > Oleaceae > Fraxinus > Fraxinus excelsior. Next base: position 11,536,713 of record CM032630.1, read on the forward strand.
TAATCTTCCAAGTCTTTTATAAGTTAAACAGAAAAACAAAAGAAAATCAACTACGAAGTCGAAGTGTAGTATACAAACTTCAGAAAAAAGAATAAATATATGCCGATCAATTGTAGAGAAAAAATTACCTTGTTTATAAGCCTTAATCTTCCAAGTCTTGGGCAATCTCCGATTCCATGAATATCAACCCCAATCTCATAATGCTGCTCATCAACAAACTCTCCGGATTTCATGCAGGCTTTAATCCCTGCAAAATGAAATCATCCAACATCAAGAGAAAGATGAATGAATGCATTGGAGCAATATTAAAGCAAAACAAGCCTCGTAAGAAAGTTCTATTAGTAATACTTTTGAGTTGATTGTATTCTTGTTTACAGATAAATTAATACTCACATTCAACCATCAGAACCCATTTCCCTTCCAAGACGCCCATTAAAAATTTGAGGGTTCGTCTGCATGTCCCATTCTCATCTGTAGATGCAATGACATGTGTAACACTTAAGTCCCAGCTCTTCAATATAGTAACTCCAGACAACTTTGCAAATTCAGAGACAATTTCCTGCTGTTGGGTTTTTTGATACCCAATAAATCCGGGCTATGATGTTAAATCGGTATATTTAGTTGGATAATATTTCATAGGTCTCGGCCGATGATTGAAATGATATGTTGACACCACAATCGAACCAATCGAATCACGTAACCCACTTGGACCATTCGAAGTAGCCTAATTGTATTAGTGTTGCTCATGGCCCGACCCGAACGTTTTGGATGTCTTTCAGGGTTAGCCCACTTATTCTATCTGTTATTGGGCCCTGTTTGTTTGACCTAAAAGCCTAAACCCTAAACCTACTCCTAAACCTATTTAAGTTAGTTGTTAATGACCATTATGAGTGTGATAAATGTGTTGAAGCCGTCCTTCATTGAGAATTACAAACAAAACCGGTTTTCTTCCTTGCTTAGTGCATTTTCTTGCTTTGTGCTTGAGAGATCCTTTGTTCTTCTTCTCTACCTAGCCTTAGTGGCTCTTCTTGTGGCTTTAACCCTTTATCATCAAGTCCTTTGTGGGCTGAAATCTGGAGCAACCAAGTTTGGTTTGGGAAGTGTTCGGTTTGGGATCGATTTGGTCGATTGTGGTGTAGTTTGATGATTAACTGAGCCCGGTTTGGTGAAATCAAAGGTCAATAATATAACACCTGCAATTGCACCATCAAACTTATTAGACAACCCAATTAGGTGATTTCTTATTGTACGCATTAAAGCTATAAATTTGGGTTTTGTTTACCTTCTCCACATCAGTGAGAGTTGAACAGAAGAGAACCAAGTTTTTAGTTTTTCCATGACACTTCCATTACGAAGTTGTGGTACTTTCACTATTTTTAGTGACTTCTTGTTGGTGAATGTGAGACTGCCTGTAATAAGGAGAGTTGTCAGATACGAGGCAAAATACAAACTTAAAGGTGGGGAGGTGATGAGTCCAGCTGAACTTAAAGTCCTGGAACATTTTTTGGGAAAACTAACAAACCTTTCACCTACAGATTTTCTTTTCTGCTTGGACTGAGATCCCAACATTTCATTCGGCAGTTGACAGGATGCATGTAGAGGGCAAAGCATGACAAAATTTTGCTGTAACAAGTGTAATATAAGCAATCTATACAAAAAATTTATGGACTACTAAAATTGAACTTAGTTACACGTACATAATCCCATCGACATTCTGGAGTCAGCTTAGCACAAGGAACATGAAAGCTCTTGCGGCAACTCTTCTCATAACACCCAAGAGATGCCCCTTTAATTCCACAGCAACAACATTTAATCCATCTACTTCTTCCCATTTCAGCTTCAAGGTTGATCACATAATCATCTTCAAAAAACACATTAGGGGCCCCGCAAATGTTATTGGCGCTTATAAAACATATCAATAACCAAGAACATGAAATTTGGAAGGAGCATAAAAAAAATCCTGCCATAACTGAATTACCCAAGGCATCAAAATCCCATGAATTTTTCTTTGTTTTCAATTCTTGCTTTAGCCAGCAGAAGGCAGTTAAAAGTTAGAGATGGTAAATAGATATTCATTAACTTCATACAACAAAAAAAAATATAATCTGATAACTTAAACAACAGAGCATATGTTAAAATCTTCTGGAGAACTTCCATACCATTCAGTACAATGCCTGTGTACATGTATGATATCTGAACTTCCATTCTGACTTTCTGCAACAAGCTTGCCTTTAAGGTAGTGAACCATGACCCCCGAAGCCTAAAGATTTGATTTTCGACATCCTAAAAAAAATGTATTCTGATTTTGAACTTGGAATTGAAAATAATACAGAGATGTGCGATGTTAAGTAAAGTTTTTTCCTAGTAAAATGTAGCATTATTAAACAATGATTCAATTGATGTTATATTTTTCTTTTACATTTCTCAGAAATTTGAATAGCACAAGGAAGAAAATGAATACAAATCCCAATGGTACATGTATGTCAGCAACTTGACCATTGGGTAAGGAAAAAATAGACATGGATACTGGTGACGTTGCGGGGGTCGAGGGGGCAGTGCCCCCTCGTGGGGGTTCGGGGGCAACGCCCCCAACGGGGATTGACCTGACCGGTTAGGTCGAGGGGGCAACGCCCCTCGTGAGGGCTCGGGGGCAACGCCCCCGAAAGGAATTTTGATTTTCATTTATGTATGAAATTGAATATTTTCTAATGTTTTTGAATTAAATTATTACTAAGTGAAATTATATATATAGTTATGTGTAAAATATAAATAAGTAGTATGTTCGGCAAAAAACTAATAATTAAGAAATGGAAAATTTTCGTGCTCCGTAGAAATGCGGAATTAACAACAACGCCTGGTGTCCGCACACCAGGCGCTGGTGTCTCCGCATTATGCGGAGTACCAGCTCCGCATGGTTTTGGATAAAAAACAGTGATGGATACCCTCAAATACAGTGTGATTTGAGTTTTTCGACGTAGTAACTTTTCAAGATCAGTTTCCTCCTTAATCACACAGGAGCAGCTCCATATTATGCGTAGTTCTGTGAAGCTTGAGCTCTGCATGGAGTTATGCGGAGTGTTCCTCCCCATAATACGAAGCTTCATCCGCATAATGCGGAGTGTTCTCCGCATAATGCGGAAACACCAGCTCTGAATTTTTTTTACCCAATAATTACAGTTAATTAATTCCAAGTTTCAACAAATATGAAGCAATAAGATATCAAGAATTTAATAAGTAAGAATTCAGAAACTATTAAAATCCAAAAGCAGAAGCCAAGGTAGGCAGAAAGAATTCAAAGAATTCTACATGAATAATCTGCTCACCTACTGACAGTTTAACATATCCTCTAATACGAATCGAGTCTTTCACTTCTCAATTACACCGTCTTTGTTTTCTTGTATCCTGCGTACAGTAAGTTGGTTATTTCATTGTAATTGCTCATCAACAATTTTAAGTCTATCCACTAACCATGATTTCCTTAAAAATGACGAATTATAGCGAAAAAATAAAAATAAAAAAAAATAAAAAATAAAAGTAAATATGTAACCTTACCAGAGGGAATTCACGGAGCCATGGCAAAAATTGAGAGAGAAAGAGTGAGAAGTGAAATGATTTGAGAGAAAGAGTGAGAAGTGAAACGATTTGAGAGGAAGAAAGGCGGTTGAAGAAAGATGAATTAAATAGCGGTTTAAGAAGACATGTAGAAAATATTTAAAATATCAACCCAATAGTCAACAAAGAAAACCAGTTCACTGTAGTAAAACCAGATACAAACTGGGCAAGTGAAAACTCGTGTGACAAAAATGAATAGTGAATTTTAGGATGGCTCTTTTAATAGAGGAGTGATAAATGAACATATCAATTTAAATTAATGATGAGTGCATGATTGGAGGTTTAGCATATATTTGTTGTATTATCGAATTCGTGTTTGAGTTTGAGAAAATAGAATGTTTTTAAGAATATTTGTAGGAACTGATGTGTATTTATTTGTGATTTTTTTTTTCTGTAATAAATTGTTGAATAAATAGCACACTCAATAGTAAGGTAGCAAAAAAAAAAAAAAAAGGAAAGAAACTAAATTTAAGGGAGAAAATATAAATTTAAATAGTTCCGCGAAATTATTTGTGTACGGGATTATGAAACCACTATGAAATATCCATTTACAAGCTCATACAACTCTGTTAACCGTTCTCTATTAACGTCACATTACGTGTTAATATTCTTAGAAAATGAAGGTTTATTTTGAATTTTAGAGTTTAAATTAATTTTTTGAATTTTGGTTAAAGGGTATAAGTTGATGAGTCGGTATGTATAAGTTCACATGACTTGGGATAATTTTCGGATAAAAATAAGAGAAAGATTAAAAATTAATTTTGAAAAAAAAAAAAAAAAGGTAAAAGTAAAAGAGAAAAACAAAATAAAAATAAAATTTGATATCAAGGACACGTGTTGCACTTGAATGGATACTTTGAAAAAAGTAAAAGAGAAAAATAAAGACAAGCACGATTAGTCAATGAATGGACCTTCCCATAGATTTTTTTATTTTTATTTTTTATTTGAGCCACGTTATTTTGAAAGAATGTATTTGGAAATAGTAGATTGATGGAGAATGTATTGTTAAAAAAGAAAGAAAAGTTATTGATGTTGTAAAATATTATTTTGTTGAAGAATGTGGTTAAAAATAAGTAAGACTAAGAATGAAAATTTTAATATGTATCAAACAAGGGCTTACATTTAGATGGTCATCCTAGGGGTGGGCATGGGTTAGGTGGAGTCGAGTCGGTGTTTTACCTCAACTCAAACATAACCCAACCCAACTCAACATAATCGGTTTTATCATAATTTAACACAACTCAATTCGTGTAAAGGTTGAAACTCAACCCAACCCAATTAAGTATCGGTCGGGTTGGGTTGGGTTGGTCGGTTTGGAATAACTTGTCAACAAATATTAAAATAGGTGGGTCGGGTTTGACGAATTTATAATTGAATCATGACTTATATAATATTAGGTCTCTATAGTTGCAATGATTACAAAATCTAAATTATTTTAGCACTTCATGCCCAAAAATGTTACATGGATAGATTGATATTAAATTATATAAAGCCAAAAAATATTTTTGACAATTAAAATGTTTTGTTGGATGTGTATTCGTCCAAACAATATCATAACACTTGTAAAGTTCATAAATATAGTCATGTTGGATTGAGCGGGTTTATTCGATTTTCATGAGTTAACTCGTAACCCGACCTAACCCAACAGATTTAATCAACCCATTTTTTGACAGTCATTTTTTGGTTTTTTTTGGGCTAGATGTTTCACATAGATTAATCATTGGAGAAGAATTTGTACAGGCGTTGTCTATTTGTACTTATAAGACAACTTTTTATGCAATCAACATTAACATTTGATATGCTCTAATTTTGTTTTGCTACGTGTATGGTTAAGCATTTTTTTGATTGAGAAAATTCACCCAAGATCCTTGACCTTTCATAAGTGTAGCAGCTGTGTTTTCAACCTCTCATTTGTGCATGTCCATCAGTCTCTGGTATTCTCATACAAAATCTTATTTAAATTAGTAAATATCAAATAGACAATATGCATCACTTCTAGCCCGAGTCCTCTGCTCTACTGGTCAGTCTTTGAAAGTAACTATAAAGCCGTAGATAAGTTACAATAAATTGTTTGAAATCCCATGTAACAAAGCCTCAACTACAATTTCTACAATTTGGAGAGTTATTCATATTACTCGTGACAGTACACTGAGGCAATCCTAGCAATACAAGATGGGAAATTTTAGTTCATTTTTCCCCCTGGTAAATTTTACGTGCTAACTTTTTCGTTTGCAAGGATTGAAGGGCGTTCGACTTGCATTGGAAATGTCACCACTCATCCTCAAGGGTAGCGCGGTGAAAACACAGAACAGTGCAGACAAATATAAAGAATGATGTAAATTCAATGAACATAGCTCCTGTGCCAATCAAACCAGCATGCCGCAGGATAATGGGAATGGCTATGCTCCCTACAGCAGATGCCCCTGTTAAGAACTTGGCACCGTTGATCCAGCTGCAACAGAACAAAATTGCACCAAAAGAGTTAAATTTGTCAAAACTTAAAAGAGAATTTTGATGGTGGAGACAATACGGGAAACATTAGTAGCTTCTTGGTGTTGTTGCAGCTAATGACGGACATGAAATATTTATTGGGACAATCATAACAGGATAAAATCTTAGTAACATGTATAATAACATGAACTTAGAAATGTCCTCAGGTCACTTTAGCACAAGTGAAGCATAACTCACCTACTCCTGGCAAGGCTTCTAAGCTTATTCCCCAATACAAAATAGCACAACAAAGGCACAAATCAAGCAAGTCAAAATGATCTTATGGGCCAAGTACACATACTAGTTTTCATGTGTTCTGATGTCGTTTCACTATACATTGATTGCACAAAGAGCCATTCTAGCTCCAGCAATTGCAACACACGAAAGAGCACACCAGAATTTTAAGCCTGTGAATAACATTCTAATTTGCGTGAGTGCCTAAGTTAATTACAAGCAGTATTGTAATTGTACTCAAGCAAAGCCTTATCCCATGCACATAATTAATGATTAATGCAACAAAAATTCTTTTGAACTTTCATCATGAAGTTTGTTTGATTCCTGAGTTTAGCAAAAATCACAAGCTAGTCTAGTAGTCACAAAATTGTCAAATTAGCCCCGCATTTACATTTGATCACAATTTTCATCTCCATGCTCATGTTAACACGCACTCACTCACTAAATGACATTTTCACAACACGGTTGATCGTCAAACCTTCGTAACAGAGACTGAAGTTACCAAAATACCTTCATACACAAAATTTAGAAAGATGATAAAGGCAAAAATTGAAATATATTAAGATATGCAAGCAGAATGAGGAAAGAAGTTCTTAAACCAGCCTGCCATTCCACCTGGCCGTTCCTTCCCCCACCATCAAACCTCCATCCATTTTTGTATCCACCAAATTTAACTAGTGAGGAAAAAAAAAAAAAACAGAGAGAGAGAGAGAGAGAGCCCTAGCCACCAATATTTGGCCCAAATCACTACCACCATGTGTACTTGATATAGCAACCATAATATGTATGGGGAAAAGGGATGGGAGACATGAATCCACCCATGCTCATTACTATTCACTAGACACCACCAACCCTCAAAGTCCATGTTATCATCACTGCCTGCAATCCAACAATCCAAGTCCAACTAGAGGTGTAAAATGGGGCCTTGAAGAGGCAGCATCTGCACAGCTGCGCCACACCTTGCTGCTGTTTCTAATTTTTTTTTTTTTTAAGCAGCCTAGCATTGCCCAGGTTTCTAGAGGGGGCAGCCAATTCATGCCAAACAAGGACTGAGCCGCCAAAGGCCTGGGCGTTCAAGCTCATTTTACCCATCTACTTGCAACACCAATGCCACCCACCTCCAAAACCAAACCATAACAGTCAGAACCCGAGCCACCATCTAAGACTCATCATCTCTCAATGCCAAGTAACCACAACAACCCAACCTCAATTTCATCAACATTTTTATTTATGTTTGGATCTGAAATGAAATCTTCAACAGCCACAACATCACAGCTTTTATAATGCTCGTTATTCTCTACTGTTGGGACTGATGGTTCAATTTAACTTTTTTAGGATGGCCGGAAGGGGAAAATGGAGGTTATGGGGAAGAGGGGTCTTGACCAATTGATCTAATCCTTCTTCATTTCTTTAGTTCTTCTCCTATTTCCTTTTCTTTTTCCTTTTAGACCATCAATTTGAAATTGATCGTGAGATAATACTTAGTGATAACATGTGGCTTCATTGTGCCGGCTTGAAATCAACACCGTGCAATTTTTCCAGCCAATGTAAGTGTGGGAAAAGTCAATCTCAATGGATGTCAATTCGACAGATTTTAGATCCCCGGCGACTCGTTCGCGGACTAAAATAAAATTAAACCGCATATAACAATGAGAACCCCACACGATACAAGCAACACAAATATCATTTTTGAAATGACCTTACAATCAAAGAGAAGTTCAAGAGAGTTGCATTCCTATCTAGGGAGCTTGTTTTAGCTCATATTATAATTAAAATTCATAAAAATTAACAAAATATTGTATCAATACAACTAAATAATATCAGCCACGTGTTATTGTATAATACTTACATCTTCATTGACACTGTTAATCAGCCCCTACGTCTGTCTACAGACAACTAAGTCCGCAGGCATGCAATGAGCGGTTTGAAATAAAACATAGAGCAGTCAACAGAACTATAAATAATGGTCCAAAACATTAGGTTGACAAAACGAACATGATGTCAAACAATGTAATTCTAATGGATAATTTCAAAATGCAATCTTGAACAATGTAATTGAATACGAAAAGAGGTAAGGAAGTTCCTGAAATGCCTGATTGCATACTCACCCCCCACCATCTCGACTGACTAGAAACTGAGTTGACCCACCGCCAAAGAATAAACAAGGCATTGGCACAAGAACATACATAAGAGCTGTGAGAACAATATTTTTGTCAGTGAGGTCAGACATTCACATATTCAATAATCATTTCTAATGTAACCTCAGTCTAAAAATACATAAATTTTCACACAAACCTGATAACATTGGCCACCAGTTGTTGTATATGGCACAAGCCTGCAATCAATAATTAGAGAATAGAACCATTAAAAATGCACCACCAGAACAAGTATGCAAGTGCCCCCACAAGGATAAAAAAACGAAAATCCAAACATATTCGTGCCAAAAAAAAAAAAAAGAGAGAGAGAGAGAAAAGAAAGGCTTTGGAAAAGTTAAAACCCTTGGACATGTAAAGAATAGATATAATTTTTATAAAATGATATAACTTCTTCCAGGCTTTTGTTTCCTGGAAATGACCATGTGTATATTATTAGTTGTGAGCCAAAATTTATTAGATCTTCGAATGATTGAAGGACGTTAAGTCATTAACAACCATATGCTCCTATTTACTACATATCAAAATGTTATTGAGCAACTAAAAATAAGCTTATCAAATATAATACTCGAGCTAGATTTAACAAAAATAAGTTTGGTTCCTTCCGATCTAAGGTACAAACCCTGTGTTTCTTGATAGCACATTACTTAACTCCGATTTTCAAATCTGCAAGCCGTATGCGGTGAGAATCGCACGTACGGTAACGAGGAGGGTTCGCGTCTATACGTATAGTGTGGTGCTTGGTAGCCTCTAGATACAAGACCTATATCCTATGATGCTCAGACTTGACATTCCGGCCCGCATATCCATGTCGACACGACACACAACATGGGTATGGGTATGAAATATGAGATGGATCCTTCCATTTTCAAGCGAGTATGGCAATTGTAATTAATTATTTCATTCTGACTTTTATTTTAATTTTGTGCTTTTGTCATTCAAATTTATGTTGTTTTTGGCGTTTGTCTTTTAGTATAAATTTCTAGTTGATTTTAAGTGACATTTTCTATATTTTAACAATTTGCCACTTGATCATTATTTAACTTTTTACATGTGAGTTTCTGGACAAAAAAAATTGAAGTGTAAAAAGCATATCCATATCCGAAATTTGGATTCTTTTTAGCCATGTTCGCGTATCCTACATTTTAGAAAATAAAATATCCGACACTTAAATACGTATCTGTACCCAAGTCTAAATATCATAGCTTGTATCTTCTAGAGGAGGTCTTAACAATTACCCAAATGCACATCCCACCAAATTGTGATCCAAAAATTTGAGAATAGAATGTAACAAAGGAAGATACATAAAGAGTACATCTTTTTTCAGTTCAATGGGTTTTTATCTATACATTGTGCAAGAGTTAGTCTACAAGATTTATAGGCTAAACTAGAACCAAAAGTGATTATTTGTATTCTAGCACTAAGATGCTAACATATTCCCAACTCTATTAGAAATTCTGAATGACGACAGCACAAATAGAAGTGCTGCTTGAACCAAGCTCCCAAAGTAAATTTTCGAGAGAGTAGCATCGAGAATAGCTTAAAATTCAGAAAATCTACTTCAAAAATGTGAGAGTACATTCTATTAATGGTAACAAGGTATACAGGCATAAACCTACCAGAATTTGAAGCAGGATGCTCGATGAAAACATGAAAGCAAGTCCTGCAAGACTGATTGTTAAATGTTAAGTTAGAATATTTTACTAGTCAACAGCAAAAGATTAAATTTGTATATTTATATTTCTACTTACACTGCATTTGAGGAGCAGAACACCATTCATCCGTTAGAAAATAATGGAACATGGACCAGAAAAAGAAACAAAAAAGAAGAGTTAAATTCAAAATTACTTGCACTCTGTTCAGAAAGATATTTTCTGTAAGGCCAAATTTGGCAGCAGGGAGAAAACCATAAAATCAAAATTGCACATAGCAAAGGCAAGTCCATAAGAGGACTAAGACATAAAGATATGAGCCGGCCATCAAAAACTCTTCCAGATTTTCTGGTCGCAAATGTCTTTAGGTAAGACCAACTGCTTCCTAAATACTGAACACAGCTAACGAAAATCGGTATGCCTTAATAGATAATGGCATGTTTGCTTGTATAACAATGATGTGAAGATCTCCCTCTGAAGGATAGAAAATATGTAGTTTATAGTTGCAGCTTCTAAATACTTAAGATACACAAAATAACATTTTTTTTTCTTTTGTTCTGAACATAATACAAAATAAAATCTACGATGTCTGAGATAAATGCCTACCATTAACACATAAATTTCCAAAAAAATTGAGCCTCCGCTTAGGAAGATTTATAAATAGATAGAAATGAGTGGTGAATAAGTGGATGGAGTACTTGTGGGTTCATCGACATGTGCGGTTGAAAATGGAGTTTGACCATTTATAAAGATTTATAAATTTTTCCGAACAAAGAGTTAAATATCATAAAATAAATAAAATAAAAGCCTACGTTGTGTTTGACAGCATGAAATTGGGGCCTCGGAGTTGCATTTTGTGGAACATTATTTCAAGTTCTTGATTGGAAACACCAATTCCGGGCCATTACAAGTTGCCAAACACAACCAGAGAAAACTACCTGCAAAGACTCAAAGGACAATACATTAAGGCGACTGCTTATATTGCACTCTGCAGAAATCGGAGGTATTATTTTACTTCTCTGTAAAGCTTTGATTTTGAGATTCATTCGATTAAAACACTGTAGTACAGCAACAGTGTTAAGGCTAGAGATCATTTAAAACGAAATGGAACAAACAAAAGTACCTGATAACTACTCAATAAAACGTCAAATTCAAAATTCAAAACAGAAATTATGATTAAATACTTGCGTGTATTAAAATTTCATGTGGTTTGCATATTACTTTGGTAATAACTGATCTCTATTAGAATGATGATTGAGCACACTTTTTATACAATTTTTCTCTTGGAAATTTAATCTTTAAATAAACAGAGACCTAATACACTAATTTTATTTCCTTTAATTGTGAAAATTGACCCAGCTTGTATCCCAATAGAAAAATTATAAATAAATGTAAATTGAACGAGGAAAGGGGAGACGGAGATTTCGAACCTTCAATGGTCATCGCCATGTCTGCAAATTGAATGGTGTATTGATTACTAAAAGTCGATGCTCAAATTCTGGATGAATTTGACTGAATTGTTACTTCAAACAGCGAGTAGGGGTTGATGAAAGAGGAAAGAACAGCAGATTTACAACTGAATTTTGATTATTAGTCAGCTTAATTTGGAACTCTAATTTTTTATGGTTTCAACCTCGTTGCCTGATGCCCTCTTTTAACTTTTGGGAAATAGCAGCTAAGACCCCTATCTTTAATTTTCCTTGCACTTTGGCATCCTTAACCGCACTGATGCCCTTGGTAGTCAATTTTCGTCTATTTGATTTTTACAATGTCTCAAATCATAGAATCAATTCAGACTATTCAGGTCCATTTGGCACGGCTTTTAAAAAGTTAAAAGAAGATTTTGAGATTCAAAAGCTGCTTTAGGACTCATTCAATTGATTTTATGAAAGTGTATCTCCTGATTAGAAGAGATTATGGAGAAAGTTGGTCTAATGTAATTTTCTCTGAAAGCACTTATCTATAATATATTAAATATCACATCAAATGAGAATCATTTTTTAGACGATTTTAACCCTACTACAATAATATCTTACTTTTCGTTTTTCAATATATAATAAATATTACAAAAATTTTGTCATGTATGATTAATTCTCAATTAATTAACATTCACGTTAATTTAGACTCAATGAATCTTGATTGATGAATCTTCTTCTATATGAATCTAGAGTTATTATAGATGAATTTATTTCTATTCATGTATCTAAAAAACTTTATGGTTGTTTAATTTCATATATTAGTAATTAATTCTTACAAAATTCTCGTCATGTATGAATTTCATGTTATTAATTCTCAATTAATTAAAACTTACATTAATTTTGACTTGATGAATCTTTGAGCGTGTTTGGTAACAATTAAAATTGAAAATATGATTGTTATTGGGTCTCACTCATCAAATAAAAATAAACAATAATGACTAATTTTTCAATTTTAATCTGATTTTAATCTCTACCAAACAAGGTCTTAATCTATATGAATTTAGAGTTATTATAGATGAATTTATTTCTATTCACGTATCTAGAAATTTTAATGGGTGTTTAAATTCATCTATTAAAAATTAATACTTATGTATCAAATGTAGTATAAAAAAGTTGCTCATTTGTAGTATTTCATCATCACGGAAAATTTGAACAATAGAAGTTAAATTTTGAAAGCACAATTTTCTTCTCTTAAATTTTTATCCTAAATTTTATTTCCTTTAGTTCGTTTAAGACTTATCATATCCTCTTAATAAAATGATATCAAATATAACTTTTACAACATTTTAAAAGGTATTTTAAAATAACGTGCAATACATGTTCAACTTTGACTAGTGAAATATAATTTTTTTTTAAAAATTATTTTTCAAACAAAAATTATGGCAACTTCTTTCAAGATTTCTCGTACAAGAAGTAAAAACGAAAGCAAAAACAATATATAAATAAGGTGGTTACTATATACAATTTCATTTTTAAGAAATTTTAAGCATTCAAAAATCATATTGTAATTAAAACTTTTTAATTAAAAATAATTAAATATATTTTATTAATTAAATATATTAAAGTCACAATTATACAATTTATGGTCACAGTTGCGCACTTATAGATCATATTTATCGATCATAAATTATCAAATTAATTGGTCACAAATTATTTTTTGATCATAAATCACAAATTTTATAGTTCATAATTTATTTCTCGATCACAAATTTTATAAGTCACAATTTATTTATCGATCACAAATTATTGAATTAATAAGCCACATATTATTTTTAGGCCGCATATCACAAATTATATAGTTCGTAACTTATTTTACGGCCACAAGTTATTAAATTAATTGATCAAAATATAACAAATTGTAAGTCATGATTACAAATTTAATCACAATCTCACATTTTTGTATTACAAATATCTATTTTGTTGCTCATATATTATTTATTGATCACAATCACCAAAATAATTGACCATAAACACTCTTCACCCACCCCTACCAACGAAACACCACGCCGCCGCCACCGTTTGTGACAACCACTATCGCACCACTGCTACTAGCACGACCACCATTTGTACTATCGTCCCCAGAACCACCACTACCAAAAACAAAAATCACCCCAAAATTTCGACTAGGCAATGGATCGGAGAAGGAAAAACTATCCCAAAAACACATCCAACCGTTGTACGGTCGAAAGCAACGCTGCGTTCAACGATGTCATGGTGATGCTCGGCTACGTCTTCCTATGACATTGTTCCATGTGTGAGGGAGAAAATGGAGAGAGAATGAGAGGAGAGATAGAAGCAAGAAGGGAAATAATTAGGGTTTGAAGTGAAATTTAAAGAAGTGGTATGGGGTGGGGTGGGGTGGGGTGGGGTGGGGTAATTTAATTTTATAATATTATTTCATTAATATTAAAAAATTTAATTATCACCTAAATTTTGAATAAGAAACTTTTAAGCAAGATTTTTGAATTGTAAAGTTAAAAAATTGTGTGGGTGTGAGTTTCACAAGCAAACGTATGCCAAACACGTCCTCTGTATAGAAGTTAATTTGTGTGTTGGTGAAAATACACAACAAAGCAAACAAAGTGCAAAGGGGATTGAAGTTGAAATGGAAAGACATTGATATTTTTAAAGTTCGTTATTTTTAAGTGATTTTTATAATTCGTAACAATACTAGAAAAATCGTAGCAAACATAAAATAAAATCAACGAAATCAAGAAAGGAACTCCAAGATTCTTGCAGCATTTCGGAATCTTTGCCAATTTTTAGATATCTTTTAAGAAAATTTTAGGAGTTTGGTGCTACGTTCGAAAAAATAAATCAAGGATGAAGGATATTTATCTATATAATTATTGTGCGTGCAATTACTGGGCAATGTGGACAAGAATATTTGCTAGACATAGATGTGGACAGTTTTTTCTTAGAATCGGTGGATCAGGACCGAAACCAAAAAGAATCATCGGTTCAGTTCCGGTTCCTTTATTAGATGGATCGGTTTTGGGATCATGCATTTAGAAATGATCGGTTTCGATCTGATTCTTGGGACTAACTTAAGAACCAACAATGAATTCGGTTCTCTCTAGTTTCTATTTTTATTAGTATATTGCACAAATATACATTAGATATTTGAACACTAGACCATAAAATTATCTCACATCAAAATTGCAGTTTTCATACGCTTCTTTTTTTCTTTTACAGTAAAACTTAATGGAAAATCAACATTTGAATCTAAATAATTTTATAAATACTTTACAAAAATTCATAGATTTAATGTAACTCCAATAGAAAAAAAGAATATTTTTAGTTCAAAATTTCGTAAGAACTGCAATTTTTTTTGTTATTTTCTAAGTGGTCGATTATTAGAATCAATATCTTCGATTATTGAAGATAAGTTGTTTATAAATACTACATACATTTTTTAATATATTATTGTATGAATTTTTTTATAAATTAATTTTTGATCCAGATTTCACAGTTAATATTGTGTTTAATAATGTATCATTTTTATGTCCTTACTAATTGATCTTGAGCCTTGGAGTGTATTTTTATTTATTGCCTTATTTAATTAATTTATATATCATTAGTTTACGAGAACACAAGTGATTTTAACTCTATTTTATCTATTTTTAATCTAAAAGTACTTTAATACTTTATTTTTTTTAACTTTTTTAATATAAAGAACCGAACCAAAACCGGTTGATTCGATTCCGATTCAGTTCTATAGTTAGTTATAGAACTCATGGTTCCATTTTTAAGATTCTCATTTGTACTCGGTTCAGTTTGATTCCCTTTGGAATATGACTAAATCGGACCGCAGTCACTTCTAACTAGATGCAAGGCAAAATGAATAATTAGTACCAATAGATTTTTGCCAAAACAATGCGATAATGATCACATATTATTATAAAGAAATCTCGAAATGATATTAGTGGAAATTACATTCAACCAGAATTTTTAAGATTTAACTTCAAAAATCAGATTTCAAGTTTCACATTGTGCTTATACACCTGGCTGTATCTCAAAATGCAGTGAGCGGCGTATTGGCCAAAGAGGTGAAGAAGGCCTAGTAGCCTATTTATTATGTAAACAATGTATTACTTGACGCAGAGACAAGGTATACATTGGCAGAACAACTTGCCCTTGCCCAGGTCATGGTGGCCTGAAAACTACGGCAATATTTTTAGTCACATCCAATTGTAGTACTCATAGACCAGTCACTAAGTCAGATACTTCAAAAACCAAATGTTTCAAGAAGATTGTTGAAGTGGGCAATTGGACTTGGAGAACTCGATATAGAGTTCAAATCCCAACCTTCCATCAAAGGACAAGTACTAGCAGACTTCATCGCAGAGCTCGTCCCCGAGGCCTTGGGGGCCATGGGGTATCTCGACCATTAAGGCACCTAGGATATATTCATTCATGGGGCATCAAACTCCTCGGGCTCGGGTGCTGGAGTTATAATTAGCAGTCCGGATACACTTACAAAAATTCAATGTACACTCATATTCGAATTTGAAGCTACTAACAATGAGGCGGAGTATGAGGCTATTGTCATTGCTCTTGAACTTGCTAACAGCTTGGACATTGAACATATCAATCTCTTTAGTGATTCACAACTAGTTGTTAGGCAGATTAAGGGATCATTCGAAAGAAAATATGAAAAGATGAGCTTATATTATTTAAAAATGCACTCCTTCAGAGATGGTTCAATGATTGCAAAATTCTGAAGATTGCCCAAGCTGATAATGGTAAGGCAGATGCATTATCAAGACTTGTATTCATGGGAGTAGATGGACTTGATAAGATAGTGCACATCAAAATGGTAACAAAGCCCAGCATAGGTCGGGAACTGAGTGTTATGGACATTGATAATGAACCCTCATGGATGGACCACATAGTTGAATTTATAACTAATGGAAACCTTTCCAAGAATCCAAGAGAAGCGATGAGTGTCCAATCTAGAGCACCAAGGTATTGCATGATCCAATAAGTCCTATTCCGCATAAGTTTTACACTTCCATACCTCTGATACCTCAGGCCCTCTGAATCAACACAGGCTTTGGTAGAAGTTCATGAATGAGTATGTGGAAATCATCAAGGAGCTAGAGCTCTGGCCTTCAAGCTCATAAGATACGAATATTACTAGACAATCATGAAGAAAGACGCCTCAGAATATGTAAAAAAGTGTGATAAGTGTCAGAGGTTTGGAAACATCATTCATACTCTTGCTGGAGAGCTTATACCCATACACAGTTCGATACCTATCCAACAGTGGGAAGTTGACAGCCTTGGGCTCTTTCCAATGTCAAAAGGATAGTTGAAGTTCGTTGTTGTGGCTGTAGAGTACTTTACGAAGTGGGCAGAAGCAGAACCCTTGGCAACTATCTCAGAGCGAAAGTTAAGGTCTTTCATCTAGAAGTCTGTCATATCCCGAGCCCTAACCATCCTATCCCCATCCTCGGTGGACCTAACGTCACAGCCCGGTATTATCCTATATTCCCGAGCACTTGCCATTTCTAGATGCTCCTTAAATCTACAGGGTTGGTCGGGATAGGTGAAAGGGATCGAATTTGCTTGAGCTCGAGGCTGAACATTTATAGGAATGGCCATAGGAATTATCGATCCTACCTGGCCATCAGGTGTTGTTCCCAAGGATGAGGATGAGCTATCTCTATCGCTATCACTATCATTACTCGACATCCTAAGTTAAAACTATCCTAAATAAACAACTTAAGTTCTCGAGCTCTTACCTTAATACTCGATTTCGAGGAGGGCCAAATGAGTTACCGAGAGTCAAAAAGTAAAAAATGTAAGGGAAATGAGGTATTTATAGCCCTCCTTGGGGAAGGCCTAGAGTCGCCTCCTCAACCCTTGTATCATGACACGTGTTACTTATCCAGATACAAGTTTTAACCGCCCTTTTTTACCTAGGGCTTACGTCGTCGTGACGTAAGCCCTCGAGCATGTGAAGAAACATGGGCAAACGGCACGACGTTGAGTATTTCGATGACATTGCAACCATCCTCAAGTCTTGAGCATGGTTGCACAAAAGCCAGTGATACGATTAAAATATGCTCGAGCACTTATTTAACTCGAGCTTCTGCCACCCCTGAGGAACACTCCTTCGGCCCCGGACAAACATGTGGTGCTCGAGCATGTGCGCTACAATGCTCGAGCATATGCGATGTTACTTTCAGGTAATTTTATGACAATAGTCCTCGAGATGTATCCTCGAGGATCTACGACCCATTCGTTATGGTGCCCTCGGGTATTATCCTTGCCAAACTCAAAGACTTAGCTAATTCAACTAAGGATCCTAGCCCTATCCAATCACCCCAATTAAGGAATCCCAGGTCCCGAAGGAGTTTTACCTTAAGGAACACTTCGAATAAGGAAATGTTGGACTTCTAGTTGCAATCCAACATTTACCCCGATAATCACTTCTTAAAATAAGGATGACAAATCCAACTATGAGTAAAATACTACCAAGCACTATAAATATAGGACTTAGGATCATTATTTAGGTACGTTTTCACGTATATTTTCAATATATATTTTCTCTCAAATTTCTCTCTTTGACTTAAGTATCGGAGGGGTGACGAAGACATACATCGATACCTTTGTTATAGGTATCGAAAGATCGCGTTCGTGCTTTTTCTTAGTCGTCAAGCTTGGAATTCAATATGTGCGATTTTTGGTAGCATTAAGAACCATAAGGAGAATTATTCTTTCTTCTTCTTCTTCTTGAAGTTTGCCATCCATCTATCCAAAAAAGTAGGGATGTAAACCAGCTAGCTGACTAGCGAGCTAAGGTCAAGACTCGATCACAACTCGAGTAAAAAAAGCTCGGGTTTTTTTTGCCCTAACTGAGTCGAAGCTCGATTGAAAAATCAAAGCTTTTGGCTCGACCTGCTCATACACATGCAGCTACACAACTACCTACCTATTACAATTGAAACTTTTGAAGATTTTGATGGACTTCTTATGTGGATTTCATGGATTTTTTAGAAATTAGTGAAAGTTTTTTGTAAACTTTTATAAACTTTCATTTTAAAACTTTTAGAAATTTTTGTAGAATTCAAAAGACTTTTGAATACTTTCATTTGAGATATAATTTATGTGAATCCAATATAATATTATGAAATTATCATATACAATGTAATGCTTTTCACAATTCCCCATTCTCATTCCTTTTCCCTCCATATAATAAAAAAATATTTTAAAAAGAATAAAAATTTAAGACCTTAATTAAAAAAATAATTATTATATATATAAAATAAATATAATATTCAACATTATTAATATAATATACCTTTAAAAAAAATAATGTATTTTTAAATTTAATTATAAATTAGTCTATATAAAATTTTATAATTTAATTAAAAATAAATTTTTTTTTTCAGAAAAAATGAATGAAAAAAAGAAAAAAAATTATAAGAATACAATTTAATTCTTTCATAAATAATATAAATAAACAATAAAGGAGAGAAAAAGAAAAATAGAAACTATAATCAATAGAAAAAATAAATTTTAATTATAACTCTAATCGTAAAAGAGAAAAGGCAAAAAAAAATATTGAAAAAAAATACATATTAGTTTCTTTTTTATTTTATGTGAAAGTCTCCCAAAATCTTGTGATTAATGAGAGACAAATTTTGATTTTAGTATTTTCTGCTTAAAAGTTAGTACCATAGAGACTTTTATAAAAAAATTTAAAAGTCATAAAAAATTGAATACCTTAAAACTTATAGAGACTTTTAAAAAGTTGTAATTGAATACACCGTAATTTTAGAAACTTTTTAAAAATTTATAAAAGTCTCAATTGAATACATCAATACTTTTAGAGAGTTTTCAAAAGTTTACATTAAATATCCCTAAACTTTTTAAATCCCAAAAAATCATTAAGGCTCAGTTTGATATGCACTATTTTTCATGGAAAATGGTTCCAACTTTTGTAGTGTTTGATAGATAAAAATTTTTCCGGGAAATTTTTTTCCAACTTCCCAAATTTTCCACATTTTTGAGGATAGACACAATGATAAATTTTTTTTTTCACTTTTATTGACAATTTTCATGCAAAACAAAGTCAAACGAATGATATTCGATATGATTATTTTTTTTTTTCAAATTTTCAAATTTTTTTTATTTTTGGCAATGGGAACAAATTCTAGACCCAATAATAGAAAACGTTAGCAGTTTAATGGACAATTTTCATAAAAAAAGAAAACCAAACGGATTCTAAACTTTCAACATTTTCCATAAAAAATTATATCAATTAAATTCAATTAATTACAATTCCAGTAAAACAATTTTTAGGAAAAAATTTTCCCTTTTAAATATTTTCTTTCCACCAATTTTTCACTTTATAATCAAGCGGACCCTAAAAGTTTCCATTGAATACCCATACACTCCCTCAAACTAGCTTTTTTGAGAACAAAGCTTTTTACCATGAATTACAAGACCATTTTGGGAAATTACTAATCTACGCCCGAAAACGATCCAGAATCCTACGCACGCCCCCAGTTATCTTGTGATAAAATACTTCACCACGTCTTCGGATAGAAACCCCTCCCCGCCATGTCAGCTTCCGCCCATTCTTGCTCCCCCTCCCCCATTTTCTCACCACTATTACTTCATTTTTTCTTCATAATCCATTTTTTATCCCCAAACACTTTTCGCTAAATTTTCCTCTAAATCTTTTCAGCCTAAAATTTCTCATCCATGTCACTTAAGCTGCACCATCAGAATCTCGTCTCCGGCAGGTGAATTCTGTTCTCACTTTCTCTGCGGCCCGTGCGGATATGCACAATTTGAGATAATTTTTAGTCTCCTTTTTAACCATTTTGATAATTTAGTATCGATTTTTTTTTTTTTTTTTTTGGGAGTTAGTTTAGTTCATAAGCATAATTAATGTGAAAATGTACTGTTAATCAAGTTTTAGATGTTTCTGTTTAGAAATAGTAATGCAATCAATCTATAAAAGAAATCCAGATTGCTTCTAATATATTTCTGATTCTTTTTTAAGTGGATGAATTTGGCGTCACTTGTGTTTAGTCTAGTTTGAGAAATTTTTGGCAAATAATTGATCACAAATTCTGATTTATTACTTTTCACATATATTTTATACTAAGGAGCGAGCTTATTGCCACAATTAAATGATTTATTTCAAACACATTTGAATTAGCAGTAGTCTGTGATATTATATCCAAGGCAATAGAGAAAGATGCTTAAAAAATATCAGCAGTTTCTCAGTGGGGTACGAAATCTCACGAAGAAAAAGGGAGCTGGAAGTATGATAGTCATGATCGTATTTGGAACTTGGTTTGGAAGTTGATGCTTGATTCCCTAAATAGAATGTACAACGCAGGGAAATTTTTGTGGCTATTTGTTTCCCTAGCAATCAAATGCTGTTTTTGTGCCTATCTCAAACTTACTACAAGGAGTGGTTTTATAGCACTCATTTTCAAGCCATCTTGTAAATAGAAAATGAAAAAATAAGAGAAAAAGTAGAATGGCCAGTCTTGCCGCATGGGTTTGATAAAGGTTAGATGGAACTAGGCAATTAGGAACTAACTTTCCATTAAATCTATCAAACACGTGGTTCAGTCTCCAATTTGAAAGATAAACATGTAATTCTTTTGCGTTGTGACTAAATACACACAAGAAAATTTTATGATACTCATTCAGAAACATATTCCCAAGCACATTCAAAAATTGTAGATACTTTTTTATTTCTATTAGTGATAAATACCTTGTAAACTAGGCAAGTTCTTGTGATGAATGATAATCAGATGGTGCTTAAACCAAAAGCCCAAATATGCTAGAGCAGATGTTAGCTATGTGAAGAAGCATAACGAGGAGTTTTGACATTGAAATTTTGGTTGTAAATTAAACCTATATAGAATACCATAGAATTCTAAGAAAAATTGTTAGGATATCTGGTGAACACAACACAATAATAGACAAATCTGGCATAAGAATCTAGTGAAACTCAATGTAGTATATTAGTCATCGATTCCGTTCGGAGCTACCGATAAATTTTAATAGTTTGTGGATCGGTGACCCTGAGATTTAAGTTTCAACAAGTGTGATTCTTTCTTTTACTGTTGTGTAGAAATGATAAACTTGGTTACTTCTCATGAGAGAAGGGGTGCATCGCATCCCCCTGTTTTATTCTTCTGTAGTTGTGGTTTAGTTTTTGCCTCTTTGGTAGATATTCCACGTGTTGGAGACTTGTGCTCTCTTTCTAAAAGGTTGGACATGGATTGGATGTCGTATTAGTGTCAAATATGGGTATTGCATGGTAACCCAATTGATATATCGTATTAGTGTCAAATATGGGTATTGCATGGTAACCCAATTGATATATTGTCCTGGCCTCATTAGCGGAAGGAGGCTGGGGCATGGTGGGTCCCACGCCCCCACCAGATTTTTTATTTTTACTTTTTTCTTTGTGTGTAAAAGTCACATAAAATGATAAAAGAAGAGGTAAAAATAGATAAAATGCTTAAAGGACTTAAAAAATTGCACCTGGTGCATGAGCATAGGATAGAATGTATTCTCCTTGACAAGTCCATTCTTTTATCTATATCTGGAGATTACATATGCATTTCCATGACATTTAGTATTAGGTAATCAATAGGCCTATGGCAATACCTTATAATTTTAAATGATTATCTCTTTGACCAAAATTCAAAGAGATAGAGAAAAATAGTTTGAATTACATTTATAATTTGTTTACATTCTGTCCGATTCATGTTCAAGAATATTTTTGAATTTTATATATTGAATTGTGTCAAATTGATTTAGAATAGGTTTGAAATGATTTTTGAATTTTTTATATAGAATGGTTCTAGAATGATTATGTCCAATTTAGCTTACATTTATTGAATTGTATTTTTTTGAATTGATAATTAGCATTGAATATTTGTTGTATATTTTTCTTTCTGATTACTTGAATTGATTATTTTAATTGATTGTTTGTATTAGTTATAGGCAATCTTTAAACGTAAATTTGCATTTTCTTGCGTTTTCATGTTTACATTGATTGTTTGTATCAATTATGGAACATTATGTAAGTATGAAAACGTTTAGAGAACAATTGTAAGAAGACATCGAATATTTTTATATTTTTCACAACTCTTTTGCAAGTTTAATTGTGTCCCCCTAACTCAAAATGTTTGCGTCCTCCACTACCTGGCCCAAAGTAATATGTTATAATACAATGATCTTTTCCCTTTCCGGTGGAATCAAATGAGTTAGACCAGTTAGTTAATCAGTCAATTTCAATGCTATTAAATAATAGTATGTAGTGATGGATGTTTCATTCAGGAATTATTAAGCATTGCTTCTTGTTTATGGACATTTGTGCGAGTGGGTACATACTGCTGATAGAGGTTTCCTTATCAAGCACTTTTTGGTTCATTCCGTGCATATGCTCATTTTTGTGGTTCATTCCGTGCATATGCTCATTTTTGAACTTCTCTTTTTGCAGCTCTTCAAGCTCATTGGTTGCAGTTAAACCAATCAGAACTTGTTTCTTTAATAGAAGGGTGGTTGGCTCGGATCGCCTGCTCTTCAACCGTTGTTATACAAGGAAGAAAAGTCGTGTAAGGCTTTCCCTTCCTGAAAGCAGCGAACTTAGTTTTATCTGCAGATTGCCTCGATTTAGTAAACAATCGATTTGTAGCTTAACAACGACAGATAATCTACTACCTCGTGCTTCTGCTGATGATAACATGATGGTTAATGGAAGTCCTCAAGCAAGAATGGGCAGTAATGTTGAGGAAATGAGATTCAAACTAAATCAGTCTTTGCAGGGTGAAGACTACAATACTGGTCTTGTCCAGTCATTACATGATTCTGCAAGGGTATTTGAGCTGGCAATTAAACAACATAAGTCTTTCTCAAAGATTTCCTGGTTCTCGACTGCGTGGCTTGGTGTGGACAAAGCTGCTTGGGTCAAAGCACTATCTTATCAGGTTAGTCACAGATTTGCAATTCATTAAGTTGGAATCCAACTAGCCTTTTCGTTTGCTTTAGTATAGTCGTGACGCTGCAAATCTTAAATTCCTTAGTTTTACTAAACCTCACTTAAGAGTTCCAAGTAACATAAAGCAAAATTTGTATGCGATCTTCGACGCAATAAAAAGATTAATGTTTAAAAAAACCGTTAATAATAATTAACCAATCTTTTCAAGTCCCAGGTTCAATACGTTTAACTTAAAGAGGAAAAGGAAATGTCTAAAAAGACCACTTAAAACCATAATCAGAAAAAAAATATTCCTTGAGCATATTTAATGAATCCCGTAAGCCATCCTCTCCCTTGATCGCCCTAGTTACTCCATAAAGGAGAAAAGGAGGGGGTGAGATAACATTAATAAGTATGCACCGTAAATATGTAAATCTTGTTAAAATTTCGAAAATGAATCATATCGTACATAAATGAGACACAATAAAAATACCAGACTTAGGTGGTAGAGATTTCTTGTGCAAAGCGCTACAAAAGTCCGGTTCTCTTAAGTATTCATATAGGACTCATAAATTTTATCCCAAAAATAATAACATGGACAAAAATATGTAACACGCTTGCCTTGCTTGAAACTAATAAGGTGCCTGGAAATTCCTTGGAACAATTGTTAGAGCTAGACATGATCTGATTCGATTCGCTTCCAAAAAGATCGAACCAAATCAGAATTTTTGGATATTTAGTAAGTGGAACCATCTTGTTCTAATTTAATTATGGAGTTGGGTTCGATTTCATTGGTTTCATACTATAATTAATTTTTTTTAACATTTACAACAATACTATATTAATCTAACCTAAGAAGCACCGACACGGACACGAGTGTCCGACACGATACGTGTCGGACACGCCGACACGCGATTTTTAAAAAAAGTTCCGACACGATACGTCGCCGACACGTTGATTATTAATTTATTTTTTTTAGATTATTTTAATTTTATAGTCTAAAGTAATATTTTTTTATACTTATTGAATCATATTTATAATGATAAATAGAAATCAAACTTGACATTAAATTCATAACATTAAATTTTTTTTCTGAAATTTTATGCCAATTTTCGGCCCTTAACAGTGAGGAAGAAGTGTTGGAGTTTTTATATAAGTTTGATTGTTTGTTGAAGAGTAAAATGGTGCAAATTAATTCAAACAAAATATTATATATTGGTTTATTAAAAAAAAAATACAGCTAGTCAATAGGAAAAGACTAAAAACATATACAAGATGGCCTCTTTGCAGTGGTGGGCCCTACCATTTAAATTTTTTATTGATAAAATGATGAGACTTTTCAACCACGTCCCTGACCCAGTGACCCTTTTTCCTTTCCAGACACGGCACGTCTCTTCCCTTCCTCTTCTCTTTCTTCTTCTTTTATTCTCTTTCTTCTTCCAACTATCACATTTTTCCTTCCAGTTGCTGAACTATTCAGGTACAACAATGGAGAAGAATGGATGGTTTCGCATTTCCTCTTTCAGATGAAATGACTAGTAGTAAATGACTTCCTCTTTCTCTCTTTTTCTGCCTTCCGTTTCGCCGGTGACCACCTAGGCCTCCGACACGCGTCGGCGACGTGTCGGAGGCGTATCGGTGTCCGACACGTATCGGACACCGATACGTTGTCGCCGGCAGCGTGTCGGTGCTTCTGAGAATCTAACTGAAGACATGTTCAATCTTAATTCTTATAAAATAATGTAGTCCGATTTATAAATAAATAAATAACAAGTTGTCTAATAAGATCCATTTACCAAATATACAAATTATCAAAAAGTAAATAATAACACTAAAATATTGGTGATTCCATCTTATTGATTCCTTTGCTTTAAGCCTTCAAATCTACATAAAAAATGAAATATAAATTAGAAGTTATAAAAATAAAACATTTTTAAGTATTGTTTGTACTTACCAATCATTTAAATTAATCATCCATTACTTGACTTGTCACACTAAGAAAATCTACAAGAAATAATTGAAAATGTACAATTAACAAACATAAATAAAAAAAAAAATTGTCCCATTAATAGGATTTAGTATGAAAAATAATATATTTTATTACTTGTCTCAATGTTCTCATAGAACTCCATCTCTTCAGTACAAACTCTGTCTTGTATAATTATTATAAACGAGTGAGATAGAAGTTTATATTGATGAAAGTTGATGAAATTCAATGAATAGGGTAAGATGAAGAGAGGCGCAACCGCTTAGCTTCGATTATTTGAGAAACAATAGAATGATTGTGAAAAAATTAGGCCACTTAATTTTGATTATTTGAAATTTGAATTACAAAGTTGGGCTTGGGTTGAAAACAAGAAAATTGATATTTTGGACTTAATTAATTAGTTGGCGCATTTATTTAGGAAAAAATTAAAATAATTTGGTTTGTTTAATATATAAAAATTAAAAAAATTTGGGAGATCGGTTCTTCGGTTCTTGGTCTAGAATCGAGAATCGAATTAAACCCATTGGTTCTCAATTCTAATATTCATTAGAGTATTTAATTTAAGAAGAACCGAACCAAACCGCTCAATTTGATTTGGTTCGGTTCAATACATGAGTTTTGTTCAGCCCTAATTTTTGTCCTTGATTTGATTACACCATAAGTACTTTAGTGGGGGTACTTTTTTGTTAGTGTGACAATGTGTATGAGAAAAGGGAAAAATGAGATAGGTAAAAGTATGTATTGAGTGAGTACCTTGTGTAGTATGTATTTATAGGGATATGTTTGGTTTTGGGTTTGGTATTGGTTTTTGCATGGTAACTGCTGATTTTATTATATTGCTAATTCCATGCAAGACAAAATCTTTCCCTTATAAATATATGATTTTATACTCATATGTAATCATATATGAAAGTGGAGAGTATAT
Organism: Fraxinus excelsior; assembly: GCA_019097785.1. NCBI lineage: Eukaryota > Viridiplantae > Streptophyta > Magnoliopsida > Lamiales > Oleaceae > Fraxinus > Fraxinus excelsior. The sequence goes on from CM032630.1 coordinate 11,563,212, forward strand.
TTATCAGTAGATTGCATTAGTTCTTGAAGTTTGTCCGGAGCGCACTTTGTTATTCATTTTCCAGTGTTTTACTCTCTCTAAGGTGGCTAATGATTTATAAATTTCTTCAGGCATCTGTTTATTCCCTGCTACAAGCAGCAAGTGAGATTTCATCTCAAGGAGATGGAAGAGATAGAGATATCAACGTCTTTGTGCAGAAGAGGTATAAGCATTATTTCAAAATAGAAACCAATAGAGTCAATAGAAGCATTTAACATGCTCATTAGTAACACCTAAAATAGAAAAACCACGCTTTTTTAGTTAAGTACATTGTGAACTCACCATTAAGTTAAGAATTAATGTAATAGTTTAACACTGCTCAACCTATATAGCTTCTCTAGCAGAATTTTATTACTGGGGTAACATTGTTATTTGTTAATATTCACCCCCCCCCCCCCCCCCCCCCCGGCCCCAAAAAAAAAAAAAACGAGCTGCTAGTAATCACAAACGGGGATCCTTTTGTTTTAGTTTTTCAACCCAACATCTCAAATAAACAGCAATGTCTTTCCTTGTAATCTTGAGGAAATTGTTTAACATCAGAAAGGGGGAATTAAAGAATAGCCTTTACTTTCCTTTCCCACATGAAGTAAAAGAAAAGTTAATTTAGTAAAAAAGTGCACTTTGGAAGTTAGACGGATGTAAGTTTCATCTAATGGATCATTCACTTGGGATAATTGAGCATTTTCCTTTAATAGGAGATATTATTCTTTTGTTAGTGCAATTGACCATATATCTGACATCCCACTTTCTCCTGTTTGGTTTGCTGCACTTAAACAATAACAACTTGTCATGTATGGACTTCGACCTTCCCTAAAGATCAAGTACAAAAGCTACCCTATGGTGCACCTAGTCTTGTTAAATTGTGCTAGGGAACTAATACAGATGAGATGATAAATAGGGAAAGTGGAGGAAGAATGAAGGAAGAGGAATTTCTGTTGAATAAAATAATAAAAAAAATAAAAATGCCTCTTGATAGTAATAAAAGCACTAAATATGGGTGTGGTCTATGGCTCCAATTATGAACATATAACTGACACATGCATACATACTGTTTATTACTTAAGCCTGCAGATCATTGAGGATGTCGCCTTTGACATTATATTATTACACTGATAAAAGCACCAAGTGACAGAGGATGCTATGTAAATGCCCCTAAAATGTATGAAATCAGAGTTACTGTAGTATAATCTCTATAAATTAATAAGGTTGCGACTGAGAAATTTTATTATATTGTGATAGAGTTTATTAATTTATGAAGGATTAATTTAGCCCATTATTCCAAGTTCGGATCGGGAAATTTTATTGTATGATAGAGAATTAATCCATAGAGGTTATACTGTAGTCTGTAAAATTGGCATTGCAAGGGGTTAGTTTAAGTATTCTCTAATACCGTGAGTAGAGGAAGGGAGGGAATTTTGACTTAATCTCCTTTAGGTTTTTGGCTGATGGATTAAAAGCTTTTATAGGGGTTTCAAGATTTTAACCTGGCTTAAAAGTTTTTGAGTATTGGAGGAGAGATGATTTTTGTGTTATTGCATTTTAACACTTGTATGTAAAAGTGCATTGACAGAATACTCTATCCAATATGACTTTCCAACCTTTGGTCACTGAGAAAACAGAAACTTGTTTCTTTCTTGGAGGCATAGTGTAAAATGTCTAAGCTTTGATGCACCTTGATGTTGTTAAATGACAGAACAAGAGAAAACAGTGAAAAGAGGAATATTCTTTGACTTGGTTTTATTATTATTATAATGTGTTCCTGTCTATAAAAAACGTTTTCATAGTAATAATAGCAATGAATAGTGGCCTAGTCTCCATGCATGGCACCAAGTATTTACATGGAATCAAGAATGAAAATAGCACTGTTAATTACTTAGAGCATGTTCGGTAGGGATTAAAATTGGATTAAAATTGAAAAACTAACCGTTATTGTTGACTTTTATTAGACGAGTGGGGCCCAATAGCAACCATATTTTCAATTTTAATTGGATTTTAATCCATACCGAACGGGGCCTTAATTTTCTTTCTTGGAAGTTGATTTCTGTTAAGAGTGTCATGATTACTGTCTAGCTAATGCTTAACATGTGGCATTTGTTTTTCTCTTGAGGAATCTTTATAGAGAGCGATTTGAGGTAATCTTTGTGGAATGACGTTCTTGTGGTAGAGAGACTAAGTGATGCCACATGTACATTGCTGATCTTGACACCCATAATTTTTAGATCGAATAATTTAATTATCATCTGCAAATGTAGCTTGTGCATTGTTTGCTTGAAATCGCAAGTGCACATTACCATTAACATGTAATAAAGTGTATAAATCAAGGATCATTGCCACGAGGATTGTGTTATGAAACAAAATCCTAACTTTAATGGAATGATCAAATTTTGATGATGGATGATTGTATTAACTAAACGAAGCTTAAAATCATGTTGTGAGAAATGCTGAGAAAATTCAAATTGTTAAAGGTACTAGGAGCATGTTTAGAAAGTGATTTTTTATAATCGTTTGGTCAAACATACTTTTTTAACACATTTATTAGGTTTCACAACTACTACCACTTATTATCCACACATTTCGTTGGATCCATTGTTTATAATCACTTAAATTTTAATTTATTCAGTTACGAAACATACGCTAGGACTAGGATTCACTTATCCACTTTAATTCATCCGGTCATTTGACAATATTAGTTTTTGTTGATTTTTAAAGTCCTTAAATTATATAACAGTCTTTCTAGAGATGGTTCGGCTTGGCCCGTATGCACACGAGCTCGGCTCGTTACTTGTGGACCGAGCTCGTGGCTCGTGAGCTTCGGTCCGCGAGCTCGTATTTTTTTAAAGATAAACCTTTTTTAAAAAAAAATAAAAATAAACCTTCTATTTGGACGTGCCCACTAGCCGAGCCTAGCGAGTCCGCCTGCTCGGCTCATGCTGGGGCTCGTCATCTGACAATGACGAGCCCGAGCAGCCCACGAACTGACGAACCGCTTGGCCAGTCTGCCACCACTAAGTCTTTCTCGAGTTGAGCTTGACATATGTCTATAGGAGAATTTAGGACAACTTCGTGCACATCTGGGAGATGCTTCGATCGAGAAAAAAAAGTATTGAAGCCTTGGATTTTCTGTTCTTCTGATTTTGCTTGAAGCTAATTTCACTCCAGCGTAATTTTATTGCAGCGAGGCTCTGTAGCACAGATACTTCAATTATGGTAGCGTGTCCGTGTCTAACATGTGTCAGACACGAGTCAATACCGACACTTCTCGGACACTCTACTGTAATCATTTTTCTTTTTATATTAAAAATATTATATTTTGTTAATTCAAATTATTAGCAAGTAAAAAATAAGTACTTATGTTTAAAAGATTTCAACAAGAAAAATTAATAATAAGTATAAAACTAAATTTATACTATATAAATGAAGAGTTTTTGAGAATTTAATCAACGTGTTGATGACGTGTTGTATCAGTACTTTTTTAAAAAATCGCGTGTCGACGTATCCGACGTATGTCGGATACACGTGTCCGCCGCGTCAGTGCATCATAGCAGCGAGGGTCTTTCTTTCGCTCAAGAGAATAAATTAGATCCAAATTGAGTTTCTCATAATCTTTTCATCTCTGGCCTTTGAAGAATTAACTATTCACTTTCAAACTTTCACGCTCACTTCTAAATGCTTAATTCTTCTCATTTTCATCAATTTTATCTTCAACATACTCTTAGCTCGGGATTCTTCCTAAAACAACTAAAACGACCCAAAATCTATAATAATCAACCCTGACCCACTAAAAAATTATTATAAAAAGGTCAAGACGAGTGTAAATATTACACTTGTCGTACATCATATCCTCTCTGATAGTCCAACCATTAGTTGAGCAGTTGCTTTCTTTGATGCTTGAGCAAGTGAAGTTTTGGGTTGGAACCTGTTCAGAATACTTCCGCATGCTTGTTTATTTAAAAAGAAGTTGGTCTGCTAACGAGTGCAGGAGGATGTAGTTAAAGGTTACATATCCTCTTAATGCTTAAATGCATTTGGATGAGTAAATAATTCAACAACTGTACATATACTCCTATGGCCAAGTTGCATCTTTAAGTTTAGATTGTTTAGTATGTCACTGAAACCTTAAGGTTGCAAACGAGTGTGTAAGTGCCCAAGAAGTTTTTGACTATGTAGCCTAAGCCTTTTAGTTACAGTAATTGTTTGATTAAAGAAATAGAATAAGGTGGACCCCTTTTAGATTTTTGGGTTATTGTTGGTTCTCATCATTCCACTTTTAACATATCTGTTCTTCAGTAGACATATCATTATGTTGGTTAGGTATCATTAAAAATATCTGGTCTTCAGTTGTGGTTTACCAGGAAGACTTCGTTTTTATTCTATTATTTTTAAAAGATATTTTTAATGGTTTTACTACTGTGTTGATGTAGTCTATCTCGGCAATCTGCTCCTCTGGAGAATATTATTAAAGAGAAGTTATTAGATAAGCAACCTGAAGCTTATGAATGGCTTTGGTCTGAGCAAATCCCAGTTGCAGTGACCAACTTTGTTGATAATTTTGAAAAGGACCAGCGTTTTGCCACTGCTACTGAAACGTGAGTAATTACTGAAGTATTACGTGCACTAGTACACATTTATTTAGATCCATATGCAGACATTTATTTTTAAGTTGTCACCACTAGAATCACTGGTTTTCTCTTTCAGATTCAGAAAAGGCCTGTCCTCAGTTTCCGGAAGTCCAAGTGACATATCGCTTCTTATGCTTGCACTTAGTTGCATTGCGGCAATTACCAAACTTGGCCCTGCAAAAGTTTCTTGTGCTCCATTTTTTTCCATTATTCCAGACATAACAGGCAGATTGATGGACATGCTGGTTGAATTCGTTCCTATTCGCCAAGTGTACCATTTAATAAAAGAAATTGGCTTACGCAGAGAATTTCTTGTCCATTTTGGTCCTCGAGCTGCTGCATGTAGAATCAAGAATGATTTGGGCACAGAAGAGATTATGTTTTGGGTGGGTCTTATACAGAAACAACTACGGCGAGCTATAGATCGGGAGAAAATCTGGTCAAGACTCACCACATGTGAAAGTATCGAGGTTATCTGAAGTCTTTTTTATTTGTGTTACAGTTTTCCAGATCTTATTGATCTGAAAACCACCAGGAATCCACCACTTCCACACACATTTTTTGGTGCTAGAACTAGAAACCACACCCAAAGTTTTTAACTATTTGTCACATGGAATACCTGTGCATATTAGGGTATCCTTAGATTTTTGACTATGAGTACTCCTTACTTGATAGAAAAAAGATTTATCTGCTCATATCTTTAAACATAGTTTAACCAAGAGGTGATTGAACAACTAGTGTTGTTCAAATTTTTCGTTTTCGATGGTAATAAACTTTTTCTTTTCTCCATTCGTGTTGTTTGCACAGAGGAGTCCCTAAATATTACAAAAATTTCTTGAAATTTAAAGAGAACTTATTATGGCTTCTGCCTCCTGTTGGCAGAATTTGCCTTGACATTCTGAACTTTGAAATGTGCTTTCAGGGTGGTTTCAGCATTTGGTGCACTTTAATATAGCTTGAAGAATGATTTAGATGGCATTAGCCTCATTCATATAGGCTTATGAGTACAGGGGTTGAGTTTCCACTTAAATCTTATGGAACAATTACTGCTTATGAATTGGAGAGCTTAGGGTTATGTGCTATTGCTTTCTACTCATGCATAGAGTTGACGTGTTCCTTCATTGCTCTGTTTGAAAGCGTTTCTGATATCTTATAGGTTTTGGAGAAGGACTTGGCTATATTTGGGTTTTTCATTGCCTTAGGGAGAAGCACACAATTCTATCTATCTATAAATGGTTTTGACACTGCTGATGAGCCCATCAAAGGATTTATACGGTATGGTTTCTAATGGAGAGGTTGCTTCCCGTTTTATCTTACTCATTGCTAAAGTCATTTTCCATACCCTATAATCCCCTTAATACAGGTACTTAATTGGGGGCAGTGTGCTATATTATCCTCAGCTTTCATCTATTAGTGCTTATCAACTTTATGTGGAGGTTAGCATGAAAAGTGAAGTTGTATTAAGAAAAATTTACATGGTTGAAAAAATTGACAAACCTTTGGCTTGATAGGTTGTGTGTGAAGAACTGGACTGGCTTCCTTTCTATCCAGGCTGCAGCAGTACCTCCAAGCGTACTCCTGGGCACAAAAATACAGAAGGTCCCCCCAATACTGAAGCAATTCACCTAGTATTGGACGTGTGCTCTTACTGGATCCAGAGTTTTATTAAGTACAGCAAATGGCTGGAGAATCCCTCTAATGTTAAGGCAGCTCAATTTCTTTCCAAAGGGTATACCTTTAAATTTTTGAAGTCCTTTATTCAGATTCCGTAATCTGGGCTCTGAAAAATGTGGTTCCGTGTTCATTTTTCAGGCACGACAAGTTAAAAATGTGCGTGCAGGAACTGGGGATACCGAAGTAAGTTGAAGGAGGGAAATAGATGTTCCAAATCCTTTTTTAACATCTATGTGTGTGTTTCAAACATGACACCTATTTTTCTGTTTACTGGAGACTAATAACATACGGAATTTTTGAAGCATTGATTAACATAAAATATACACATGTTAAAGTTAATCCCTGTTGTTTAGACCAAGGTAGACACTGGGAATGGAAAAAGCGGGTTTCATGTAATCTTTGTTGAATTATGGTTTAGCTCACAGAAAATCATTAAGATCATCCTGGGGAAATGTTCATAAAGGAAAACCATGCTTGTTGGACTCCTCATAAACTAACTACTTCCATGATTCACAACCTTTAACATCATCATCCTGGATTGGATAACTGTCATTTTGTATAATTTTTCTGAGGTTCTTTTTAAATGATATAAAGAATTTCAGAATGCTGTTTCCATTTAAAATTTATGCCTCCTTGATATAAGAAAGGACTCTGAGCTGGTAAAATGTGTTCTTATGAATAATTTCTTACCTGTACATTATATTCTAGAATAATTTGAAACCACCTAAGTGAAGCTGTACTTGGTCTGTTGCTTTTTCTTTCATTTCAATTATTAGACATCAACAGGCTCTGGGACTGGGTCATTTTGGGGTTTTAGGGCCTGCTTGGGAGTTTTTTTCACCCGTCTTGACCGGTTTTGGGTGGCACTTGTTATGAGGGGTTAGAAAAACCGGTGCTTGCTAGCTTTTTTGAGCACCAGTTTCGGATGGTTTAAAAATCACCAAAAATCGGTGGTGTAGTTTTGACCGGTTCTCAAGTCACCAAATCGGCGGGATTTGGTTGTTCTCATATTCTTTTTTAATTTTGCCTTTTATAAAATAATTATTTTCAACCAACAAATTTTCTTCAAAACTAATTTGTAAATAAAAATATATTAACTAAAAAATTATTTATAAGCAAAAAATTACATTATAATTTAAAAAACACTTATAAGTAAAATAAGAAAAATTACACAATAATTAAAAAAAAATTACTTTTATGTAAAAAGATTTTGTTTATAATATAAAAATACTACTAATAAATAAAAATTCACTTATAAAATATAAAAAGTTATAAGTAAAAATTCAACTAAAATTACTTAAAAATGTAAAATTAACTTATAATCGTAAAATTTACTTATAAGTAAAGAATATTAATAAGATTTTAAGTAAATATTTAACTTTATTTAATTTTTTACATTAAATATTAACTTATATGTAAAAAAAATTACCTTTAAGTAAAATATCACTTGTGAGGAAAAAGTTTCATATAAAAAACAATAAACTAAAATTTTTATTAAGAGACATATATGTAATTTTATATTTTTAGAAAACTTTCAGAATCGGTGAATAATAAACTCCCAAGCATTTGGACAGTTTTAAAAACCGCTACTAAAATCACTCAAAATTGATCCGCACATAAATGCTCAAAACCGGTACTTTAAAAAATGCTCATAAACGCAACGCCGAAACTCCCAAGCAAGCCCTTAATAATCAAAAACTTACAGCTGTTGCTTACTATTTATGGGTCATCTTTGTCCTTTGTACAGTATGTGAGTGGAGAGAAGGTGCAATGTAATAGTTGACATCTGTTGCCCATAGCATTAGTGTGATTTGTGCATGCTTATGCAATAAACTAATTTTGTTAATAACTGCTTAGGCAATTGTCCAAATTCCAATCTTGGGCTGACTAGCCCACAAGGTGTCCAAATTCCAATCTTGCTTGACTGGCCCACAAGGTTACTGTTGCAAGTGTGGGGGCAATCCCTCTTTACATACAAGGCCAGAAGTTAGATCCATTGTTGCCTTCTCTACTTTGCATACGAGGAAAATGGTAAAAAGACAATGAATGTGTAATTTTATTGTTTCTAATTGAAAGAGACGCAAACAAGTTAATAGTGTGCTCTGCACTCTAGTAGGATTCCAGGTATTGGAAGTTACTCTTGCTAAGGGTTGATCCGAGCGTTATATGTGATTAACTTGGTGTTCACATGCAAAATGTAATTGCTATTAATAAACCGGTGAATAGCAGATTTAAAGTTTTGATGCAGACGGACGTAAACACTTTTCTCTCTCTAAAAAATGCTCCCTCCTCTCTCTAAAAAACCCTAGCCCCTCTTTGCACTCTCTCCTTCTTCCCTCGACGGGGGTGGGAGCTTCGGCTCCCTCCCCCTCTCCTCCTTCCCCCTCCGTTCCTTCATTAGTGTTTTTCTTTGTCTTGTGGCGGTCTTGGCGGCGTTGCAATAACGCGTTGATCTAGTCGCCACCGGAGCCACAAAGGGCTATCTAAATTGATTCGTTTCTGCCGATAAGCTCCAATTGCATCATAGGAATTAGAAAAAAAGGGTTCTTTCGTATACTTATAGTTATTATTGTTACTTCTTTGATTTTGATAGTTTCTGCGATTCCACGGATTATACCTATTTACACAAATACCTCGACGATTCCCGCTCGTTAATACATAGAGTCCAATAAGCATATCTTGAGTTGGTATGGAAATGGGATCCCCAATAGCTGGAGACAAAAGATTCATATGAGAAAACATAAGTAAACGGGCCTCCGCTTGAGCCTCCAAAGATAAAGGTACATGAACAGCCATTTGATCCCCATCAAAATCTGCATTGAATCCCTTACAAACTAATGGATGTAAACAAATAGCACGCCCCTCCACTAAAACAGGCTGGAATGCCTGTATGCCTAATCTATGCAGAGTGGGTGCTCTATTCAGCAATACAGGATGCCCCTGCATAACTTCCTGAAGTATTTCCCATACAATCGGTTCATGGCGTCTGTGGCCGGGTCTTTTTCGTCTATCGGCCGACTCTCCTCTCTGGTCACCGGAGTTGTGGGAGATTTTGTAGTCATTTGTCTTGTGTTTTTGACCTGAGGTAGGTGTTGAGGCTATTGGCTGGGGTCGCATCTTGGGGCTACTCCCGGTCGTGAGTGGCGGTCGAGATACGGTCGAGGGACGTACGGCTTGCCTCCGTTGCGGAGGTATGGTTTTTCTGTACGCGAGCTGGGTTCTCGTGTCGTCTGGTTCGTTGCCGTTGCCATTGCCTGCGGGGGGTGAGCGGCCGGGTCTCTTCTGCCGTTTGTCGGGGTCTTTCAGTTTCCGTTTTGGTGTTTCTTTTTGTTGTTTCTGTTGTTGTTTGGTTGCCAGTGTGGTGTTGGGCTCTGGACTTTGTGTCCATTGTTGTGGTTTGAAGTTTTAGACAATGTCCGCCACTTTGTGTGCGGGGGTGTTCAAGTGCTGATTGCGTAGTTGGCTTTGAGTCGGGATTTTCCTGTTTGTAAAGTCACAGTTGTAACTTCTGTGTTGAATGAATTGTTCATTTCATATAAAAAAAAGTTTTGATGCAGACGATAAAAATTAATATTCAAATGTTTTTGACAGGACTGGATCTGGAAATTATTTACCATTCAAGAAAGAGTTGGATTCGTTTGATAAGGTATTTGCATCTGCAGTAAAATGAATTCCCTCTAGAATGATTTATACCTTTTCTATACAAGCATTTAGGAATGGATTTTCTTTTGGGTGGAATATTAGTTTTTCGGATGCAAGTTCTGTAAGTTATAGATCATGCACCTTATGAATTCAGCAAGGTATCAGTTGTTGATAGATAATAAACTGATTAGTGAAAAAGTATTCCTGCTACCTGTTTCCTTTTGTATGCATGACTGCATAAATTCTTACTATATGTGGAGATCCAGAGATTGAAACACGATGTTTGTTTTGTTAACTGCAGACTTCAATAGGAAATTTGAGTTCTCTCAAACAAGTTTCATATGTTTCAAGTTCTTTGCATTTATGAGATCATGAGAATTGTCATTCTATAACTTCTGGTCTTATCATTCCTGTATTCTATATTGAACAACTTTCTCTGTCAACATCTTTGCTTTACTTATTTATGTAGTGGCATCAATCACATGGTTACTTTTGTGGTATAACAACTGAAACCATTTCAGTGGAGCAGTGACTCTTACATTTTCTTCTAGGCACTAGGGAGTGTTGAAGAAGCTCTTTTGCGGCTTGAAGACTTGCTTCAGGAGCTACATGTGAAAAGCTCTAGTTCTGGAAAGGAGCACTTAAAAGCTGCATGTTCCGACCTTGAAAGGATACGAAGACTAAAGAAAGAAGCTGAATTTCTTGAGGCATCTTTCAGAGCTAAGGCAGCTTCTCTTCAGCAGGTGTATTTTTATTTTCAGTGGCATGTGCCTCTGATACTTTACTCAACATTGGAGTTCAAAATTATCACTGGTACTCTTATTTATGATTTATTCATTCTGTTTTCTTATAGAAGGAATGCCTGAGATGCTATTTCTTGATCTATATAACATATCCAGGATTTATTTTTCCTATTGTTTATGTGATCACGATATCGAGATTTTCTCGTCTTTTCTCTTGCTTGTTTTGTTGTTATTTTTTATGTTACCACACGAAACAAATAATGATAAAGATGTAACTTTTTTCAAAGCACTAGAGTAAAATCCATTTAGATAAATAAAGCAAGTGGAATGATACCTAGACAAATAAACAGAAACTGGTTTATCTTTCCCTTTGCATTACTGGATCTATCTTCATCTGCAAATATAAATCTAGGTTGGAATATGTTTAACAATAAATTCTCGTAAATTTTTATCTGTATCTGATCTTTTTAGATTTTTTTCTCGATGTTCCCTGATTTTCTAATTAGTAATGTATTGATATTCATTTCCAACGTGGGTGTGCCAGCCACTCAAACGATTGATTATCAGGTTGATGTGCTTTGACTGACATCAAGAACTGACCTCCGTACAAATTAGGGATATAAATTCTACTGTCTCATTTTCATTCTTATTGATAGTTGTACTACATCAAATAGGGAAGTGCTAAAGCATAGATAACTTAAATAATAGACTGAGAGAAGGATGTTTATAGGAGGGTGATGGGATGACGGAGCAGTCTAATGTTTATTTCTGATGATCATTTGATATCACTCTAATTTTACATTAATTATCTAATTTACCTTTGATGTTGAAGACAAAAATTTATCCCCTCACTAACAACTTGAGCTTTTAGATTAAGTGCTTCAATATGGTTTCAACATAGGTAATCTTGAGTTCTAAGTCATGATGGACTTGGTCAGCCGTAGCTTCTTGTGTCATGCTGGAATGGTGAAGAAAAGAAAGGGGGATCCGTTGGTGAAAAGAAAATGCAGAGAGCCTCGGCTCTCACTTCAGCATAAAGAGACATCTCCATATTGAAATCTGTCTTAGATTACTCTAAGTCCATTGTCTTAGACTACTCTAAGTCCATTTTTATCAGTTTTGTGATTTGTCACCATATACCTAAATATTTCAGCAATATAAGTAACTAATTATTCGTATTTACGTCTGAGGATGAGCTACCGTCAAGTTACTTAAACTCCTCCAACTATCAGCCTTACAAAATTATTCACATCTAAAAGGAGACGATCGGAATGTCATTTTTGTCCAAAAATAAACGTATTAGATCAGTGTTTTGAAATTTACTAAGAAATAATTTTGGATTAAACAGGGAAAACAAGAAAATGAAATCAGAATAAAAACAGACCTCATATGTTACAGGAGCATAGGTTTCCACTTTTTGTCTCATTGAGTTAGTTGAGGCGTCATTGCTCTGCTCGTGGTTGTTTGTTGGAGCACACATTTAACTCTCCTGGCAAAAGTTAGGTTCTCAAGCTGCAATTTATGCATGAGCTGTAGCCTGAAGTACCTATGGCATATGTAAGATATCTATCATGTATTGCAGAACAAGCTAGTTGAAAGCATGAGTTCTGAGAGGACTCACCCAAGCGCAATGCAGTATTACTTATAAGTTGCTCCCAAGTGAGAGCAATCATAACACTCGTGTAATTTATGTAGAGTCTTCAGATCCATGTGTCTGTACCTTGTGATGATGAGATGAACATATATGATTTTCAATTTATTTGCTTCTGATTTGGCTTCTGTTTGAGCTACCAGGGAGATGATGTCAGTAGTTTAACCTCTCCAACTAGTGAGCAACATCAATATTCTAGAGGACAAGGCAGCAAAGGTGCTAATATGAAAATGGATAGGAGCAGCAGGTATTAAGGCTTCTCAGATGTTTTCGAGCTCTTACCTCATGTTGCTCTTGATCACTTTTTTTTTTTTTTTTCTTTACGTAAATTTGTTGTTTACTTCAATTTCTTTCATTTTTCTGATGAATAAATATCTTCATTTTAGGGTAAGCAATCCTCGTGGACTATGGAATATTTTAGCATACCGTCCAGGAAAATCATCTGACACTGGTTCATCAACTGCAATTGAAAATGTATGGCATTCAATGGACTCTATAGCTCTTCCTCTACTTGTGTATTCATTTGTTTGCCTTCTGCAAGTTTTCCTCATAGGGGGCACAAGAAATGTGATATTGATGTGCTATTTAATTTGTGGGCATTGCATTATGGTTAGTTTCGTGCTGTGTGCCTCAACCTACTGGTTATTTATCAATTTCTCAGTTATTTACAGTGCAGCTTCTGGTCGTTCATTGCTTAGATGTCTATTTTCCTTGACTTTCCTTGATCTTCCTTCGAACTTCTGAAAGCTGCTGGAAGTTCAAACTTGGAGACATCATATTATTTCTCTGACTCAAAACTGACTACTTATCTAGTCTGATCACTTATTGTCTCTGAAGACTAGGTTTAGCCTTTGATATTGACGTGTGAAGTTGCTTTGATACTATCTGTCAATGTATCTATTACTGTCTTACATCTGACTGGGCTTAAACTGATGGCATTAGTTTTAAATTTTGATTCACATATATCAGATTGTCTGACTTTGTCAAATTGGGATAGCAAAATAATTCTGTATCAATTTGGAAATATGAAATTTATGTTCCCATTATGCAATACTGATTGTGCTAGAGGAGTGATGTTCTGATGTACCCCACTCTGTCTTTCTGATGAGAGTGACATTTTGCTAATTTACTGAATTTTTCAGAAAATTTGTAGTGCTGTCAAAGATTTTCTGCCTCGAGTTATTTTTTATTTTTTGGGTTGCAGGATGGTGGATACCATGAACTGGAAATTGTTGACTCCGAATCCAATGAAATTCAACGTTTTGAACTCTTAAGGAGTGAACTAATGGAACTGGAGAAACGAGTTCAAAAGAGCACTGATCAGTATGAATATGATGAGGTACATTTTTACCTTCTTTTAGGTTTATATCGACTTTCAAGAATAACTAAACTATTATGCCTCATATGGGGCCCCATTTATCCTCTCTTTTGCGATGATGACTGGCTTAATTTTTCTTAGTCGGTAAGCCTTCATCCATCTTGGTCTTACTGTGCACAATCTAGAGTAAGAATACAATTGTAGGGTTAAATGATCACGATGATAATTTAGGTCCAGTTAAACTGGATAGACAACAATCTTTCTCCCATGGGTCATTTATTTTCCATTTTTTCCTCAAAACCTTTGCATGACTGTTCACGAGGATGTGGAACTCGACTAAATGCTTGCAAAATGGCCGAACAAACAGTGAAAAAGCCATCATCTTTTATTCTAAGGAATAATTTTGCATAAACCACATCTTATCTACATTTTATGGTTCAGATAAGGACTCACTCGTATATGGTCTTAACTTGGATTTGTTAAGTTTCTTACTTTCTGTAGCAGTGTAAGAGCACATGAAAGAGCTCTGTATGTTATTGTTGAAGACTAAATTTATATAAATAAATGGGTTCCCTCTCTAAAAGCTTAAGCTTTTAGTTCAACATGGAATTATAGGAGACAGTAGGCGTGGGTTCAAGTCTCGCAGCTATGCTTAATTATAATTGTGCATTTGACAAAAATGGAATCCGAGCTTGTTGAATACTAATAAATATATGTGTCTATTCTCTAAAAGCTTAAGCTTTCGGTAGTAGTGAAACAAATACTATGAACTTCGTAATTTTGTATTCATTGTTTGACTTTGCTCCACCAAGCTTGATGGCCATGTACTTTTGTTATAACACACCCATATATAGTTGGATGTTGTTATGAGAAAACTTAATCAGGCTTTGGACTGGTGAGATATTGTGTGAAGATTCTCTGTCTCAACGAGTTCTTATGAGGTATCAGTGTAGCTGACTTGTACTGCAACTTACACACCGTGCTAGACTATGGCAGGGAATTTTAACTCTGGTATAAATATAGACAATAATCATGACGATGTTCTGCAGCAGATGTAATTTCTTTTAGGTTCATAAAATAAAGACCCTGAGTTATTTTCCCACTCTGAGCAATTTGTTTTCCCTTTCCTTTTCGTTTTCCAATATCAAATACAATATACTCACATATACTGGTACAGAAACCAACATTTAACCTACAAAATGGACGGATTAGAACTTGAGACCTCTTGGTCCCAGAATCCAAGGCCTTGAATCTGTCAGTTTATTCAGGCCCCTCTGATCATCAGGTCTGCCTTTCAAGCTTGCAAGAATAGTGGATTTGGTGTGATAATGCTATAAACTTTTTTGCTGATAGTAGTTAGGCACTCACATCTCTGCTCAACTGTAGCCCCTATTTGTTAGAGATTCTTTAAACTCATTTTCAACCATTTATTCTCCCAATAAAAATAATTTTGCATGTGGACCCATAATTTTTCCCTACTTTTTAACCATACATTCTAAAAAAAAAATCACTCTTCACAAAATCTATTATCAAAAAATCTATATCAAACAAGATCTTAATTAGTTTAAGAGCGAGTTTTTTTCTCTTTCACTGCTTGTGGCAACCTTGCCTATGATTGTTAAATTATTGTTATAATATTTCCCTATTTCAAATCCATTTATATAATTATATTCTTGAAAAAATGTGCAGATATTAATGAAATATGTTAAAACTGATTTTGAAGTTCGTGATCTATGTTGCTTTTTGGTCAGAAAAATTGCAAGAAACGACTTCGTTTTACAAATATGTAATGTTAAAAAGTTTCTGTAGAGCCCTCTTATTCTGTCTATTTTTGGTTTCCTTTCAAGAACTGGGTGGCCTAAACAAAATTAACTGAAACGCCATGTTTTTGAAGTAGAATCTTTGGGTTGTTTTGACTTCTGATAGATTGGCAAGCATTACTGAGTTCATGTGTTTGACTTCCTAGTTGTCAAATTTTCTCTCTACTCGTATAGGTGTTAAGTACCTGTTAATTTAATGAGATTTACCCACTGCATTTCATTCAGGAAGAAATTCAGACGAGAGATGATGCTTTGAGGTACAGTAATGAAGTTAAAGGTGCTCAATTGGTTCAGGTTCAGAAGAAAGAAAGTGTAATTGAGAAATCATTTGATAAGCTGAAAGAAACAAGCACGGTACGAATGTTGTACCCCTCTTTATTGGACAAATGAAATTTGTGTGTATTATATAGATAGATAGAGGTGTAAACTGCACGGCAGGCCCACATTTAATCTGTCGATGTTGGGTCATATCATGGTGTTAATATGCTTGATTGCCCAGATGGTCCATAAATCAAGTCCATTGAGGGCCATGCCAGGCCAATGGACTTGGGCTTATAATTTGAAATCAATAATTTTTGTCCAAAATTAATGCATATATTTAATTTTTCACCAGTTCGTATATTTTTCTTAGGATTTTTATTATTTAGAACAAATTGAATTGAAGTGAGAAAATGTAGAAATACAAATACCATCATTATTCTATTCTTTTCGGAATTTCACATCAGCATTTTCTAATGCAACTACACTGACGTTGCATTTCCATAGTTTACTTACATCCCGGCAAAGTTGGTACATGTTCAAAAATATATCCTTTGCATTAGTCATAGTTACAATAATACTACTGTACATTTGTTTTTACCCAAAATATATTTAGTGTGAGTATGTTACGTAAGTTTCACGCATCAATCATCAATTCTATATCAAGGTTATGAGGTAGTTAATTATGGAATCCAGTTTCCTATTCTACATTCTAAAAGTAAGAAACTTATGCTTAGTTGTTAAAACTTTTGCTAAAATTTTATCGAACTTTTCAACTGGTCAAACAACTGTAATACTAAGTGGTAGAAGTAAGTAACTAGGATAATAATGTGGCAATTTTTTAGCTTGGAATTTCATATATGTTTAAGATAAAACATATCAATACAAGGAAACATATGTGGAAAAAGGGTATGAATGAATGCTCCTTCAGAGATGTGTTTCAAACTTTTCTTGATCTCTGTATGCAATGTGTCTGCAAAGACAGTAAATGTTCTCGTCCAATGGAAGAAATCTCTTTCGTCTTTGCTCTCTAACCATCTTTGAATTCTATGGACTTTCTGAAGGGATTTTTGAGTATGTAGTTACTCTTCTAGTAAATCACTTTCAAGCCAAGTTCGTACAGGAATGTGAAGCAAGTAATGAAATTATATTCACTGCAAAATCTAAATATTATTATTCTTTAAGGTAGCTAATATACATCTCATACAAGATAGTGAGTTATGCTGAAGTTTCTTTGCTTGCCAAAGTAAGGGATAGTTTATTATTCCTCCATTTGCTAACTTTCAATCTCTCAGAGAAAGTGTTTTGATGTTCATAAGCAGGATGTTTGGCAAGGCACCCAGCTTCTAGCCATTGACACTGGTGCTGCTATGGGACTGCTCAGGAGGGTTCTAATAGGGGATGAATTAACAGAGAAAGAAAAGCAATCTCTCCAAAGAACATTAACTGACTTGGCCTCAGTAGTTCCAATTGGCTTTCTCATGCTCCTTCCAGTAAGCCCTAACATTCTAATCTTGAATTGTACGTGTATTGGTGACACAGCTTGCCTCTAGGGGAGATTCTTGTAGAATTTGAGTCAATTATATGAGTATGAAATAATCAGGAACCAGAGGTGCCTAGTAGAAACACTTGCTCTATCTATAGGGGGAAATTCCTATGCAAGTAGTCATTGTAATCAAAATTCACTCTTCTCGCATATTTGGTTACCGCCTTCTGTGCTAAAAATATTTCACCTATTCATCATCTTCCTTTTTCTTGTGACTATGTGCTAATTCACTTCTTTGCTTTGCATACAAACATTGACACAAGATTCACATTCTCAAGGAATGTTCCTTTTGGATGAACAGGAGAGGAAAACGAAAAGATAAACATTGACAACTATATGACCTAATATGACGTCCTCTGACCTTCTATGTCAACCAAAACTTAATTACCTTAACCCAGGACTTCATCTTTTCCTGGTGAACGGTATTGGCTACAACTTAACAGTGATGCAGTATGTCAGTCCTCACCTAATTAAATTGGTATTAAGCAGGCTCCTTGTCGTATGAGAAAAATGGTTTGCTCACACTTCAAGCAAAACGGGGATTTACATGACCATAGACAAAGCCAGTCTTTGTTTCTCCTAGAACTTGATATGTGCATATACTGACATTGCTGCATTATATACATCTTGCAGGTTACTGCAGTAGGGCATGCTGCTATATTGGCGGCAATTCAACGATATGTACCATCACTGGTGTGTACAAATTGATCCCTGAGCTAATTGTTTAATTTCCTGCATGAAGCCCCGACCTGAGACCATACTTGATTTGTTCTCTGGCAGATACCTTCCACTTACGGACCTGAAAGGTTAGATCTCTTGAGGCAGCTTGAGAAAGTAAAGGAAATGGAAGACGAAGTGAATCCCAATGAAAGTCCAGAGGAATAACCCACATTTACACACCAGTTTCGTACTGAATCCAGTTTCACAGTTTGTCTTATAGAAGTTCATTCCAAGTGTGTTGCACTCCAGGTATGTACTCGCTGCATTGCCTCCTTTACGGTCTTTCATAAATTATTTTAAATATATGGTGTTTAAAAAGTGAACATTTTCCGTTCCACTTTCCATTTGTTTGACTTGACTACCTTAGAAACGGACATGTAGTTTAGTCTTTTTTCGAACACGTAAAGGTATTCAAGATTTGATCAGCTTGGTTTACTAATATTGTTTTTCTATATTTGTACATAATAGAATTTAAACGTTTCATGTAATGGTTCGATGACCTATTTGGAAAAGCCAAGATCAATTCTTTTAGGTATAATTGATTTTGCTTGCTTTATCTACGACCTAAATTGTTAAATTCATAAACAACAATGGTAATGAGGAGCATGATTTTTACTTGTATGAATTTTAGGCTAATTACTTAACAATAATCCCTACTTAGTGATTCGTACTCTTTTTAAGATAAAGTCTGCTCCTTTTTAAGTCTTGCAATTGTTGATAGGATAAAACGAATTTTTGCTACAAGTTTGGTGTCTTTAGTCATCATTTATGTTAGGTTTATTCAGCAAATTAAGATATGGCAGGTATTCTCACAAGAAGTAATTTGAAAACGATATATTAATGGCCCCAGCTAATTTTGTTCTTATCGTCAAGAATGAAGATCTCTTGGTTCATCTTTCTTGCTTTATGTGCTATTCTACGTATACTTGACATTGAATGATGCTGCGCCACGTTCAAAGTAAATATTCGTGTCTAAAAGCTTGTGGGTTTTTTTTTTTTTCTCAGGTAGTTTACCAAATCTCAAAGTCCGGCTCCTGCATTTGGAAGTATTTTAATTACATTAATAGTTACACATTCAAAATTACTACTAATTATTTTCACGTTTCGTGATCCAACTACTATTCATTCTAAAAAGTTACAAAAAAATCCTTTTTCGAACAGAAATTACTCATATTTGCCTAACATTATTTATGAGTAAATGTGTATCTTTTGTCATCATTGCGATTATTGTTCATATCATTTTAATTTTGGCATTTGCTCCCTCGTATCGATTATTTCATTCTAAAAATGGTACGTTTCTTCTAATTCCGTCCGTTTCTTCTGTTAAATATGTGTGTATTTTGCACATGATATAATGTGAAGAATAATTCTACTTATACATCAAAAAATGTACATAAGGGTGTACACCCCCCTTACATGGGGTGAGATACATTTGTAGAAAATATTTTTTTTATTCGAGCGGGTCCCACCCCCTGTGAGGGGAGTGTACACCCCGATGTACTTAGTGATGTACCCCTAACAAAGCCGTAATTTGAAAGGATAGAAATGTTATGTTACACCGGAAAGCCTCATTATGGAGAATTAAGTGGATTGATGTTTTTACCCTTCTCAGTTATGTCATGTACAAAGCACTTGTCTATTTAACAGAAGAAATGAATGGAATCCGACGTAAATGATCATTTTCGCAATGGTAAAACTATCAAAATTGAAACAATACGAGTGATTATCAGTAGGATGACGGATGATATGAACGTTTATGTCAATTACCCTTTTTTTATTGATATTATCGAGTGGATTGAGTTGACGTTATGGTCAATAACAACGTTTTCCTACTGTACAAGTCAAAGTGATTAAAGTCCTAAACTATACAGAAGTTGAGGTGCAAGTTACTTTGATACTATCCTCGGACATGGATATCCCGTTGCAACTAAATTCAGTAGTAATTAGTAAAATTATATTGTATCAAGGTTCAGTTTTGAAACTCATCAAGTGTAAACCCTTTCACTTTATAATAATTTTAAGTGAATATAACATTTTTAAGTGAAAAATCTCTTCAACAGTCTGACTTATTTTGAACTTTAAGTGACAAAAGGTTTATTATTTACTTATAAGCAAATTTTTTTTAAGCGTGGAGAAACTGAGGGAGTTCTTGTTTGGTTCTAAACTGTTCTGTAGCTAGTAAAACTTGGCACTATTTAAGTTAATAGAAATGATCTTTTATTCATGGTGGGTAGGATAAAATATGTCCACTTGTCAGGTCAACGGTCAAGCTTACAATTTTTGGCAATTCAACGTTGAATTGTCAAAAATTGTAGGTCCACGTCAGCAGTGTGTAGAAGATCATTTCTTTTTAAACTAAATACGTGATTATTTGGCAAACTATTCGACACTATACTAACAATTTTGGCAATTGTTTTATCCTTTTTAAGTTAAATAAGTGATTATTCTCATTGTTGAATTAAAATTTTAGTATTTGTACAGTGGATTGGACCACAAGCCAAACTTGTATGACACATTTCTAAAGGAATGATAGATGATGTGCGTATATTACATAGAAAAAACATGCCACAATTAGCAACCACACAAAAATGCATGCCAACAACTTTCCTAGTTTCTCACGACTCCTCACAGTTTAAGATTTTTCTGAGGGGACCCCCTATCTGTAACGTGTTCTTTTGGATCTTGTTAGATGCACCCGAAATATTTTTTTCCAAGCTCTTTTAATTGAATTGCTCAAGTAGTAAGTTGGCATTCGACTTTTAAAAAATAGCAAATGAGTTATCAATCTTTTATTATAATTGCACATCAGTCTTCCTATCAAACTTAGAGTTTGATGTTTTTGTGAAGTCTACGACAATTTAACACGGTTTCTCATGTTGTTAAGTGTCAAGAATATTGAATATTGGAGTTAAGTCCAATATTCCTAATATGGTATCAAAGTTAGGTCCAATTATGTAATGTTGGGTGCCACCCAATATCGATTTGTTCACAGTTGTTTGGCATGGTCCACGCTGTGCGTGAGGGGGCGTATTAGAATCCCACATTGCTTGGGAAAATATAAATAATCCACTTAATAAGGTGATGACAATCCTCCCCTAATAAGCCGGTTTTATTAGGTGGAGTTAGGTCCAATATTTCTAACATTAAGGATTAAAGCTAATAAAATGTTTGACGTTCTATGTTGTTAGTGTGATTAATTGGAGTAATATTGACGATGTTAGATACATATAAAATATAATATTTGAAAAAAAATATAATCAAATTGAAGCAATATTGAGAGTTCTGAAAATTTCTTGTGATTGATGCACAAGTGTTTCAATTATTGTAGCCTGAGAGTGATTGTCCAAAGAGGTCGTAGTAATTAACGACGAACAATATCGCTTTAGGACATTATGTTGTCACGAGATATTTTACATTTTATTACTCTACAATAATTCCTGCAACTAATTTTTATCCTAAAAATAATGTATGTAGGCTTGACACTCGCTCGACATGGGCAAATCATCTGGCGTGGGCGGCTGGCTGGACTCATTTGCATGGCACTCCACATTCACCCCAAACAATCTCAGCCTCTTGGAGTTGTTCCTATTTGGTGTACTTTGGCTCTGTAAAACTGATCCTGCAAGAAAAATCACATTAGCAATGCATGCTATTTTACGCACTACGTACAATAAATTTAATTTCATCTTTGATTCCTATTTTCTAAAACTCAGTTTCTTTCAAACACATTTTCAATCATACGTTTCGTGGGAAGCACAATTTAATTTACTTTTCAACTACACATTTTATCAACCATTATTAGAATCAACTAAAAATCTAATTTATAGCTAAACCAAACATCGGCTAAGAATTTTAGCTTTCAGGCAAAGCACTTGCTACCATCTACTAGTAAAAAGTTGTCTATATATAACAATGTTCATGAAAAAATGAATATGATGGTATTGAAGACTACATCTAGAGGGTGTTTGGTATGGATTAAAATTATATTTTTGGTAGATTATGATAGAAATTTTTGAAATGTGAGTTGAAAAGTTATAAGACTCGTGAAAGATGTGATTATTATTGATTGTTTGACTTTGATTTAGAGTAAAATCTGATTATAATATTACCAGGGTCCTAATAAATAATTACGTACGCTTAACTAACAGTTTGATGTTTTAAACAGAGTGGTTCATTAGTACACGAAGGATAATGGATGACAGTGGAAAAAAATCGATCAAACAATTAGTAGAAAGTTATTTAAAAAATATGGGTTAGGACATGAAAAGGTGTGGTGCCAATAATATAGCACAAGAACCGCTTTTCTACCCAATGACTAAGTAAATATGCAGATGATGCTTTTGGTTATGTTCATAGAGACGATGATGAAGTTATGGAATATTGGTAATAAATTTAAACGATCTCCATCAAGTAGCAAGAAAGAAAAAGACCAAGAGCATGACAGAGACTACAATACTTTTGTATGGTGCATGACAAGAAGTATGACCAGTCGGCTTATGCCGTCTAGTTCTTTAGTTTTTCTTTATACTCCTTTGTCTCTGGACAGAGTTCGTTCTATTTTACTTTATGCAGTGTGAGAGCTTGTTTTTAGTTAGGAGAAAATGTTTAGATGTACCTGTGTGGGTGTATTTACGTTGCAAATTACTTGTAATTACGTGATATCCTAAGAAGAAATGAAAAGAAGATAGGGTTTGGTGTAATGTAGTGCCCAGATACCTGCATGAAAACAGTCGGGTTGATATGGGAGAGAAGACCCTTGAGAATGCGCTGGATAAGGGTAACCAGAATTCAAAAGTTGTTTCAACTCATCACTGCCACCAGAAGCCACCGCAGCCGGCTGAGCAACATATGATTCTTGGACCGCGCCAACGCCAATGTTTCTCCGTCTCCACCCAATGAAAAGCCGGCCACCTTCCACTTGATGGCGCTCGAAAATAACAATATCTCCTGCATCAAGCCTCTTTTCCTTAACGAAATGGCTCCAGCCTTTTGTCAAGACATAGCTTTGGCTACTGTTCCAATAAGAATATCGAAACCTCCAATATTTTCCCAACTCATCCTCAAAGCTTAGGAGCAGCCCTTTTTCTCTGTAGCCGTCTAGGGAAAAGTACTTTTCGGCATGTTGTTTTGGTATAACAAGACGGTTGAGCTTGCCCACATCACTTGGACTCAATGGTTTCTCAAATAATGTCTGTTTAGGAATTTCTTGATGATTGTATTGCTGGTCCAGTGTGCTTTTGCTGCAGGTGGGCTGAGAAATGAAGTTTTTGTGGTTTGAAGATGAGCTATTTCCAGAGGATTCCATCATGTATATATTATACTTGTTGGGTACACCAGTTAGATTCTGAAAGTTCTGAAGAGAGGGAGAGAGAGTTGCAATGTTGTACGCATTCAGGTAAAACAGTAGGAAAAGGAAGGGAGAGGCCTGATATGAAATTTGTTTGTGTTATGTCGAAAAGTATGGATGTCCAAAGTAGGCTGTAAGGAAAAATCATCAAATCGAAATCGTATTTTAGAAATCGTTGGTTTGGTGCCACGTGGACCCATCAACGAAATGATTTTGAACCGAACCAAACTGGTCAAAAACGATTTGGTTTAGGTTTGAGAATTTTAATTACGATTTAAAACCAAACCGAACAGATGAAAAAATATATAAAAAAAAATAATGATTTTTTTTTTTAAAAAAATTCATCCAAATATGCAAAATTCAATAATTTTGTCATTTCTATGTATTTTTTTAAATTTATAATTTTCTATTACATATATATTATTATTACCAAATAATCTCAAGACTAATATAATCTATATATTATTATTACTATATATATATATCTAATAATCTCAAGATTAATATAATCTATCAAAAACTATTTTTCTCTTTAGAATTCAAATTTCTACAGTTGTTTCTGAGTCCGCATTCTCAAATGGAGGTCAGATACTTGATTCCTTTAAGAGTTTATTAAGTGCAAGAATGCCAGAGGCTTGTATATGCGGAAAGAATTGGTTGCAAATTAAATATGAACCTATAGCGATGTGTCAATATTTAAATGAAGTGGAAGCATTTAATGATTTAATGAAAGTTGTGGCAGGTGGTTTATATTTTCTATTAACATATTTTTAAAGATTTTCTTATCTATCTAGTATTCAATACTATGATGATATAAAGAATGCATTTGTTTGACAATAGAGACTATGAATCATGTGTGACAACAATTGGTGTTTGAGTATATGTGAGAAACTGAATTCGTAACAAAATACAACGGTAAGCTTGTGTAATTGTTATATTTAGATATTATAAATAATTGATTTATTATTATGGTTGGTTATTCTTTCTGTCTAATCAGTAATTTTATTTTTCAGATATGATAATCACGAGGTCTTGTTGAACATCATTATATTTTTTGGGCTTTATATTTAGTTTAGTATACTTGTAGTGTAACGTTATCGTAACGTCTTAGCCTAAAATAGCAAACAAAAACTATATTTTAGTTTATTCTGATTTCACTTTGATTTAATTGGTATTTAAATTTGTAGTAGATATATTTAGTTTGTTTTAGATTTATTGCTAGTAAGATATAAATATATATTGAATTCAATGAATTAATGTCATAAAAGTAGACAGACAAAAAAATATGCGGTGAAATTGACGGTTTAAAATCGGACAAAACTATTAGGTTTAGGTTTGAATTTTTTTCAAACCGTTCAATATTGTTTGGTTTATGTTTAATTTTTTTCTCAAACCGGTTTAAACGGTTTGGTTTGAAAAATTGTCAAAAATTGTAAAAATCGGACCGCTTACACCCCTAGTCCAAAGTGCAACAATACATAACTCCGAATCACAATTCAAAAATTTTAGATTATATATATATATATAATTGGAGTTAATTATCCACAGCTAATTAATAGTATCCCCACCCCCACCAAATTAATAATATCACCCCACCCCCCACACAGACCCCCCACCATCGACCCCATCCTGCTTGCAAAAAAAAAAGAAAAAAAAATTCAAAAATTAAAAACATTTTCTGGAGAATACACTTCTCCCTCGGAACCACCCTCACCAACACCTTACCCCACCCCACCCCGCCCCGCCCCCATCCCCAAAAAACTTCCAAGCCACCCACCTGTGTTATTTGTGACTAATTGTGATCAAATTTGTTTTCAATGTGACTAATTGTAATCAGATCAATCTTAACCATGTTGGTGTGTGACCAAGCAACCGGTCATAATTAACATATAATTGGTCATAACCAATCATATTAAACATATATTTGGTCACATATGATCACCACAAAAAAAAAAAAAAAATATGTACACAACGTAGGCCAACACCACAATCTACCACCGGTCACCACCACCACCTCCAATATAACACCACTACCACCTTCAACTCAAATTTACAATAATAAATACTACATTCACCGAACTATGTTATTTGTGACTATATGTGGCTAATTTGTTTTCATTGTGATTGTCTGTGGCCATGATAGTTTAATTTGTGATCGTTCATAAATAAGTCACATATAGTCACAATCAACATAAATCAAGTCAAGAGACTGTCGCACTGAAAATAGACTTGGTCACACTCGACTTTTGCCGCTGCCACCACCATTCCCAACAACGTCAAGAACTAAACGTGCACAACCTCTCCACGACCACATGGACCACCATCATCAAAATCATCATCGCCTATACCACCACCAATAGAACCACAAACGAACCATAGATCAGAAAATCGCCCACAAATCAGAAAATCATCGCCACCAGCAGAATTGTAGAAAAGTATGTTCCCAGTCTTAATGATAGAACTATGTGGCTTCCTTGGATCAAATGTTCAAAATTAAGTTTGAATATGAAGATTTTGTGGAATTCTAAGCTTTTGGTATTAACCTACCGAGTTACCGCTGTTGCAAGCACCACCGCCTGGTTCGCTTGGATTTTTGCAAACACCACCGCAATAGCGACGGCGGCAAAGCCAAGCACCACTGCTAAACAAAGTGTACAATTTTGCGTCAAGCCCTTCGATCTGTAAACTCCATTGGTGCTACTGGGTTTTGTATCACAGATTGTATATCGAAAACTTCATTTGTGGAGGTGACTTGTCATTTTCTGATCAAGATACTTATATATTTTGTTCAAAATCGTTTTTTAATAATAGGAACTACTCTATTTTATTTGATAGTAGAAAGAATTGAAAAACACATATCATACATGAGCATTTGGAAGTCCAAGGGTACTTTCAGGTTTTGCTTGATAAGAAAAATCAATCAAATTTTCAGTGGAAATTAATTAGGTTTAAGGAATTGCACAAGAATTGAAAAATAGTAAATTGAGAAAAGAAAAAAATAAAATAAAAATAGAGATGGGAGCAGATCCTTATTGTGATAATGGTATAGTGATTATGAGTGGATAATGTTCCCACGAGAACTCCAACGTGATCTTCTTCTCTTCTTGTTCCCAAATCAAGTCAAGCTGATCTTCTGTGTTTTGTTCCTAATTCTCGACTGTCCAGCTCCCTTTTGAAATATAAGCCCCTAATTTAGTCACGTTCCTTAAGTTTTCCCTACTTTTTTTTTTTTTTTTTATCATACATTCTTTAAAAAAAAAAAAAAAATTGCCCTTAAAAAATGTGTCAGTCCTAAACTAACAGAAAAAGTCATGAATTTATCCAATTATAAAAGTAGATCGTGTTTATGTTACCAAAAGCCTTTCGATTTCATTCTCCAGTTTAGCATCCTTGATTGAATTGTCTCATGGAATTTGAAAACATTTCTAAAATTTAGTGGATGACACAACGTCGTTGTGTCTCTGTCTATTCCTTCCTATATTCTGATCTTATCTTTTGCATTATTACATTGCAATACAAATACTTTCAAACAAATTCCAGTAAGAAAAATGGCGCCCCACCAATAGGGGCGTCAATTGTTCATTATGGACACCCATATGGGTACAATTATGTACACATATCACAACCTCCCAGTAATATTCACTCTTTGACCATGCACAAAACTTTGGACTCGTGCATTATTATTTATTAAGCCCATGTTTGGTATAGATTAAAATCAAATTTTTAGTAGATTTTGATAAAGGTTGATTAAATATGTGGTTGAAAAGTTGTGGACCCCATGAAATGTGTCGTGAAAATTATTGGCTGACTTCGACTTGATATTAAAATCAGATTTTAATTCGAACCAAACATGGGCAAAGTATGGAGACTAAAATCAAATTTTGATAAAACTTGATGAAATGTGTAGTTAAAAAATTGTAGGATCCATTAATTATGTTGTTAACTTAATTTTGATAAAAATCTAGATTTTTTATTTTTATAAAAAAGGGGTAAGTATAATGGTAAGTGGGTCCCTTCTTTTCCTGCCCTCAAGCTTGACTATAGCTGTCCTTAGAGTTGAAATATATTACTCAGTACTCATCAGAAGCGTGCATTGACTCTCCTCCACTAGGGTGGGTCCACCGCACCGATCAATTATAAGATTAAAAACTATTTAACTTACCCCTTCGCGGGGTCGAGTTTGTGGAATAGATGAACGTGGAAATCGAATGTCACGAGTTCGAATCCCCTATCAACACTTCTTTGATCGAGGCTTTTGCACCGGATTTGTCTAGTACGATTTATTTCTCCTGTGTTATTTGCGGGTTGTTGCACATGGAGTGAGATTTACCTAGTGCGCACTGCTTTCACCCCTTCGGGGTGGTCAGAGCTCCGTTGGAGGGTAGCGATTGTAGGTTCCTACGTCGAAAATAAAAAACCTATTTAACTTATATTTAAATTTTAAATTAAATATTTTTGCTTGTACTAACTAAAATACGCAAAATCTCGATTGAGGAATTTTTTTTATTGGTCCCAGTTTGGAATAAGTTAATTTTTTTACTAAAACACATTATAAAAAAAATATTTAGATCCCGCAAAATACATAAATTAATTTTTTTTTTGGATACATAGTGCCTATGATTCAATTGTGAAATCTTGATATGATGTGCTCGAGTTGACTTCGAGAGAAATGAAATTCTCGAGTTTCTTGAGGGTACATATATACACCACCCCCACCCCCCAATTATTGGTGATTAATTACGATAGTCTAGTTAAACATGTTAGAGAAACGGAAAATTATATTTGCACACGCCCTTTCAAAGGGGATCGTCACTTGTCAATTCGGTAAAATATTATGTAAAAAATTAGGTACGTGTAATATAACTCTAGAGAAATACTTTTATGTTTTCTTCTTAGAAAAATTATTGATAAAGGCCTGAATCTACTAGTTTATTAAAAATAAAATTACAATATAATCCGCATAAGAGGAACCAAGTGTTTAATCTCCGAGTATTGAGAATTAGAAACCCTATTTTACATCATTAAAAGCAAGAAAATCATGATAAAGAAATTAAAACACAAAATAATATACTAGATTTATAAAAGTTCGCATCAGTGTAAAACTATGTCTTCATCCGTACTGCAATATTTCACTATGATGAAAATAAATTTACAAGATATTACATCTTCTCTAGGACCTACAATAATTATACCCACAATTTAAGACCAAGAAGGATACACTACCCATGCATAGTAAAACAACTCATATTGAGAAGGTCGTTTTGATATGATATCAACCTCTCTTTGTCTTCACATATTTAAGCCAGGTTGGATCATTATTTGATGAGAATCCAAGGTCTAAGTTATGTGCACCTCTCATACAATATCAACTTGCATGTGCTAGAATAATGAATTGGTCAATACATGACAAAAATAATGAATAAAAGAAGATATTTTTTTCCCTTTTATCCTTGAGTAGTATTATTCAATTTGTGTATCAAAAACAACCTAAATTTTGAATCTCTTGATGCTCAATATTTGGGGGAAGAAAAATTTTTTATTGCCCAAACTCTAGGTTCATGAGGATATATATATGTACACGTACATGTTTAATGAGCAAACGTTGCTTCTGTTATATGTGAGTCATAATAGGTTATGTTAAAAAATATGGATCGTGGATCACTCATGTGGGGTGACCTAATCCATAAGATATCAAAAGGATTGAAAGGGGTGGTTTGAATTAAGAATTTAAACCTACAACTCTCCATATATAACTCCCATTTTAGCCTCCAAAATTTTGGTCTAACATTTGACCCAAAAAAAATGATGGTAAGAAATGTGTGAAATTCGTATGGAAAATCACGCATAAAATGAAAAGCATCTAAAACCTCATTTTTTGCATAGAAACTCACAAAATTAGGCACTTAGGTTATGCATTATAATCTCATTCCACTATGATCAAGATTAGGACCACTAAAATGCAGAATTTGACTCTAGAAAGCAAGGTGTTTCAAGCACACAAAAAGATCTTGAAATTAATCAATTAAAGTAAGTATCTTGACTCGAAATTTCATGTTTATAAATGTTCAAGCACACAAAAAGATCTTGAAATTCATCAATTCAAGTAAGTATCTTGACTCGAAATTTCATATTTATGAATGTTCAAGCACACAAAAAGATCTTGAAATTCATCAATTCAAATAAGCATCTTGACTCGAAATTTCATGTTTATGAATGTTACGAATTCCTACCGGCCACGATGCCCAATTTGAAGGGAAGATTTCCTACTTATAAGAAGATTAAAAAAAATGAGATTGACAAGTTTTTCCATACTCAACAATTGTGACTATACCTTGAGATATATCTTTTAGCGCCCTGTCAACGATAAATGATAATGATTTAAAATTAATGGTGATTTGGTGCACTCTTGCGTGTACATGGATGTCCATGTTCGTGTGCAGGTCAGACAGTGAGAGTACCCTCCACCACTCCATGGTTCTCTCAACCCATTAAGGAAGAATTCCCAAATCGCTCCACAATTGTGTGTATGTTATGTACAAGAAAATCATATTTTAAGAGCAATTTATTATCAAATAATTTCAGTTTTCGAGTTGGGCCAAGATTCAGACATGTCCTCCAAACTCAGTAGTAATCCAGTTGGGTCTGGTCGTAGCTCCATTTAGAGGATGGAAGGGAAATACCGTCCTCGTGTGTATCCAGACCTGAAATAATAAGCGCAATACCAAGAAGAAAGGCTTAGCATGTACTTCTAGTTTGATTTTATTTTGGGCCTGTATAGACCTCTCTCCCCAATCCAACCCAAGAATTAAGCTCAAAGGACGGCCATGATCCATTCTATTGTCCAAGAAGGGCTATTACAAGAAATTGTTCACTTGATACTCATAAAATATAGAAATTTATTTTTAACCCGAAAAGTTATTGAAAACTCCAAATTCCTCCACAGAATTTCTTTAAACTTCTCAAAAATATTCCAGGATGTTACAATTAGAATAATAATGCATTTATAACCTTAAAAGAAAGTGCAGTCCGAGCACAAAAATAATGGCCTTTTTTTAAGGATCCGCCCAAAAAGATCATTAGTGTTAAGAATGCAAAAGTTTGGACAAAAAAACGCAACATGGGCAAATGTTTGGGGCCTTCGAGGCAATTTTCCAAATATAAGTTTTAGCACGATTGTAGGAATGCAATTTCATTAAATGTTTGGTTCTTATTATATTCCATTTTTTTAATTACACAAAATAACATAAAATTAATTGGATTTTAAGTTTATAACTTTCTCAACACGCCTGAAAAATGTGACATCCTATTCCACGCCAAACTCTAAGGGTCCGTTTGATTGTAATAATGGAATTTAGGTGGAAAAAAAAAATGAATTTCAGATAATTGAATTACCTAAAACTTATTTTACTGGAAATTGTCAATTAATTATGTTTTATTGGTATAATTTTTCATTTGAAAATTTAGATATTATGATATTCGTTTGGCTTTGTTTTTCATAAAAATTGTTCGTTAAATGATTTTTTTTTTTTTTTTTTTTTTTTTTTTTTAGAATTGGGGATAGAATTTGTTTCAATTAAAAAAAAAAGTTGAAGAATTATTTTCTCTCCAAAGTGGTGGAAAAACCAATTCAATGAACAAGGAAAAAGGGGTCACGTGAGGTAGGGAGGTTGGGTGGAAATTGAATTGTTAAGAAAATCTTGCCTATCAAATAAGCAAAAATGTAGAAAATGAAAAACTAATTCCTAGTTCCATGGAAAAGTAAGACTATCAAACAGGCTTGATGTAATTACATATTTTCTCTTCAACTTCATTAGACTTTTGTTATATAAATATAATTAGTCTAAAATTTTTAAGGCAAATCGAATTCCCTATAATTTAGAAACGATATTGCAGACTTCTCCGATCACCGGAGAAGTCTGATTTGATATTGCAATCGATACTTAAAATATATGATTTTATCTTCTCAATCTTTGATCAATCATATTCATTGTGTATATTTTAATTAGTTTATTTTTAATCCCATGTTATATTAATTAATTTACCTCCTCCTTCAATTGATAATATATTTTTTTATCTAGAAGACTACCATAGCGGTTTAAACTTTTGAGATCAATGCTTTTCTCTAGATTTAATGTGAGATTCGAACCCCCGGTTTTTTGGTGCTACCAGAATTTTTGAGGAAAAGCATGTTACTTGTATAAGCGTGTTTCTTATTTGCATTCATTGTGATGATGACACATGGTTTAATCCTGGCTGTTGGCTTAAGGTTCTAGAAGACCCTTTAAATGACTGGACTCTTTACTTTTTCGACGGATCAACTTTTCACTTCTCTGTTTTTGGGTTGAGAGAAACTCTTATGGTTTTCTTTTTCTTCGTGATTCTTCTACTCAAATATTTGATTTGAGGCTTGTAATTTTGAGCGTTTACTCTATATTTGTGGTATGATGTGTGTATACTTGTGGGAACTAAGGTTCTGCTGTGAGTTGTGAGTTAGTGCAGTTCAATAAAGTTTCTTGGTGATTCTTCATAGATCGTTTGGTGTTCTTGAGAGATAAGTATTCTGAGTTTTATTTATGTACTTTGATTAAAAGATATGTAACCTTTTGTTGCCAATTTGGGCTGTATAGTGCAATCGAGCATAATCCAACTTGTTGGATGCTCAACGGGGATGTAAGCATTAGAAGTGGTCGCCGAACCTCTGAGGCTTGGGCCGAAATAATTCTTGTATTGATTCATCTATTTTCTGCATTTTTAATATCTGCAAATTCTTTTATTTCATTTCTTGGAAGTAATATTGTGTGATCCTGGTCCTACAGTGGTATCAGAGTCAAGATTGAGGAACGTGATACCTGGATCTTAGAGGAAGGTGATCGATCTGCTTCAGATCTGAAATTTTTTGGAACTGCTTCAAAGTAGATTGGAAAATGCTTCGAGTTTTATAACTCGCTTGGTGAGGTCTTTTAATTTTTTGTAAAGTTTCTTTTGGAAATTAGGGTTTCTTGTTTTTCCCTTGATTTATCATACCCTTGAACCCCCTTGAGACTAATCTCTGTCCAAAGGCTCCTGTGAGGCCTTGGAAATTTGAGATAAATCAAGAAGGGTGGGTACTTGGCGGATTTTGGAGGAGGAACTGTGGAAACAAAAATTGTTTTTGACCTCTGTTATTGTGTTTTCACTGAGTTCCTGATCTTTGTGATTCTGTGTGTGCATATTAGTTACAAAATCTTGACTGTCACTACGTGAGATACTGTGATTTTGTGTGTAACCAATTTGTGCACTCATTATTGTTCTCTGTGAACCTGTGTAAATTGTTTTCAATCTATGATCCTTGTTGTGTGATAACATGGCTTCTGCAAAATTTGAAGTGAGTCAGTTCGATGGTAAGATTGATTTCAATATGGGGAGTCAAAAGATGAAGGCTATTTTAATGCAAATGAAATGTATGAAAGCCATAGATGATAGTTGGCCTATTGATATGAATCCTGGAAAGAAATATGAACTTGAAGAAGTTGCATGGAGTACCATTTTCTTATATTTGTCTGAAAATGTGATAAGATGTATTGGTGAGACCAAAACTACCTCTGAACTATGGACCAAACTACATGCCCAATATGTGACCAAGTCTACTCCCAACAAGTGTTTTTAGTTAAAACAATTCTTTTCTTTCCAAATGGATCCCTCAATTGATTTGGATGAGAACTTAAACAGATTTACAAAATTTACCTAAGACTTGGCCAATTGTGATGAAAAACTTTCAAAAGATTAGATGGCTGTAGTCTTGTTAAACTCCATTAGTGACAAATACAAGGACGTCAAAGTTACTCTAGAGTATGGAAGAGAAGACCTTTCCACATGCATTATAATAAATGCCTTAAGGAACAAAGCACTAGAAATGAAATCTGATTTTGGAAATAACCACATTGGAGATGGTCTATGGGTAAAAGGAAAAAGTTTTAAAAAATCAAATCATCATCCTAAACCGTTTACTGAAAATAGGAATAGGTTTAATGATAAGCATAAGTCCAAAACAAATGCTAAAGGTAAGAAGTGTTACTACTGTGGGAAGTTGGGACATTTTGCAAAAGATTATTTTAAAAAGAAAAATGACTTGAAAGATAAGAAGCCTGAGGATGGGAGTAATGCTTTAGTATATAATAAAGCAAATTTTGAAACTGAAAATGGCTTGGTACTTGATAATGTGGAAAGGCAACTAAGTGATGAATGGATCCTAGATTCAGGTTGTTCTTTTCATATGAGCCCAAATAGAAATTGCTTCCTGGATCTTGTTAAGACCACTGGTGGGCAGGTCATTATGGGAAATGACAATACTTGCAAAGTTAAAGGAATAGGTACTATAAAATTGTTGCTAGAAAATGGTAATGTTCTATTCCTTAAGGGAACTAGATATGTTCCTGACTTGAAGAGGAATATGGTGTCATTAGGCATGTTAAATAATATGGAGTTTAACATAATTATGGGTCAAGGACATATTAAAACTCTTAGAGGCAATGATTTAATCATAAGTTCCCCTAAAAAACATGGTCTCTATTTTTTAAAAGTTAAACCACTACTTGGCTTGACTGCTTCTGCCTTATCTGAAAATTTTACACTTGCAAAATTGTGGTATGATAGACTTGGTCATATTGGTAAGAAAAGTCTGAATAATCTGCAATCAAAATGAGTTTTTGGAAAATTGAATCTTGGTGATTTTGGATCTTGTGAACAATGTGTAATAGGAAAACAAGTCAAATTACCTTTTCCCACAAGAATCCATAAATCTAAACAAATCCTGGAATATTTACATGATGATTTATGGGGGTCTGTACCTGTGTATACATTGTCTGGTTACAGATATTTTTTGTTGATTGTTGATGATTTTTCAAGCAAAATTTGGGTTTTCTTATTGAAAAATAAAAATGATGCATTCTCTGTCTTTAAGGATTGGAAAACTCAAGTTGAAAATCAAACTGATCTCAAAATAAAAACCTTAAGGACAGACAATTGTTTAGAATTCTGCAATAATGAATTTAATGATTTTTGTAAAGAACATGGTATTTTGAAACATAGAACTATTGTTCATACCCCTCAACAAAATGGAATTGCTGAGATGATGAATAAAAATCTTTTAAATAAAGTTAGATGCATAATACTTGGTTATGGCCTGCCTAAATTGTTTTGGGGTGAGACTGTTAAAACTGATGCATTTCTTATTAACAGATGTCCTACCAAAGCCTTAAATTTTGATATACTTGAATTTGTTTGGTCTAATAATCCTGTGAATTATTTTTATCTGAAAATATTTGGTTGTGCTGCTTATGCCCATCAAACTGTTGGTAAATTTGAACCTAGAGCACTTAAATGTATTTTCTTAGGATATGATGAGAATGTTAAAGGATATAGACTTTGGGTTCATTCACAGAAAGGGTACAGAGTCATTATTAGAAATGATGTTGTCTTTAATGAAAATATAATGCCATGTTTGGAGGGAAAGGAAAATGCATTGACTGATAAGGATAATTTACTTGAGGTGGAGTCTTCTCATATAGAGCAAGTCACTCTTGCACCTACTATTGATGAGACTATTTTTGGGGAAAGTAATCTCATTCCTGAAACTGAAGGTGATCAAGAAATTGGTCAATTTGATCTGCATGAGTCTATCTCCTTACCCCTTAATGAGTACCAACTTACAAGAGATAGAGAAAGGAGACATGTTAGACCTTGTACTAGGTTTGACAATGATGACTTTGTTTCTTTATTCACCTATCAAGAATAATTTGAAAATGAACCAAACTCCTATGATAAGGGCATTAAGTGTAAGGAGAGGAAAAACTAGTTAGAGGCTATAGAAGATGAGATATCTTTACTTCTTAAAAATGAAACATGGGATCTTGTTGATAGACCTAAAGATCATAAATTGATAGACTGTAAGTGGATCTATAAGATAAAGCAAGGAGAAGGTGATAGTAAGAAGGTGAGGTATAAAGCTAGACTAGTTGCAAAAGGTTTTACCCAAAAGGAAGGTATTGATTACACTGAAATTTTTTCTTATGTAGCTAAATATACTACTATCAGATGCTTGCTTGCTTTGGTTGCTCAATTTAAATGGGAACTTGATCAGTTAGATGTCAAAAAAAAAAATTTTTGTATGGTAAATTAGATGAAATTATCTATATGAAACAACCTATTAGTTTTGAAAAGGGCGATCCTGAAAACACTGTTTGTCTGTTGAAAAGATCATTGTATGGGCTAAAGCAAGCCCCTAGACAGTGGTATAAATGTTTTGATACTTTTATTTTGAAACTTGGCTTCAAAAGGAGTCAATATAACACCTGCTCGTACTGCAAAGGTAATGGAGGTAAAGATTCATTATACTCAATACTCTATGTGGATGATATGTTGCTTGCAAGTTGTGACAAATCTAAGATTGACAATATTAAATCAAAGTTGAAATCTGAATTTGACATTAAAGATCTTGGTTCTACAAAAAGAATACTGGGAATGCTGATTTGGAGAGATATGGATAAAAATCTGTTATTTGTGAACCAACATGATTATGTAATTAAAATTCTGAAAATGTTCAACATGTATGATTGTAAACCTACCACTTTGCCACTAGCTAATCATTTTATATTGTCTTCTGATTACTGCCCTAAATCTAAAAGTGAATACGCTAGAACGTCTAAAGTGCCTTATGCAAATGTGATTGGATCTGTTATGTACTTGATGATTTGCACCAAACCTGACTTAGCATTTAGTATAAGTACTCTAAGTAGGTTTATCAGTAACCCTGGTGAAGAACATTGTAATGCCTTGAAATGGTTACTGAGATATCTTAAAGGAACTGTTAATTAGGGCCTTATGTTTAAATCAGAAAAAAATGGTGAAATTTTAAAGGGATATAAAGATTCTGATTTTGCTGGTGATAGGGATAATAGAATATCAACCTCATCTTATTTTTATACCTTATGTGGTACTGTAGTTAGCTGGAAAACACAACTTCAAAAGGTAGTTGCTCTGTCATCTACTGAAGTTGAGTGTATGGTTGCTACTGATTCTATAAAAGAGGGAATGTGGTGAAATGGTTTATTGTCTGAACTGGGATTTATTGAAAATCATGCTATCTTATTCTCTGATAATCGAAGTGCTATACATCTTAACAAAAATCTCATGTTTCATGATTGTACAAAGCATATTAATGTCAAATACCATTTTATAAGAGATGTGGTTTCAAAAGGTTTTTTCAAAATTGGTAAAATAGAAACACAATATAATACATCTGATATGGGCACAAAAGTTGTACCTCCGCATAAATTTGCTACTTGCTTGAAAATATTTTCTAGTTGATTCTATGTGATATGATACAGGTTACTTAGAGCAAATGAAAACAAAATGGAGAATGCTCCTAGTTGCACTTATGATCTAAATTCTAGCAGCAAGGTGGAGATTGTGGGATTCGAACGTTTGGTTCTTTAGTGCTACCAGAAGTTTTTGGAGGAAAAAAGTGTTACTTGTATAAACGTGTTTCTTATTTGCATTCACTGTGATGATGACACGTGGTTTAATCCTAGCTATTGGCTGAAGGTTTTGGAAAACCCTTTAATTGACTAGACTCTTCACTTTTTCGACGGATCAACTTTTCACTTCTCTGTTTCTGGGTTGAGAGAAACTCTTAGGGTTTTCTTCTTCTTCATGATTCTTTTACTCAAATCTCTAATTTGAGGCTTGTAATCTTGAGCGTTTACTCTATGTTTATGGTATACTGTGTGTATACTTGTGGGAATTAAGGTTCTGCTGTGAGTTGTGAGTTAGTGAAGTTCAATGAAGTTTCTTGGTGATTCTTCATAGATCGTTCGGTGTTCTTGAGAGATAAGTATTCTGAGTTTTATCTCTGTACTTTGATTAAATGATATGTAACCTTTTGTTGCCAATTTGGGCTGTATAGTGCAATCGAGCATAATCTAACTTGTTAGATGCTCAACGGGGGATGTAGGCGTTAGAAGTGGTCGTCGAAACTCCAGGGCTTGAGCCGAAATAATTCTTGTGTTGATTCATCTATTTTCTGCATTTTTAATATCTGTAAATTCTTTTATTTCATTTCTTGGCAATAATATCGTGTGATCCTGGTCCTACACTTAAAATAATAATACATTCGTTATGTTGGACTAAATGGAACAAATATGCAGAGTGACAAAATTCTCTATTTTTTTTCTTTCATTATGTCTAGTCGAGTACATCAAATTAACAGGTCCTAAGTACTAAGTGATTGTTTGAAAAGAAAATATATAATGAGATTATCATGAAGAAAAATAATGGATTTTATGAAATGTTTTAATAATAAGTGGATAAAAATATTTAATTTTAACTTTATATTATAAAAGAATTAAAATTAATTCCAAACAATTACTAAATAGTGGATTAAGTAATATTTAAATATTGTAGATTATTGGCCTCCAATAACACCAAAATTGAGCTCAGTAAACCACCAAATCGACACCACAAATGATAACCAAACTCCAAACCACAACACCACCACTTGGTTTCTTCCAAGATGCCAGGTTGAGTGTGAATAATATTTTGGTAGTCCAAACTAGCTACAAAGGCTAAGAGAAGAAGAGGAGAAGGTAGCACAAAGCAAGAAACTCTCTTTTCTCTCCCAATTCTCACGGCTCCAACATTCACCCCAGGGCAAGACAAGAAAATCGACCCACTTATAAGTCAAGAAAAATGGACTTTTAGGTCAAACACAATAGGCCTAATAGATAACAACGAGTGGGCTTTCAACCCTAAAGCCGTCCAAGGTAATGGGTCGAGTCATGAGCAACACTAATAAGATTAGGCTACTTCAAATGGTCCACTTAAGTTGTCGGAGTGGTTCGTTCATTGCGGTGTTGACATTTCACTTCAATCATCGGTCGAGACCTATGAAACCTAATCCAAACTATAAAATCGATTTAACATCATCGCCCTAATTTATTGGGTATCAAAACCCAACAAAAATCCGTGAAGTTTCATGTTATATGTTCTCACCAAGTTCCAATTTTTCATCACCAAAAGCATATGGCTTCATAATATTTTATTGACTTTTTTATATGGATCTCTCGCTCATTTGTGGGAGTTAGTTGGAACGGATTGACAGAATTTATTTTTTTACCCTTTTTTAAGTTGGTCAAAGTTTGACTTTATCTACTTTTTTTCTCTGAAAATAAACTTTTAAACATGACCGATATCAAGCACTTGATACGCTCTAATTTAACGTGATGTCGATTTCAGAATTTAACAAGCCAACACAATGGTGTGTGGTGGCTGCCTTGCCCTGCCTATATACATGGTGAAGCCAAGAAAATAAGATAAGAATCGAGGAGAGATTAATGCAGATGTATCATGGTGGGTGGTGCAGTGCATGGTGCCACGACTACGGAACAAATTAATTCTCCCCCCTCAACTTGTACACTTCCAAATATTTTACAGTGAAAATGTAGCATCTCCTTTCACCAGGTTCACCAACCAGTTTGGACTTCGATTTTATCATGGGTAATTCTATTGTGACTATCATTTTGAAAATATTGTAGCATGTCTCAGTATTTTCCACCAGGTTTCATCAAAACCAGTTTGGACTCGATTGTTCATGGGTAATTTCTATTGTGACATAATTTTATTTTGTGCAAATTTTTTTTTTTAAATGAAACAAATTTATTAATTCAAATTTTTTTTTTTTTTTTAATATTAATATTGATAAATTAAAACACACATTTTGGTAGTACAGTTATTTCACAAAGGTAGTCCTAAATCAGCCCGTGTTTTATAGCCATTATAAAGAGAAATTTTATTGCGTAATAGTTTTTTGGAGATGATGTTTTGACTAAATAGTTTATTGGAAATGTAGTATAATTAAAATGTAAGGAACATTTATTTTGAATTTACGTTGTGCAAAATATTTTAGTGTGAAAATTTGAAACACTGTGCCATATGTTCTTTTTGTACATAGATGGATTTGCAAAATAGTCCAACAAATTTATCAATGTCCATTTGCAATTATTTAGACCAAAATATGTGCCCTCTTAACACTTTGTGTATAATTCCTATTACCATAGTACCATGTGAATGTTATAACATAGCATTTTTTGGTTTACAATTTACATAAAGAAAAAAAAAAAAAAAAAAAAAAAAAAAAAAAAAAAAAAAAATGTACAAAAATCTATCAGCCCTTGATTGTCAGGGTTTGAGGATCTCAGCCCATCTACTTGATCGAGAACCGATCTGGCTTCCTGCCTCCTCATCCGTTGCTTATGATCTGTGTGAGATTTGGTCATACTAAGATGCCGCCTGACCGTATCCTCCTCCTCTGTTTTCTATCTGTAAGTTTGTATATCTTTGTGCAAAGTCGGACCCATCTTTTTTAGGGGCCCCATTGTTTCTTAGATGTCACATTTTCTAAAATAAACCTAAACCTAACTTTACGTGACACTTGATTCCAGACAACGGAAGAACATCAGTGCCGCAGTTGAAACCGGAACTGGCAGTCGACAGATATATTTCCTCAACTCGAGCTCCATTTGGTTTCATTTACACGAATAAAGTTTATCATGTTCTGTCTCTGATCCTCACGCGTTATCATATCTGAAATGATTTTCTGGTGCGACAAAATACATATAGTATGAGAGGCTATAGGTATTTATTTGTTGAGAGTGTGAATATTATGTGTGGCTAAATATTTGTGTATGTCCACTTTAGGGTAATTGTAAATTTAATGGTTGATTTGATGATTGATTCGTGTGTATTAGGATTTTTTTTTTTTTCTTGTGTACATTATTTGCGAATTGGTTTATAGTTGGAAATTTCAATAAAAATGTCCCACTTTTGTGTACATGGTCATTTGTACCAAATAATGTATGATAAATTATTACATGTTCTTATTTTACTACCTTATTAGGACCAAAATGCCCTCATGAAATTTTCAAATTCCACTCTTCATCACATCCATAAGGACCTCGGCCCATCAACAGGAAAAAAAATTAGTACAGTTGTACAGAAACTCTGTGAAAAGGATTGACCCAAAGCCCCTTATAATCTCTTTCAATAGCCATAATCCC
This sequence comes from Fraxinus excelsior, assembly GCA_019097785.1. Classification (NCBI taxonomy): domain Eukaryota; kingdom Viridiplantae; phylum Streptophyta; class Magnoliopsida; order Lamiales; family Oleaceae; genus Fraxinus; species Fraxinus excelsior. Next base: position 11,603,679 of record CM032630.1, read on the forward strand.
TCTCAAATTCCGCCTTCATTCATACTAAATCGCCGATGTGTACGTTCGTCAGTCATCAGTCCAGCCCCGTCATTGTTGCTAGACCACGGGGTCGATTTTCGCCTGGAGATTGGAGTTGTAGACGGTGATGACGAATAGTACTATCATTATCTTTGGAATGGAAGTTATTCCGTACCTTGCCTAACTTCGACAGTTTCTTCTCATAATGGTAGTGTCTTTCGTCTTGCTTCCTTGAGTGCGTCTTAGGTATGTAGAGCATACTTTATGTTAATGTAAGCCTAATTCCAATTTTATTATCTGTAGTGTGTCAATCTTTCATCTATTTGTAAAATTGTTGAATAGGGCCAAGCACATATTGAATTTGATGACCTTATTTATGTTCTATTTTACATTACTTTGAGAGGGATGTTGTGTGAAGGAAATCTAGATTATGTTTCTTGCATAATCTTTGTAATGATCATCTTACTAATAATGTCAGGGATGACGTTGGCATTTTAGATGAAATATCATGTCTTCCTATGCCTCCATTGTTCTATTAAATCTTGAAAATTACTTTTAATCCATATCTATGTCTATTTCTTAGCGATGTTCAACTAATGTCAAGAAGCAATGTTTTTGAATTTCGATTTTAGTGCAATTTGTCGTTTACTTTATGTAGTGTGCCTTTCGTAGTATCTATCAGAAAGATATTATTTTTGTAAAACTCATGTACGGACTTTTTTTTTTTTCCTATAATAAAGATTTAGTGGCTGAATGTGTGTTAATTTGTTGTTGAAAATTAATTGTAAATCCCATCTTCTAAGTTCCTCGTAAGAACAGTGTAGTGAAATTTGTTTATAACTAAACAGATTAAATAAGAGTATATTAAAAAAAAAAAAAAAAAAAAAAAAAAAAAAAAAAAAAAAAAAAAATATTTTTTTTTGTTGTTAAAATCCAAAAGAAGCGGTATGGGGTTGAAGACAGCTTAAATATATTTTTAGTCAAGTTTGTGTGTAATTAGCAACTTATGTTGTGAGTTGAGTTGAAATGCTCTTATTGTTTTTTATGGGGTTGAACACATTTTAGCTAAATTCGATATAATAGATGTGGTAATAGTGTTTTTTTATTGACCTATCAAAGGCTTGAAGCAAATATAAAAGAGCTTGATATTGGCTTATATAATAATTGTTTGATGATGATCGTACACTTGGACCTTTCTGCTGTGATTCGACTAATAACATAAATCCTCATGTTGGTAAAATTTGACGATTTATGATGTTGCAATATTTATGCAGATTTCGTCACTTGAGACCTGTCGAGTACAAGAGGTCTAGATTATCAAGAAATCGGAGAACTGTGAACCGTGCTTATGGTGGAGTGTTGTCTGGAGGTGCTGTAAGAGAGAGGTAGTTTTTTTCCTCCATGTGTTATTGACTTTACTTACGGTTTCTTGTTCTTTGTTTCTCATCTTTTAAGTTTTTGACTTTCTTTCTCATTGGAATTTGTAGGATCATCAGAGCTTTCTTGGTGGAGGAGCCAAAAAGATTGTTGAAGAAGGTTTTGAAGATTCAGAAGGCCAAGGAAAAGCTATCTTCTAAGAGCTGAAGTGTGAGTCATATGCCAATATAGTTTTTGGATACTAGTTAGTCAAGGATGATTGGAATTGTATTCTGAGGCTCCATGCTTATATTATGTATGTTTGTTAGATTTTGTCAAATGATCTGTCAGTTTGTTTGAAAAATTCTCCCATTTTTTTTAAATTTTTGTTTTTTTTTGGTTTTTTTGGGGTTTCCCTCCTCTAAATATCTTAAAAACTCCATTTGGATTTGCTCTGGTACAATTCTTGATTTTTCCCCCTCATCGAGTCAGAGTTTATTGCTAAGTTTGTTCTGGTCATCTGGTGAGTTTCAATGATAGATTGATGTTCAAATTGATTGTTTCCTTTTCGTTGTTCGCCATATTAAAATTTTTGGTGCCAAGATTATTTACTTGCCCCTCTAAATAATAGACTCAAGGTGAATGGAAAAATTCACCTTTCCAGTGTCAGGCTTTATGTTCGACATGTTATAGCATTTGGATTGCGTGTGTATTCTGCTCTTTTCTGTTTTCGAACGCTATATTTTTCTAGGATTCCTTCTCTACTAATGCTGCTGATCAATAGAACTTGCTTAGTAGTGTATATGTATAGCAAAGTCAAAATTAAAATCATATAACTTGCTTTCTTTTTCCCATTGACTTGTTTCTATTTCTGCCTGAAACTGATGATGTTCGTTCATGCAAAAAAACATAAGGCTTGTATAGTTTATAGAATTGATTGTCTGCTATTTTGTGTTAACGTCAACTAGATTCTTTTGAAGGTATTTTAACTTGAGAATAAATGTAGCTTTGTTTCACCCATGTTACTTAATCTTTTCTTGTTTCATGATATTTATTATCACAGTGTGTATTCCTTGCCTCCCTAACCATGGAAAGTCTACTGCATCAAGAGTCCAAAAATCACCACTAAAATACTTGCAAAAAGGTATCCAATTAGAAAAGAGGTTGTTGCTTACATGTGGATGAGTCTTGCTGCGTTGTTCTTTATGTTACATGGGATTTGATTTTTTCTCATCTGTATTTTTGTTCTATGTATGACTTGAAACTTCTCATGGGACAAGTTTTGTTCTCTGGTGGAGGATAATTCTCACTTTTTTATTGAATTCATGTAGTAGAGCATGTGTGAGTAGTATAGAAGTACGTATATATGTAGGGATTTATGGATTTGTTTAGTTTTCTTTTGAGAATTCTTTTGTTAAAGGCTAACAAGCACCCTGGTAGATAGTACAAAAATAATCATTTGCTGATATCAAACAAACATGATTTTTCCCATTGAGATATAACTATTTTATGCCCGGTGGGTGATTTCTTTGGTTCTTCACATGTTACTTATCATATTTGTACAAAGAAGTATTTGGTATTTATTCTGTTTACTCTCAGAAGATATTAGTCTCATTTGTGTTGAATTATTAGAGAGATCAAAACATTAATAAAAACAAAAAACATTTTTTTTTCCCATCAAAAAAAAAAAAAAAAAAAAAAAATGTATTTTCATTTTTTTTGTCAATTTTTTTTTTTATATTTATCTTCTATTCTTAAATTTGTTGTATACTAGTCTAACCAAGTACATTGTGTATTATAACTGAATCGAGAGATTATCATCAGGTCGATTTCGTTTCTTTGCAAGGTATGGAAATCTAGTGAAAGTAATTTCAATGAATTACGTAGCCTTCTACCGTAGATAACATATTTGTTTAGCTATTTTCAGTGCTCACTTTATATGGGATAGCCTTTTTATTGATATGCTGATTATTACATCGGAAGTGGCCGAAATGACAGAAGACTTGGTGAAAAACATGATTTTCCAATTCTCTTTCCAATTTTCTTTATAGAAATGACATAGGCGGTATTCAGTTCTTTGTGTGCTGATGATTGGGAGAATTATATGTGTGTGTGTAACTATTAAAAACTATTTCATTCAATGATGTTGGAGTACTTTTTCATATGTCTGGAACCAGCTGTGTATTAAAAATTTAAAGTGTATTCTTAATTTAAAATTTTAATTTGAACTCAAATCATTCTTCATAGGGTTTAAATACTATGTACTTCTTCAAGTACCTATGTTATTTGAAATGGTTATTCGTGAGTGTTAGTTGTAATTTCTTATTACCTTCTGTATCTTTACATTGTCTTTAGGTATTTTTATTTATTACTACTATTCCTTGTACTGTTCTTATATTTTTTCGTGTTTCTTGTTTGTGTCCACTATTTGTAGATGCAGCTCACTCACACCGCTATAAAATACCGAAGGAAGAGCGCGTTCCTGACCAAATTTCCCAAGTAAGCAACACAAAGTACATAACGATTGTCCTCAACAAGCTTGACGACCAGCAAAAGAATATGTTTGAGGAAATCTGTATAGGCCATGTTGCGAAGCTGCCCGATGTCAAACTATCTGCCCAATTTAATTCATGAAATTGGTAAATAGATTATTATTTGTCAAAAAATTCACGGACTTTCTTACAGGCCGTGGTTCAAGGTGTGTATACAACAGTTTGCAAGATTCGGTTTGCCGGTGTTCGCATTACTTACTGGCTTGAAGTGTGGTGAATTACCTAAAGGGTCGGCTGCCCGTCATAAAAATTCATCGGGGAAAAATCGAGCTATGGGACAAAAACAAAAAAAATAAAAAAAACACCAAAAAACTTGGGGTGGGTGTTACCAATGAGAGGCGAATTACTCATGTGCGACCTAGAGAAAGGTTTGTCTTGAATATAAGTGCCAACGTTAACGATCATGATAAAGCGGGGTTGTGCACTAATATAGAAGGGATTTTCCATTGTAGAGATCCTGAAGGGTTCGGGATACATCCCGATTACTCTTCCATTGTGTACGATGATGTGGATTGGTCTTCAATGTACTATCCCATGGTGGAGAGTAGTTTTCCGCCTTCTATCAAAATCATAATCCATTGGTGGAGAAAGGCAACTTGGCAAAGTAAACGATTTTGCGAGCATGAATGATCGTACACGTTGTACGATTCCCTCTTTGCCGTTTCAGGTATTACATTGTGTGTACAGCATTTATTTAAGTTATATGCATTGCACATTTTTACGCTTCTCCGTATATGGTAACCACTTTTATAAATGTGTTGCAGTTGTGGGTGTACGAAGCAATCCCAGAGTTGGGAGCACGATTCTCGAGTAAGATTGGTAACGACATCCCAAGGATGTTGCGATGGTCGGGCACAAGACAGCCTCAATCAAGAACATATTCTGATTTCTTCGACAAGACACATGTGAGCAATTTACCTTAATAAGTGAACTAGTACTGTCTGCCTACATTATCCTTGATTTTGCTGTCTTTTCATCCCATTCGCAGTTACATTTGTGGGCTACGTTGCGCACTTCTGCTGAAGAAGAATTGCATCCATACTTCTCCGAGTTAGTTCCATTCGAAGATGTTGCAGACTCGGTTCTGGATAGTTTGGTTCTTCAAAGTATTGAAATACAAGATTGTCCACCAGAAGTTCATGTCCTACCAACTAATGAGAACAACCGAGGCAAGAAATCGAAGACATCTACCAGAAGTGGAGTTCGACCGTGTGATTTCAGTGATGATGAGGGTGGAGAAGAAGGGCATCGTGCTCCAGTCAACGACTTGCCATCATCTTCTACAATGAGAAATCGACCAGTAGTGAGTAGTGAGTCAATGTTTCTTTGAATTAGTAGACACATCCGAGCTCTGTTCGTTGAACAGAGAGAGATGCTTGATCTCAAGTTGGGCGAGCTGAGAAGGGAAATGAATGTGAGGTTTAATGGTATCGAGAAAGAAATAGGAGATCATGTGTGTTCTGTGAAGGATCATGTTACAGATCAGGGAAATATGATGAAACGGAGGTTTGAGGATGTAGTGACTGAAATTGGAGGACAGAAGGTGAGTGATGTGATGTATGGTATATTTCGTTTGTGAGCCAGCTGGGTGATGAAGCGTATGCAGTTAACGGGATTACTTTGTGATGATTTACGGGATTGATTGATGTGTATTGATTGTCTCGTTGCCGAACACTTTGTACGACGAACAGCTCATCGAGGCAAGCCACATGAATGATTGTAACGTCGATGGCTTGATCGGGAGGTCCTCAGATGTGAGTGCCCCACCCGTGGATCTTCCTAACGTGAATGTTCCACCGCCATCCCAACCTCGATCTATTAGAGTGAAGATGCCCAGTGCTAACAAGCGGACTCACCATTTACACGAGTTCTGGTGTCGATTTTAGTATTTTTCTGGAAGAGAAGAAAACGAGTAGCTACTTTACATTGTTGGCGTAGCATGGTATTATTTTGGATAAAACATAAGAGTATGGGAAAAATTTGTGGCTTGTTTACCATCGTTTAGGAACATATTTTGGTGGGATGGTATAGGTTGTCAGTTTTTTGTTAATGTAATGGAAGAAAATGTTGGAATTTGGTGTACATTCAGTTACATGTAGAACAGGTCGAAGTACATATGTTGCTATCTTTTGAACTATTATTCAAGAAATGTGGAAAGAGGGTTAATAATGTATTTCTTCATTGCTGTGTATTGTTCATATTTTGCACGAATTGATGACGATGAGAAGTTGTTAATTTTAGAAAAATTGAATTTGTATTTTTTTTTTTTTTTTTTTTTTTTTTTTTTTTTTTTTTTTTTTTTTTTTTTTTGCAATATTTTTTTAATTTTTTTTTTTTTTTTTTTTTTTTTTTTTTCTTTGAAAAATGTTGCAGGTACACCAATATTTACAATAATGAGGATTTGCAGGTTTACACAAATATGTCCCTTTTTGGTGAGAATTAATTTTGAGTTAATGCTTTATTGATTTTGCAAGAAATGGATGAGATTAAGTAAGTTGGTATCGTGCATATTGAGCAAACACTTTCCAATAGGCTGTTCCATCAGTCTATCGCATAGCTTGTATTTAGACTGTGAATCATGAATTTGATATGAAGAAGCTCTGTAGGCATTTTGTTCAATGAGTTGGTTCGACTTGCAAAGAATGGGTACAATCAATTATATGGGTACATGGTGAACTGTCGTTCCTGACAGTTCAAATATCAAGTGTGTCGAGTTGGCAGATATCATATAGTGTGAGAAGACAGATGTATACATGTTGAGAAAATCGTATGAAATGTAGAGAAATTTCCTGAGTTGGACGAAATGTCGGTCTAGACATTTCACGACTGTTCAAGTGTAGTCCTTGTATGTTTGTCGTGAAAATGCATGAAATGTCCCGCTGTGAAAATGAATTGGAAAAAAACGTAAAGTTAAACCATACATCAATTCAATGGGTTGTAATCTGAAAGTACTAGCAATAACAACTTGTTCCATCCGCTGTGTATTCAACAACCCAAGAAAACTCATCATCTCATAAGTACATTGTGAAAGATGTATCAATTAAATGTAAATATGAGTATTGAACAATAGACATTGCTCATCAACTGATGTAAAACATTGGCATTGTTTCAATATGGAAATGACAAGAGCATTAACTAGCTCTTCTTTCCATTGTTTATATCTTCATCCACCCAAGAAATTCCTTATATCACAAGTACAAGGTGTAGGAACCAATGATGTCAAACCAAATATGTGTGTGTACAATCAAATATAAATGATATTGGTGGGAGTTGGTGTGATCAATATCATTCCCATTGCATTGCCACAGTGACGTCCAGAGGTTCCGATATTAAAACATTTATTCCTTGCATGTTGCACATGAATTTACTAGAAGTAACAAGTCCTTCCATTTATTATGTCTTCATCCACCCAAAAATTTCCACCTAAACAGCTCAGATTCATGTTGATGTTGCTACTAACTTCTCCCCACCCGGGTCGTCCGCGGACAATCTGATCGTCATTGACTCGGAAAATGATGAAGACGTCAACATTGTTGTGTGTCCATATGTTTATGTACGGACCGGGGAACCGTCTTCGTCGTAGGGTAAGCGTTCACCCCATTCTGTTTCCGGATCTGAACGAAGAAATTGATCCGGAAGAAGTTGGAGTGGGTGATCGTATCATCGAGCGTGAGATCGTCCAAGTAGAAGTCCCACCGAAAGCACACACAGTATTGTTTGATGACAATGTCGTAGGAGTTCCAGTAAGAAATGAAGAGGTGATCATCATAAGCTCAGACGACGAGGATGACAGTGAAATGTCCACTTTGTCCTGTGTGGAACATCTGTAGACGATGCAATCGTCGTATTTCAAATGTTGAAGTAAATGTAGTGACATAAAAATCCATCAATCCGATTGGTATGTTTTGTGGTGATCACCGTTTTGTATATGTAGTATGTAGGATAGGACATGCAGACCAATGATGACATGGTTGTTGGTGTTTGTGTGTATCACAAGTTTTGAGTCTATGAAGTGATCTTCATCATGGAGGCAATTATGGCATTTATGAAAACTTTCTTCCAGGTGAACCACGAAGAAATTGAAGACCCTTCTCCTTACCCCTCCACGCTTTATTGTAGCTAATCCGTACACCAAACTCACGTTCCATATCACCGATAATACCAGCATGAACGTATGGTTAGTTTGCATCATTCAATAGCGTTTTGTATTATGTGATGCCCAATTAGTGCACTCGTTGCATGAATTTGTGCATTTCTCTGAACATCTAAAAAACATGTGTGCTCAGGTATGTACTGTCGAATCTTAAATATGTCTAAAGTTTTTATCTTAGAAGCTTGCACTTGGAAATGACACATGATATCGACGCAACACACAGTAAAAGATCTAGGATTCGACTTTTTAACCTTGAAAGAAACTGTCTCTGTCGAAGACTTCAGTCGAAGCCTTGGTGTAGTTGTTTCTTGCTAAAGAAGATCTGATTCTCTTCAACGTTCTTCTTCATCCATCCGACTGAATTTCATTTAAAATACGAATTCCCTTCATCGAAACCTACTTCCGTATTATGAATTCAGTTGTGCTGTTTGTAGTTCGATCATACAACTTAGTCAACTTCCACATAATGATCGTCTTATGTTGGTGAGAAACGGTCAATTCCAACATGCAAGTCCTGCTCTCGAGCATCATATTCATCTATAATTACACACAAGGCCGCTTCGGTGCAACAGAAAGGTACCATTGCAAATCTTCATCATCGGCGACATCACGCATGGGGGTATATTCATGTTCAGAACTTTAAATTTCAATTGAATTCGGAACTCATCTCGTCAACATCAATTCTCAAAAACTTGTGTATAAGCTATTCCTACTTAATATCATTTCGAATAACAATTGATGTCGTTCAGTCCCCTAACCACTTCCATGTGTTGTCTACGTTGACGAATGTACCACCGTACGAGACAATGAATCTCATAACATTTCCCATATATGCATGTCGTAAATGAAATATATATAAGCTAATAATGAATATCATGTAACGAATATGATCGTTGCATTCAACCGCGAACGATGATACCCAAAATTGTTCCCCATATTTTGTTAGTATTTAATTTTGTTCTCGACATTTGAACCTTCGACACTTCGACAATTACATTTAAACTATCATTCTCGACGTTTATAAACTGTCGAGACAAAAATCACTTCAACATATACATTTTATCATCTTCTTCAACTTCAACCACCATTTTTGAAAGAATTAATTCACCATTAATGACATTTCTTCAACACACCAGGAACCTGAAATATTATTGTGATCTTAATATTATGAAGGAGTGAATTAGTTGCATGCAAGACGTTAAACGTTGTATACGAAATGTTCCCTAATTTTGTTTACTATTTAATGTTGTTCTCGACATTTGAACCTTAGACACTTCGACAAATTACATGTAAATATCACTCAGACGTTTATAAACTGTCGAGACGGGAATCACTTCAACATATGCATTTAATCTCTTCTTCAACTCAACCACCATTTGAAAAGGATATTTAATCTCACACCAGTAAGACTATTTCTCAACACACGGGACATGAAATCTATTATCTACTTAAATTATTGAAGAGTGAAATCTGAACTACTTATTTGGATAACCAATCCAATTCAAGTGAAAACTACTCAACCCTAAACTTATCAATACACAATAAGATTTCAAAGAAACAGACCTTTCTTTCCTACAAGAAATAATGAGAGCCGAATCAACTTCAAAGTTGGACGAGATTACATTTGTTGACTTGAAATCAAAAGCCTTAAAAGTTGGAAAACTTCACCTTGTTTGTTTCACAATTCCTATAATAATTGGTTCAAAAATTATTTACTTATTATTAAAAAAATGTGAAAGTAATAATTGTACATTGATAATAGCTACAAGTATGGTGGCTTCTCATGGAAGCAACTTGCTTTTCTTGAAAATTATGTGTTAAATTTATGAAAAAAAAAAAAAAAACAAACAGAAGATGGAGAGAAATCATTTTTCATTTAAGGGTAAATTAGACAATTTAGTATCAAATTGTGGTGAATTTTGAAGAATATAAAAAGGGACATTTTTTCAATTCACACTCATAAAAGTAGACATTTTTTTTTTTAAAATAATCTAATATTTTATTTATTGTTTTTTTTTTTTTTTTTTTTTTTTTTTTTTAAGAATGTATTTTTTTTAAATAGTAGATTGATGGAGAATGTGTGGTTGCAAAATAATGTAAAAGGTTAGGTACAAATATATTAATTCAAAAAAAAATTAATTTATTGAAAATGTGTGATTGAAATAAATAAAGCATTACAACACACCAGAAATTTAACGTGGCTCAATAGGGTTCTCTGTGAGTGGGTGCGGCTGAATGAAATGAATTGGGAAATAAAGAGAATCAAACAGATTAAAAACATATAAATTAATATGATAAAGAAAACAAGTACATGATATGTTGAAAATCGAAACCCTAAAGCCCTCACTCATAAAGTGATAAACTCTATTTTGCCAAGGGAGGTTACAAAATGGGGGTTGCCCAGCACAACTTCATTTATAAATTCATCAACCAGGCAATAATGGCAGGGGAATTGCAGATTTGCGCTGTACAGTTGGGAAATTTTGTCTTTTAATTCTAAGGAGTTAATGATCATTATTGATAAATTTAAAATTATATTATGTCATGGCTGTTAAAATTCAAGACATTTTGTTATTCATTAAAATATTAAAAATAACCAAAAATAAAAACCGTTTCTCTCTCCTCTTCTCCCCGGCTCATTTTTATTTTTGGCTGTTTTTAATATTTTAATAATTTATTCGGATTCATTTTCACTTTTTAAAAAAGGTTAGGAGTAAGATTGCAATTTGTTCTTTTTTTCTTCTTTTTTTTTTTTTGATTTAAATAGAATGGTATATTGATCATTTTACGTTAAAAAAATGGTGAAAATGATGTTTTCCACAATGAAACGTTGAAATAAGGACGAAAATGCAAATAAAAAAAAACCGTTTGGACTTTTCCGTAAGAAGTGTCAAATGTAGGGACGTTTTGTGCTATTAAGCCAAGACAAAATGGTACAACTTGCAAACGAAGGGATATCATTATAGAAAATATCACTTTCAACAACAATGTAACTGGTCGTAGAATATAAATTATTAGTTGTTGATCACATTCAACAACCTAAATCTTGGTTGACAAAGATATGTTGGCGAATGAATTCAACAATTAAAAATGAGTTCATCGTTAAATATATTATTTTATCAACTAAATAGCTAATCGTAAAAGTTTTGTGTTGACAACCGATTGTTTTTTCAACAACCACTTGTTTGATTGTTGTAAAACCTATTTTTGTCATTAAAATACAATAAAAGCAACCAAATTTTAGTTGTCTTTCATTTAAAAAAAAAAAAAAAGGTAGTCGGTAAAAATTAATAGTGACAACCAACGCTACAAAAAATCCGGCTTCAAAAACAAAAAATTTCATCGATGATGACTTGAATTCCATAGGTAATAACTTTTAGTGACAAAATTCCTCCGTCAATAAATCGTATAGTGAAACTCGCATCACTAATTTACAGACAAATTTCTTTGACAGTAGGTAAATTAGCAGCAAAACAATTGTTGGTATTTACCGATGACTATTTCTGTAACTAATTAACAACAGATTTCCATCGCAAATTACCTACGAATTAAATCTACCAACGATTAGCAACAATATCTTCCGAGTTCTTACAATCGCAGCCATTCTATATTCGGATAGAAAACACGTAGTCACCTACTACCATTGGCGGACCTGTGGGCGTGCCCCCCACGATTTTGGGATTTAAAAAAAAACGAAATGAAAAGAAAGAAATTATAACCCTAGTCCCTAACTTCCTCATTTCTTCATTTCTCCCGCCGCTCTAGTACCATCCGTCTCTCTCGACTTCGGTCTCTCCAAAATCGCTCTAGCCTCTACTCCGGCCACTTCACCGATCACTCCAAGCTCTCTTAGTCTTTCCCAACTCCCGTGCTAGCCTCTCCCACTGGGCACTGGATTCATTTGTCATAGCAGTGCCAGTGACGGTTCGTACCACTCCGCGCCTCCACTCCTCTCTCGGTCTCCGACGGCACTCAGGTGAGGTAAGTTTTCCACCACTCTCAGTTAACTGTTATGTGTAATTGTGTATATTGTTTATTATGTATTTGTAACTGTGGTCTGTGTTATTAAGGCAATTGAATTGTGTTAATTTATTGAGTTTCATATTAATAAGAACAAGCTGATTGTGTTATCTGATATGGTGATTTAGGGTTTTGGGGAAATTGATAGGGATTTAGGGTTTATTTGATTTAGGGATTTATTGGAAATTGAGAGTTATGGATTTTTAATTAGGCCGATTTAGGAGAAAACAATTGATCGTATTGAGAAGGCAATTGCCAATTTGGATTCAGGGACTTCTGTTTGATTGATTTTTTTTTTATTTTTTTTATTTTTGTTTTTTGTTTTTTTGTATCAGTTATGGACAAATACTTTAAACGTAAGTCTATACTTTCTTATGATGAGTAACATACCGACGAAAGGAATGTTCGAGAGAAAAGTGATAAAAATAATGTTGATGTTGATGTTGAAGAAGTTGGGGATATTATAGGAGTTGGAGATGTTGATGTTGCAAATCTTGTTGTCGATCCTGGATTGAGAGTTCTAATATAGAATTATGATGTTAATGATAGTTTGATTACTTATATTGAGAAAGATATATTTGACAAGATTGAAAATGATGTAATTATACAACATTATCAAAATATGAGAACACGTAGAGAACAATTGTAATAAAATATTTCTTACTTTAATTTTTTCGTTACTTTTTAAAACTTTGATTGTGCCCCCTCAACATAAAAAGTATGTGTCCGCCCCTGCCTACAACCATAAGCCCTCTTATGCTCGATCACTAGTAAGTGAAGGGAATATAAGTATTCAAAATATATTACATAATGCTTAAGTCAATCATACTGTTGTAACTTGAAGATTGAATTTTATAGGGTTTGAATAGGTTTTCATCTTTACACGCTTCGCATGAATGTAATAACCTTGTAATTATTGTGGTTGAAGTCACACATTCTTTAAAAAAAAAATTAATAATAATTTTCACAAAACCACTTCTCAATAAATCAGCATCAGACAAGGGTTAAACGTCTCAACTCGTATGTCCTCATTGGATTAACGTGCTTGGATTGTAGTCCATAAATTGAATTTTCGTACCAGCTCGTGTAATAATTCAAAATAATATGAGTGCTATAATTTATCAGAAATTTCACGAAAAAGGCACCTGTTTTGACGTCCACATAGAGCATATTATTGGAAAAATATTGGAAAAAATAATATTGGCGGTCTCAATCATTTCTATAAAATATAATGCAATGAAATTCAAGGTGGATACGCCGTTCGTATTACTACACTCATCTTATAATTTTTGAAAACACAATAAGTCGGGCGTTAGTCTTTTGTTTAATTCACAGGAAGGAAATTTAATTCGCAACATGAACATGTTTGGTTGATTTCAATAATAAGTAAAAATCAGTTTTAATTAAATTTTAATGTCTAAACATTTTTGGAGATCGATCCTCAAGGTTTGCTCATTGCAGCACTAATATCCTTAACTTTTTCTTCGATTTTTTTTTTTTTGTTTTAACCTTCAATTAATTAACACATTTTAAATTTGTTAAAGATTTTTCAAAAAGATTATTGGGATACAAAAGTGCGTCAAAATATTTTTTTTCTTAATTTAAAGCATGAAATGAAATATTTAACAAAAACCATCATCAACAATGAGATGCTAATTTATGGAAGTTTGAAAGTAAAAATTCGATGAAAAAAATTGGTACGTAAGCGTTACAATAAGTAAAACTTGAAGACCTTGAGCATGATTAAAAGATGGTGCAACAATTAAAAACTATAGATTTAATATAACCACCTCTCAGTAAATAGGAAAATTATTTGGTAGAACAAAAATAAATCATGATGACAATATAACCATTATTTTATTATTCTTGTACTCGATATCAAAACAAACCTTAAAATGTTGTCTACATGAATACACACTATGATACAAGTTTAAATTTTTTGTATTTTACTTTCAATATTCGAAAAGGAGAATAGACCGGTGCATGGACACCGGGCTAGTTTTTAAGCTGAGTCAACCTATCATTTGTTCAATTTGGTCGATATAATATTTAGTTAATTTTTTTATCTTTATATTCCCATTGATATCTAATCGATGATAAACTCTAGCATTTCATTGGTCTCTAAGGCAAAGTGTCACTTAATCATTCATCGATCTTTTTCTTCTTACTTCAACCATTCTGTAGTTGGTAGCGACGCGAGGAAAAGGACCGAAATGGTCTATTTTATTTGCTAAATTGCAAGTTTAAGGGGTCGTACGGGTCAAGTAAGGTCTCTAAAAACATGCAATGATCGGTTGTCAAGACTTCTACTAACATCACAACACGTAAAATTAATTAGTCTCAGATGCGTAAATGTGATACTTCAAATGCAGGACTTTTACCAGTTCTACTACACTAGACAAACTATGACCAGAGTAAACAACCTTGTCTCTTTGAATTATCAAATGATATATTAAGTTATGATACTATTGAAGAAATAAATATATAATCTTTAAATCTTTAATTAATTAATTTTTTTAGATCGGGTAGCTGTCATTTTAGTTTTGTACCAAAGTTGGCAAACACACCATTCAATCTTTTACCTCCACATCATTTTCGATAATCGATTATGTACCATTTTGATGTACAAGTAGCAAAATCCTTAATATAAATCATATTTTCTAAAACTTTTAAAATCATTTGGCTCCCAAGGAAGCACATACAAAATTTATATATAATATATAAATTTAATCCTTTCTTCTCCAATAAATTTAAGCTTTAATTTTGAAGTAGAACTGCTTGAAATAAGAAGCTTCTATGTAAGAAATAATAGAGTAAGAAAAGATGAGAAATATTTTATCATACACACACAATTATTATATAACCTGCCCATGACTAAAATTAATGTTAGGTACATCTACCATATTTAATGCAATCTATAAATTCCTTTCACAATTTTCAAAAAAAACCACCTGTTTAGAGTCTCCCTCAGTTTCCAGACTTTTTTCAGAAATGGAGGGTTTCTCCAGTGTATCTTCGACCACTAAGAGGTGTGTGTGTCAGTGTGTGTGTGAGCTTAATTAAATCAGAAATGGCGGTCCAATATCTTGCTTCTTAACGCCTACAATTTTTTCTACTCTGATGATGATATTATAAATGCAGGTTAGAAGGCAAAGTTGCCATTATTACAGGCGGAGCGAGCGGATTCGGAGAGAGCAGTGCAAGAACTTTTGCCCAGCATGGTGCGAAAGTTGTGATTGCTGACGTCCAAGATGATAAAGGTCTGCTAAAAACATAGGCCTCAGGTATATTGGATAACAAAATTTATTTATTTATTTATTTAAGTTACGTCTTGAACAGGTCTGTCCATTTGTGAAGAGCTCGGATCCCCAGAAAACTTTTCATATGTCCATTGCGATGTCACAATTGACAACGATGTCAAAAACGTTGTTGATTTCACACTGCTCAAACATGGAAAACTAGACATCATGTTCAACAATGCCGGTATCCCTGGAAACATAGATTTCAGTATTGTAGATTCAGACAGTGAAAACTTCAAAAGGGTTTTCGATGTGAATGTTTTTGGTGCATATCTAGGAGCCAAACATGCAGCCAGAGCCATGATTCCGGCGAAAACAGGCGTAATTCTCTTCACTTCAAGCAATGCTTCTGTTGTTTCAGGCGAATCTCCTCATTCGTATGCAGTGTCGAAACACGCAGTGGTGGGGTTGATGAAGAATTTGTGTGTGGAATTAGGGCAGTATGGGATAAGGGTGAATAGCATATCACCAGGTGCGGTTGCGACACCACTGCTGACAAAAGCAATGGGAGTGGATAAGAGTATCGTGGAAGAAATACTCTATGCTTCTTCGAATTTAAAAGGGGTGGTGCCGACAGCGGAGGATGTGGCGGAGGCGGCGCTGTATTTGAGCAGCGATGAATCCAAGTTTGTGAGTGGAGTCAATCTTGTGATTGATGGAGGTTACAGTACAACCAACCAAACTTACACAAAGGCGATCAAGAATTTTCTGTCCAAATGAATTTGAATCTTGCCAGAAAATTTTTTATGCACTGAGTCTGAACAAGACATTTCACTTAAATTCTATTCTCAAAAGTATCAATAAATTTATTGCAAGATGTATTTTTCACTTTTAATCTGGAATCAAATCGTTTCCATATTACGAATCTAACATTGTTTGATTTCATCAATGTTAAACTTCGTCGAAGGATAGAAAATAAGATGTGAAAAGTCCCGCATTAACAATTTTGTAAATAATAAATCACTAGTGACTTTATTCGATTATCCGAAAAATTGAATGTCTCTAACATACCAATTAAGCGTTCTGTCAAATAAAAATAAATAAATTATCAATTTATATGACTAAAATAAATACAAATTATTACTTGCACAAGCCATAAAAAATTAATCTTTAGATTGTATATTAACTACATTAACCTATAATTTCAAGATGTGGATAATAAACTTGTATTGGGTCGTTTTATAATAAGTTTGCAATATGATTATTTTATTTTATGTTAAAGCACATGACAGAGCCAGCCAGCAAGGCTTGTCGGCGTTTAGGAACGGCCTGCCTCAGTCATCGATCCGATCTTGGATTGAACCGGTAACTTTTTTAATGGGAACCGTCTTCTTGACTTGCTCGATTCTGTCCAAATCCTGTAAGAATGTCTGGAACGACCTAATCATGCTTAACAATCCTATATAGCAATTAGATCAACGCGGATTAAAGAATTGGACCGAAAAACTTACCTCCCGCCATTGCCGTTGTCTCGTACACACTCGAGTGTATTGGAAGGATTTACTGAGGTCTTCTAAACCTTATCTCTCTCAAAACCGATGGTGTGGTCTACTGAATAGAGAAAGTAGGCTTAGGGACCTATAAATTTAGTTTTCAATGTGCTCTTCCATCATGGAGCCGTTTAAATTTGTGCAGTTAATGGAAGTTAAATTCTGAGTGGTTTTTAACATTATGGAATAGCAAAAACCGTTCCTAAGAGATGGAACTCAAAGTCAAAATGAGCTACCAATGTCATAATTACTTGGAGAGAATCTTTCTTAGATACAGTAGAAAATGTCTCCGTATAGTCGATTACTCCCCTCTGAGTGAACCCTTTGGCAACGAGTCTTGCTTTATGTCTCTCAATGTTGCCTTGTGAGTCTTTCTTTGTTTTAAAGATCCATTTACATCCAATGGCTTTTACACCATCAGGCAACTCAATGAGATCACATACTCGGTTA